>CM068834.1:34490127-35090127 GCA_028554795.2 Sinohyriopsis cumingii | reverse complement strand
TTCGGGTTGGGTGTGGACAACAAACCAGCAAATTAAATACCATCTTTTAGCATTAATGTATGAACTACACCGTATAGGTTTGGATAGAAATAACAATACAATGAAAAGAAATAGAAAATATTAAACTTGTAGTTTTCATAATTAATATATTCAACTTAATAACTGATTAACTGATATGACATAATTTACTACAACAAATACCTTTAGCCCATGGTTCCTGTAAAATTAAAATACCCCAAACGCATAATCATCGCTTTACAAAGAGCTAAGTATGTTCCTTTCATTCCATATACGTTTTCAGAAAAGGAACTAATTTATCAAATAATATCGACACAATGCTGAAAGATAAGAGAAGGTGGAGGTCTCCCATACACGTATTTCCATGGGGCCTTTTTTCGAAATTACAAACACTAGCGCTGTCGTGCTTGCCTACATAACTAAGTCGTATAGATCAAACGGAAGGTATCTCTCCGTAGTTAAGCCTGACGTGAGTAAGGTATCCTTATTTCAATTGTTCTTTAATGTGCAAGTAAGGTTACAAGCACAACAGAATTAACTCTTTTTTTACTGATTCTTTTTTTTTTAATCGGCAACATTGAACGTTTAAAATTGCCACTATAACGAGGTGTTTCTGTTGTATATGTTTTGCAAAGCGGAAGAACGTCATTTGTTTGGTGCACAATCGGTAGAAGTTGCACGGGCACACCCTCTTGATAACCAAGTTTTTCAATTTAAAAAACCCAAAAGCATCGGATTTTATCTGAGATTAGAAATAGCTCAGTTCAATAGAAACCAATCATGCAGTCTTTGAAAGAAATGATATATTGTGCATTTCATTGTGCAAGTGATTAGCTAAGAGCAAACAATGGAAACAGTTTCTGCTATGCCTGAAATTAATGAATACGAATTTGTCTAGACAGATACATTTTCCAAACACTCAGATCTCTCTCTCTCTCTCTCTCTCTCTCTCTCTCTCTCTCAAGATGGTATGTATGTATGGGGTTTAACCGCACGCCAGCACGATCCTGAGTAAATAAAGCTAATTTAAAGTTTGTTATGCAAATATAAAGATACAAAACTGCTAAAAGAGATAAAGGCATATATATCTTTTCAAATAACATCAATATGTAACCTGTACAAGATAAAAACGTAACGACAGATATACATTTTCAAATAACATTAATATGTAGCTTGTATAAGATATTTTTTATAATAAATATAAAAAAAACTAAAGAAGTGCAAATTCTGTAATAGGTAGGTAAAATAGATACAATCAAGATAAAGGCAAAAAAAAAGATATCTTTAAAACAGGATAAGTAACATCCTAAGGTATCGTTTAGGCGAGGAAAGTGGGGAGGTAAATAAGTCGGCGACGGATATGTGGGACGGAAACCCTGCTGGAAGTGTAGCCCCCGGAAACTCATTAATTTTAAGCGTTCAAGGGCCTCATTTTAACCACCGATCTCTAACGAAATTAAAAAAAACAAACTCTCTAAAAATGTTCCAGTTCTTTCGTACTAATTCGTAGATACTGTGGAGGCCGTTGATATGTCCTTCCCCCTTCGGATCTGCTTTGCGATCCCACCATTAGGTCATGTTTATGTGTCATGAATATCAGTGGAAGATAATGTAAAAACTAATAAAAGTTATATCTGGCAGTTCACACACACACACACACACACACACACACACACACACACACACACACATATATATATATATATATATATATATATATATATATATATATATGTGTGTGTGTGTGTGTGTGTGTGTGTGTGTAACAAAAAATAATGATGCTTTTTCTCGTGTTATGTTTTAAAGTAAATATATATCAGTATACGTGCTGCTTGAAAAATCGAAACATGCGATCCCATCATTTGATCACAACGTTTTTTTCTTTCTTCTTCATGTCTTTGTTAGTTCATATTGAATTTATGTCACGTTCAAGTGTTATTCTGATCTGCAATTATGTATCAGCAAATATCAGTATAAAACTGGTTTGAAGTTAAACCTGCTAACTACAGTAAATTAAACAAATGACAAAGCCGTGCGCTATAAATCATGTACAAAATATGTAATCATAAAGGTTCCATTACATCCATTGTATATTACGGCAAAAGATTTTGTAATTTTAAAAGCGTAATCAGATTAAATCTTATCAAAGTTCAAACATAACTCTGACAGGTATCAATTTAACAGCCTGTAAAAAACTGAAGAATGACGAGACAAATTTTGCGGTGGTACGTAAATTGCGTTGGTATTCAAGGAACATGACTTAGCATAGACTACTAGCTTAAAGTCTTTCAGTCACTTTACCTGACTTGGCATTTTCTCTTGTGTTTAACGAACATCTAGCTTCAAAAGATCAACTTTCACACAATCGCGACGTCAAAGTCATCTGAATTGCTTGAAATAATAAATAGAACCAAAAGAACAGACCCAGATCGGATGTCACATTATGACTCTACAGGTCCGAGTATAAACGGCGCAGTTAGACTCTACACTAACCAATACGGTTAATGTCGTATTGATATTTATGGTTCTAGAGCGGAGGTCCAGTGATGCAAGTACTAGGTCCTAAACGTTCTTGTCTAAATAAGTTTCACAGTCCAGTTTTCAAAGGTAATTTTGTAATCGGACAAAATAAATGTATGCAGCCGATATTGTAAGGAACAATTTTAGAGGCAACTGCGCCCATTTGTAAAGAGCCTCACTTTGATAAAACATAAAACGCTACGTTTTGACAATTTTGCAGAAAAATTGTTCATAACCTTTCTCTATCCTTGTTGTTCTCTCCATTCATTATTTATATTGTTCTTTCGCTGCTAAGAAAAAATTAATGCTAGTAGGAATGACTTAACAAAAAGCAACGAATTTCTATAAAACTACGATTAAGACATAGATCATTCATTACGACTTTAGAAGATTGATTGATTGATTGATTGATTGATTGATTGATTGATTGATAGGTAGATAGATAGATAGATAGATAGATAGATAGATAGATAGATAATGAATAAGTAGTTGTTTCGTGGCATACCAGCACACGAAAAGCTGTATTGTACTTAGGCAAAAGGAGTAATGTAACTTGCTCTATGACACACCCTGCCAGCCGACCCGGCCTGGTCTGGCCTGAACAAGATTTGAACCTGTACTTGTATGATCGCGAGTATTGGAGGCCAGCTATTGAACCACTGCTGTGAATGGGGAATGATGAATGATGAATGCTGAAGGGATGTACGCAACCGAAGGACAGGTATTTATGTGTGCTTCGAAAGCGATCAGCATAAACGGCCACATTAAGTACATGAAATAATAAATCACTTGCTACTCTACTGATTCATCTGCTGTTTATTTAATTATCTAGTAAAATTCAATAATGTCCATAACGTGTTTACTCAATAAACAAACACATTACATGGATTATCTGCCCTGAATATACTTCATGACTAGAAAAGAAATAACAGCCTCATTCATGATCCAATGTTAAGTGTTTCTGACCCCTGATAACCCATTCCCAAGGATTATTGTATCTGGATGGAAGCAGTGATCAAATATAAACGTCTTCGTGTCACAGATGTACAAATAAATATTAGAAATTTGCTTAAGGAAGTGAGTTGAATAAGAAAATTATACTGAATACCAACGACAGCCGTCATGTTAGACTATGAAGACATAAGCATTTTTTCAATTATACGGTTCTTTTCCAGATTCCAATCTAATTCCGGGTGAAGCCCAAACATTATAATATGGCGGTGTATCGCGCTGCTTGATGACAGAGCTTACGAAGATGTGTCGTCAACACTTCCTCCTTTATTATTTCAATACACCTCTTATCCCGGACACTGCTTGTAACTGCAACAATTTTATATAAAGCTTTAGTAATTCATGAATCTGAAATTTTTCTCCTAAACTTCCGTTATGAAACAAATGCAGACATGAATAATTCATCTCTCTCTCTCTCTCTCTCTCATTAAAACAATATACAGATCACGTACTATCTGCTTTATTACTTTTGCACATTGCATCGTTTGTGTCGCTAATTAGTTAAACTGGATATGGATAAGAATTTGTTAATACTGTTTGTTGCACAAATGGAAGCGGTCTTCGATACCATCGTCTAGTAAAAATAAATGCAAATAAAAAAGCAGATGTAAACCTAAACAAGGTCTCTACTGTGATCTGGGTATAAACAGGCCACATTTACCAGGCTTAAAATCACTCTACTGTCATTTGGGTATAAACAGGGCCTGTTTACAAGCTTTAAAATCACTCTACTGTGATCTGGGTATAAACATTACCCATTTACCAGGTTTAAAACCCCTCTCCTGTGATTTGTGTATAAACAGGGCTCATCTACCATCTTTAAAATCACTCTACTGTGGTCTGGATATAAACAGGCCCCATTTACCTGGTTTAAAATCCCTCTACTGTGATCTGGGTATACATAGGGCCCATTTACCAGCTTTACAATCACTCTCCTGTGATCTTGATATAAACAGGGACCATTTACCAGATTTAAAATCAATCTACTGTGATCTGGATATAAACAGGGACCATTTACCAGATTTAAAATCAATCTACTGTGATCTGTGTATAAACAGGACCCATTTACCAGATTTAAAATCACTCTACTATGATCTGGATATAAACAGGGCCTGTTTACCGATATGGGTATACACAGGGCCCATTTACCAGCTTTAAAATGACTCTGCTGTGATCTGGGTATAAACAGGGTCTATTTACCAGCTTTGAAATCACTCTACTGTGATCTTGATATAAACAGGGACCATTTACCAGATTTAAAATCAATCTGCTGTGATCTGGATATAAACAGGGCCCGTTTACCAGCTTTAAAATCACTCTACTGTGATCTGGGTATAAACAGGGCCCGTTTACAAGCTTTGAAATCACTCTACTGTGATCTGGGTATAAACAGGGCCCATTTACCAGATTTAAAATCACTCTACTGTGATCTGGATATAAACAGGGCCCATTTACCAGATTTAAAATCACTCTGCTATGATCTGGATATAAACAGGGCCCAATTACCAGCTTTAAAATCACTTACACCAGTCGAAATACAAACAAAAAGAGTCAGCAACTGAATCCGTCCTTTGAAAAGTGTAATAGATGACCAGACTTAATTGAGACCGAAGAAATCTTACCTACCTCTTTGAAGTCTTTGTATAGTTTAAATGCTTTGAATTAAATTAAATTTTTTGGTTGATGGAACTTGACCAAATCACTTACAATGCGTGAATATGCTTTTTAACAATTGTATACTATGTCTGTAAATCGTGCTAATAGTGGCATAGCTGACGTATATTACAAGATCAAACCCGGGAGATGTCACGACGGGAGACCTCACCCTAAAAAAATTGCTGTGTCTGAAGAGCAGATTTTTCATTAAAGAATAGTGCGTAATGATCTGGAAAACAGTATGACATGTATATTGTAACAAGAAACTAAGTGAGGTTAGTGGCGTGACATATCTTCGACAATTCCACGGATCAATGTTTATATTCCCAAGGTGGTAATGTTACATGTAGGTTTACGGCTGGCTGTTTTTGTAACGTCACTGTTACATGTGTACAATATAGAGTTAGCACAGACATACATTATGATCGAATACCTGCATGGAATAACGATTATTTCGACAATATGTTACTGTAAAGGGTTTAGCAAGTATGTAATAATAACCATTGCTTTGCACCAGTTATTGTTCTTTATTGAGAGAGAGAGAGAGAGAGAGAGAGAGGATCTTGATATCGTCAGGTTGCAGGGTTTCAAATGTAGTTTCATTAAGCCTTCGTTCTAGGCATCTGTGTAAATTTTATTGTATCTGTAACGTATAGAAACTTTTAGACAAGTCGCACTTTGTCGCTAAGTATGTATAGGTAAGGAGGGGTGAATGAAGAAAGGTTGACTTAGATGAATAAATATGATGGGCTGACTTATCGTCAGCTCATTTATGAAGTATAAAGATTATTTAAAGAAAGAAAATATAGCATATTTTCCCAGGCTTTCTGGAGTGATTCAAATGTAGTATTGACAGTACACAGTGTAGTAAAACAGGCATCACTCATGAACAAACTTGTACCATGAAATTGCTACTTACAGCCCGAATATTTTATAATGGAACTATCGGATTTTATTCTAATTATTTATTGCTTAAGTGCATTAAAACATATCAAGATCTAATCACGAACGTTACGAGCTTATCTTGGCAAGGCAGCAATTAGCAATACTGTCTGGTACTCAATTCCTCGTGGTAGTTTTTGTGCAAAATCAAACACAATTGGCGTGATTTTCAGAACCACCTCAGAGACATAACCTTCAAGCATCATCAGCTACTTTTTCAGTTTAAAAGTATAAGATGAATACAGTAATAAGCTACTAGTATTCTACTGTCTAGTTTTATTATTTTTTATTTTCATTGTAGGTAAATCGTTTATTTACACTTACGTTATTAGTAATATAGAGAATTAGATGGTGCAATGTGGAGAATGATTAAACGGCTGTTGTTTTAGTGCTGTATAACTATTCCGTGCCCTGGACGTTCGCGCAAATAAAACCTTGTCTGCAAATAAAACCTTGTCTGTCATATCTTTTGAGTGAATAATTTAAATACCTGAAATCCTTTTTTATAAAATGACTATACAGTAGCAGATTTATTATCTTTAAAAAAAGAACAGGATATAGTATAATCAAAAATAGTATATGCTTCATGAACCTTTTCATATACGTTAAGATGTCACCAGCATGGAGATTTTTAAAATAATTTGTTGATATATATATATATATATATATATATATATATATATATATATATATATATATATATATATATATATATATATATATATATATTAAGGCGCTATATTCTTGTAATTGACTGATCACACAAAGATGCCCGTATTTGAACTAACAATGGATTCACGGTAGTTCAGATGGTAGCACGTTTGACTCGTAATCAAACGGTCGCGCGTCTAATTTCGGCCACGACCGGCCCTTGTTGGTTGTGCCTCCATAGAATAGGCACTAAGCTTCCACTTCACTCTGTATGATATAAGTGCTTAAAAGTGCTGTTAACAACATACCACAATGACGTAAAACCACCTTGACGTAATCAACCGATCTTAATATAAAATTCAAAGATGTAAACTTGCTTTGACTTTTCAGTGATTAACTATCACCACTGTGAATGAAAAGGTCTTTATCATTTTAAGGGTACAAATCTATCGTGTAGTAACTTTAATCTAAATCGGGTTAAGAAGACCTCGAATAACTTTAAAGTCTTAGCAAGAATGAACTCGAAACTTGACACCCAAATATTTAAAGAGCCACTCAGTGAGAAGAAAAGACACTTCAAGTACTTTTATCACGTTTTCAAGAGCTGACCCGGACAGAAGTATTATTTCGAAAACTGACCTTGACCTTCTGAGTAATTTTAGTCTAAACTGGGTTACGCGGACCTCGGATAATTTTCAAATCTGATAGTGAGAATTTACTCGAAACTTGACACCCAAATACTTAAAGAGCTACTCAAAGAAACGAAATGACACTTCCGGGACTTTTATCACGTATTCAAGACTTGGCCCAGATAGAAGTATTATTTCGAAAATTGACATTGACCTTCTAAATAAGAGTCTTGTGTTTTGGGAGACATTATTGACCCGGAACCACTATATAACACTATAGATTGATTAACACTTTGCAGTATTCGAGCCTTCATAGAAGTCACTCACATTTCCAGTAGGTACATTTAAATTAGAAGATAACGGTTCTGTGTTTAAGTGTGTGTGTGTGTGTGTGTGTGTGTGTGAATAAGATCATTTAAAATGAAACTTATGAAACGAGTAGAATAAATGAAGACCCTTGGTGAAGAAAAAAGTAAATGTATTTGACAAGTTTTATAAATTTCATTTCACACAAGACAAACATGGATGGAAAATTAGATTTTATCATGCGACAATACAATACCGATTTTATTTTATGTAAAGGCGGAATAGTGTTGTGAAAAGACTGAATGTATTTCGGATGCTTTATTCGGTACGCCTTGGACTTGCACGACGTACTGATGTTATTTGTGACGTAATATGTTAGTATTCGTTTTAGAAACGAAAAAAAGTTATGATTCTATTAGGCAAATAAAAGAGTGGTCTTGTGTTAAAATTTTCTATGGCACATGTCACACAACCTCGTCGTTTTAGGTAATAGTAGTGATACTTTACGTTTTTGGTAGACGAATATTTGGTTGCTAGCTGCAAAGTTGCAGGAATATAATTAAAATAGAAATAGACTCACATTATCAAGTGTCATTTTCAACACAAATCATTTAACAGGAATCTGGTATTGTTAAATCTATCCGGATTTCCCGCGCCAAAAGCTTCCACATTTGGGAAGGATCACTAGAGTTACAATTATACACGAGTCTCTTACAGATAGCCTAAGTTATTCTATTCGCATAGGAAAGAGAAGACTGTTCCGAATGTTGAGAAAATATAACTAAAACTACGCCATTTGCATACTGCAAACATCTTGCGGATACGTTTTGGACCGCATCGCTGTAGCAAGTGTTGACGATGTTGTGATAATGATATCACAATTTTCGTAGTATAAATGATTTTGCCAAATTTGTTGTGATTGATTGAAATTTTGCAGTTATTGACCTTAATGTTGTGAATTGGTATACTTTGTTTTCGTTTTTGATCATAATCCCATTCAACCTTAGTCAACTCTCCTTTTTCGTTACTTTGTTTTTTCACTGGCCCCGGTTTGATTTTCTATTGCATAGCGAAGCAGCCGGAACGTTCGCAGCCTTTTCCATCGCATGTTAGAAGAAGAAAAACCCACATACAAATTTGGGAAGTATCACTACGATTACGTCCGAGTCTCATTCAGATAGCTGAAGCTATGTGACATGCATAGGAGAGAGAGAGAGAGAGAGAGAGAGCATTTGGATTTTTAACGTAGCTTTAACAACTTTTTTCAGTTACTTCTCTACGATGTCTGCACTGTGGCAGTTTATAGTGATGTCTAGCACTGGGGCATCATGCCGCAGACACGTAGCATATGTCACACCCAGTCACATGATCCTGACACCAGGCCAACCAGTCATAACACTAACCTCTTAATGCAGATGCAGCTACTAGTACCATTTTTATAAGTCTTTGGTACGTTTGACCCAAATTTAACCAAAATTTCAGTTATATGATTAAGTCGAGCGTAGAGAAAGAAATTCGTGCTCGCTACAAATAAAGTACGAATCAACAGCCAACTTAGTAGCAATACTAGTTCTTTAACTGTTGTAGCAAAAATTACTATATTTTGCTTCAAGCCTTACAATTATGTCAAGATTCTTGTCATTTTTTTAGTTTATCAGTTTACGAAGTTTGACAAAACAGTACACTTTTCGCTTTTAATTATACATGGATATGCACAACGAGTCTGCATTTATTTCTGGCTGTTCATTGTGTAAGGGTATGTTATTACATCAATGCAACCTGCACCACTTAATTTCAAATCTGATCTTCATATTAATTATATATGTTTTGCAAATATTGTCAACTTTCGAAACTAAACATTGAGGGAAATAGAATAGCCGGATGAATTTCGTGACACATAAACTATGAATTTGATCTTCTGAATAATAATTTTGCGACTTTGGCTTCTTCGCTAAAAGTAACTCAACAGATTGCAGAGAGAGAGAGAGAGAGAGAGAGAGAGAGAGAGAGAGAGAGAGAGAGAGAGAGAGAGAGAGAGAGAGGGAGGGAGAGAGATGGGGAAAATTGCATAACGTAATTTCCACAATAACTTTTTTCATAAAAGTATTTACTTATACTGTTTTAAAGTAAATTATTTTTATGGCCAGTTATTTTTTTACGTTAACATTTCACTGTGAATAATCTTTAAGTTTTATTACGTACTGGACAAAACTTAAACACCCATTACAGACTTTAGCTACTCGTATATCAAAATAAATATTTTTTAAAAATCTATTTTTAGGTAGAACTTGAAAGTTGTTTTAGTACAAATAAATTTAAAATACTTAACAACTTGCAACAGCGACGGATTAGTGCCGAGATAAGAACTCTCAATCTCAATGTTATACCTGCATTGTCTAACAATAAAAAAAAAAGTTAAAGTGAAACCATAAAATGTACAAGGTATTCACGGGGGGGGGGGGTCTCCAAAACTCCATTTTTTGTTGAGATGCATAGCTCCCGAAAAATCACCTTGGAATAAAACAATCCATCATATAAATATTTGTCTCTAGGAATTGATCAATGACGTTTCAATTTATCGTTGAAGATAAATACATACACAAATATATCTTTGTTTCACGGCTTTTATACACCTAACATCTATGGTTGAATTCGGATAGAGGAGATACATAATTGATATGCATGTATTCAGATCTTAGACTGAAGAAGAAAAAAAAAAAACGTTTGCGTGACAATTTAGTGCGAATGCAAATACAAGTAAACATGTATATTTATTAAGTTAGATGCGCATGATATTGTGTCTCGACGTCTTTGTATTCTCACATGCACAAGAAAGCGCATGCTAGTGAATATTGAAAGCAAATTACATTCACCGCCTCTTCTACGAATGCAATTCATTTTGTTTCCCCTGATAACAGCACTGCATATCTAATTATTCTGGAAACAGTGTTCTTACATACTGCTCTTAATAGTCATCAAGTAAACAGTGCTCTTACATACTGCCTTTTATAGTCATCATGAAAACAGTATTGTTAAATACTGCCCTTTATAGTCATCATGAAAACAGTATTGTTAAATACTGCCCTTTATAGTCATCATGAAAACAGTATTGTTAAATACTGCCCTTTATAGTCATCAAGTAAACAGTGTTCTTACATACTGCCCTTTATAGTCATCAAGTAAACAGTGTTATTGCATACTGCACTTTATAGTCATCATGAAAACGATGTTATTGCATACTGCACTTTATAATCATCATGAAAACGATGTTATTGCATACTGCCCTTTATAGTCATCATAAAAACGATGTTGTTGCATAATGCCTTTTATAGTCATCATGAAAACGATGTTATTGCATACTGCCCTTTATAGTCATCATGAAAACGATGTTATTGCATACTGCACTTTATAGTCATCATGAAAACGATGTTATTGCATACTGCACTTTATAGTCATCATGAAAACGATGTTATTGCATACTGCCTTTTATAGTCATCATGAAAACGATGTTATTGCATACTGCACTTTATAATCATCATGAAAACGATGTTATTGCATACTGCCCTTTATAGTCATCATGAAAACGATGTTATTGCATAATGCCTTTTATAATCATCATGAAAACGATGTTATTGCATACTGCCCTTAATAGTCATCATCAAAACAGATTTTCTTGCACGTTGCCCTTTATAGTCATCATGAAAACAGTATTATTGCATACTGCCCTTTATAGTTGTCATGAAATCAGAGTTCTTACATACTGCCCTTTATTGTTATTAGGAACACAGTATGTATGTATACAGCCCTATATGTTTACTATGAAGCATTATGCTTACATAATGCTCTTTATTGTTATTATGAAAACAGCATGCATACATACTGTCCCATATTATTATAAAAACAAAGTTCATACATACTGCACTATATTGTTTTTATAAAAAGAGCATCCTTATATACTGTCCTATATCGTTATTATGAAAACAGCATGCTTACTTATTGTCTTATATTGTTATTGTGAAAACAAATTTCATACATACTGCCCTATATCGTTGTTATGAAAACAGTATGCTTACATACTTCCCTATATTGTTATTATACAACAGTATGCGTACATACTGTCCTATATAGTTATAATGAAAACAGTATGCTTACATACTGCCGTATATTGTCATTATAAAACAGTATGCGTACATACTGTCCTATATAGTTAAAATGAAAATAGTATGCTTCCATACTGCCGTATATTGTTATTATAAAACAGTATGCTTACAAACTGTCCTATATATTTATAATGAAAACAGTATGCGTACATACTGTTCTACATTGTTATTATGAAAACAGCATGCTTACATACTGCCGTATATTGATACCATAGAGCTAATCTGAAAACAGTTTTCAAACATACTTACGTGTCTGCATTGTTTGATGTATTTCTCCTGTGTCTTTGAGAACACGAATACGAAAAAGGAACAAATTCTGTTCCCTGCTAGGGCCAAAAAACGGAACGTTTTATATATCCCCGGTACTACACAAGAATATGGTACGTCCTTCTGTGGGATAGTGCTGAACAGGATAGTCACCCATTAAGAGATCATCAGTCAGGCAGTCATCAGAAGGCATTGAATTATGCATGCCTTTTGACAATGAAGTCAACAAGAGAAGTGTAATCGTTTTGTCTAAAATGCCACACGACCATAAAATCAATATATATATATATATATATATATATATATATATATATATATATATATATATATATATATGTGTGTGTGTGTGTGTGTGTGTGTGTGTGTGTGTGTGTGTTATACCCACCCAACAGGTCCAAAGAGTAGCTTGAATCTTAACGTTCTAATGTATTTGGAACAGTTGTAAATGACTCCACATTCATTTGTCAAATGCTTTTACAAGTACAACTCCATTGAATGTTTTTGAAAAGAAGCCGATAACGGTATTGTAGCGAGATAGCGACATCTTGACGACTTTGTCGAAGCCTGAGTATTTCCTCCCGGTTCAGATCACAAAATCGACCACTGCTGACGTTATGCACAGTATTCCTTAGCCCTAATCAAGTTAGCCTATACCCTTCCATAGTTTAACCTTTATGGCAACATGAAAGAGACCGGATGAATAGCACACCCGCCATTTGAGATATGTAGATTTAACCGGTCATGCTACATTTACACGCATTTATAATTTGGTAAATCATACAGCTAGCAATAGTTACTGTAGACACACGGCTACTCATGGGGATTGCAAGAGGTGTGCATTAGCGGTGTCGTCAAGATTGCCTGGCCCATAGAATGCCAACTAATATACATGTGTGTCATATATGCACAAGAGCATATATATATATATATATATATATATATATATATATATATATATATATATATATAAAGACACTTCCGTTAATTTTAAAAGCAAAAGATTTTTTTTTATGTTTTATGGTTTAAAGCGGGAAGTCCCATTACCATTTCCGTAACAGATCCATCAATCGATCGATCGATCGGATATATACAAAGGAAAGGCACACAGATCGATGGATTGAGAATAGTAGAGAGAGATCGAGAGATCTGCATATCGAAATAAATGGAGCCGTTACAAGAAGTTACAGCTGTATGAATCTGTTATGCCAAGTATTTCTAGCCTCGATAAATATTGATCGTGAACAGATTAGATAAAAACTGCATGCATGTCATGGATCATTTAGTTCATTTTAATACCTGTCAAACAAACTAAAGACATGCTATGAACTGACAACGTAAGAACCAAAACCCCATATCGAGCTGCGTGCATAATGAATTTAACAACACCAGATTCAACAATTAAGATAGGAGGTCAGTGAATTCTTTCAAGGTCATAATATTGACTTGATCTGGAGATCGGACAAGATCGGAAACTTTTAACTTTCGCAAGAATTCATACATGTGCAAACATGACTAGTTTTCAGATTCTCAGTCAGCGTATGAAACCATCACCAAATTGTACCTATACTTTTTTAAAATATTAATAGGATTTTTAAAAAAAAATGGTACTGGCCTTCCTGTCTTCCAGAGCCCTGACGGTTATAACATTGACCACAACGTATACATCCAAAAGAGATTGTCATACATTCATCTCTCGTGTCTACCATCAGCTGGCGTGATTATGCTAAGGAATTTCCAGACTAGTTTATTGTTCAGAATAATTTTTTCAGGCGCAGAATTTCTATAACCGGGAACAATACACAAACAAACCCATAACTAAAAAGCTTACTAAGATTAAGATCACTATAATTGGCAAGAAAATAATGTAAGTGAGGAAGAGCGAGCAAATGTTTTTACTGTGTTTGTGTTAGAAGAATGGGCTATGAATATCATTTCTCATAAGTAAAATTATAATCCTTCGTTACAGCATCCTCTCTCTCTCTCTCTCTCCTGTTTGTCGGCTTTACTAAATATTTGGTCACCAAAATGGATTGCATTTTGTAGATTGTTAAATGATTTTGAAAACCCCTACCAATCTTACAGTACAGAGACAAAAATAAAATTGTACAATAAGTACCTTCCTAAGTACTAAGACACGTAAACTTCAATACCTTAATCTCTGATTACTATTAATCGCTTAAAATAGTCTGTTTAATCCTCTCAGAAAGATGGAAAAGGACCACTAGCAAAACATGTCTGTAAAAGATATTCAATGGACAAGACACAGATTTCTCTTGTAAAATGGAGTCCATTGTATATAAAACAGGTGCAATAAATAAACTCATCTGTTTGAAAATGTACTATCTAATTCTGCATAAATATTTGTTGAACACAGTGAGAATAGATTAATGTCTGTATTAGACAACAGCTCTTTCTGTATATACATAACAAACTTATAGAGAGCATTATTGGGGATTCCCTTTAATGTGTCTTTTATGCACAGGGACATTTAATAAGAGATGTCCTTTTTAGAAGGTTTCGTTGTAGTTGATGTCCTATACATACAGGTTAAATAGTCCTTCTAAACTTTGATCTTCATTCAGTTCTTGTAACAAAATGACAGCGCACTGTTGCGCTTTTTATGCGTCCATGCAACACAGACGACCTATGCAACAGTTTTGATGATAAGTGAAATGTATTATTGTGCATCGCACCTCAATAATTACTTTGCATCGCTTCTTAGTAATTAATATGCATCGTTTCCTGGTTATGACTATGCATCGTTTCCTGGTAATTACTATGCATCGTTTCCTGATAATTACTATGCATCGTTTCCGAGCTGTAGTATGTGGTTTTTATATGGAAATATTAAAATGTTCTAAAATGACCTTGTTTTTGCAGTGTTTACATGAGTAATTTTATTTCAACGTGTTTTCAATGTGCTCCATTATTATCTGGTTGAGTGCAGCACAGTATCGTGTTACTTTTCTTTATTTCTCCGGTCAAGTTACATCGACGTAGTAATATTACAATTGTTACTTTCCACTGAATTGGCCGCTTGACATCACTGGGAATTCTTACGTCTTTACTATTCATGACGTGACATTTTCCACCGTTTTGGTTGATAGGATTACATATTCAATGGATTATACCAGTGGCCACATTATCTAGAGAAATCGAATGAGTTTAGTGACAGTTTAGATAATTCTGGGAAATATCATTTGTTCATTCAGAAATCATGTCAGTATATCTCCTTAGTAACATCGAGTCGATACTTAACCGTCTTACTTCATTTTCATTAGTAGACAAACTCGTCTTGCGCCTTCGCGATACGATAGTCCTGGGGTCTCAAACTCAAACCACCCTGTGGGCCGCATGAGGGCATTTTCGATGGCCCAAGGGCCGCACCACCTTTGTTATCTTTCATGATACGTCATGACGCCAATCATTTTGTGGGCCACGTGATAAGGCTTGGCGGGCAGCATGCTGCCTGCGGGCCGCGTGTTTGAGACCACTGCTAAATCTTTACTCCCACCTTAAACACATGAAGATTAACAATTAACTTTCACCCAATCCGCTGCCCTAACCTAAAAGCTCAAGTCATACACTTCAATACGTTAATCTCTAATTATTATTTATCGTTTAAATATTTCGTTTATTCCACTCAGATGGAGAAAGAGGAATTATCCCTGAAGATTTCTTGCACATTTCCTTCTTTTTTCCTTTGTTTCGCTTGATCATCTGGTTACGTATACAAATCTTAAATGTGAACGTATATTTGCATTGTAGAATAATTCAGTAATTGCACTTTCGTCTAGTTTCCAGCTTAATGTAATTAAATAATACATGGTTTGCAAGTTGATTATATACAGTCAGGTGTTATTGTTTGTAAATAAAAATATAGAATGGAGGATACAAAATCGTGAAAAATGTTATGTCGTTACACTATGTGGCAGCGTATGGGAATATTAATAATGTATACTAGTGCTTATTAGAAACATTTTATTTTGATATTTATATAATTTGCTATAACGTAAAGCATCAAGACTGTTAAGGTGCGATATGATTCCCCACCTGTTATGGTACTTTGATTATCGTTATCTAGGAGATGATCGACTACGGTGTTATTGCCGGGATCGAGCAAATAATAAAATAAAATATGAAATTGATGAATGGAATAAAAGAGATCTGAGCAAAGGTATATAATTATTCAACATGAGCCCTTTATGTAAAATATAACAATTTAATCAATTAATAAACTAAATGAAATATAACATGACTTGAATGACACTTTATCTTAGAAATAGAATTACAAAATTTATGCAAAATGCAATTAGCCATTTTGTTATACCAATAAAACAAATTTCATCATAAAATCGAGTGAATGATCAAACATGGATCGCCGGTATGTCACCAAAACCTGGTTGCATCCGGTCATTTATAGCACTAAGTCGCTGTGTTGTTTTACTTAGGAAAGAACAATTTCGTACATAGGATATAGCGAGGACACTTCGTGTCCTGCAAAGTCTATCGTTTTCCCGAAATGCTGAAATTGGGAAACCGATAAGCATCATATCTAATAAAAATATGGTCTTTGTAACGTGAGCTTCAAAATTTACAGAGAAATGCGGTTTTATCATCACAAAGATCCTGGTGAACCCGTGTGAATCGGCCTTTACGCTAGTGAACTAAAGCAACGAATCATGCGTTAATCATGCGTTAATCATGCATTAATCATGCGTTAATCATGCGTTATTAACAAAATTACAATCGCTGCTACTTTAGCATGCATAGGAGAGTTCTTGGTCGAATCATCTGTAAACGCAAATCAGGGAGCAAATTGCACGCCTAGCGAACTCTATAAACATTTGATCAATATGTATGAAGGGAATATACAGACTTTTAATGGCGTAGTGAATATTTTAATTTCACGAGATGACGTGTCCAGACCGGGATTAGTGGAACATTCGATTAACTCTGGAAATAACATACCGATTCGTCATAGTCAAAGACCTAGGCGTGCATCCTTAGCGAAAGTCACGGATGCAGAGCAAGAGATTGAAACTATGGCTTAGCAAGGGATCATCGAGTCTTGATCTAACCCCTGATCGTCCACAGTTCTACTTGTCAATAATCAGTTTATGCGTCTGTTTCGATTATAGAAAGCCTAATGACATTATCATTAAAAATTTACAACCACTTTCCCGTTCGATGATACATTAAATGCACTATGAAGTTTGAGTTGCTTTTTCATGCTTGATTGAAAAGTAGACTGCTGTGGCCAAAGACTACAGTTCCCTATTCCTGGTGGAGATTTTTGTACATTTGCTGATGTACTATTCGGACTGATCAATGCGCCCGTAACGTTTTTATACCTCGATGATAATATTATCGTCTCAAAGACATTCAATGAACAGTTAGAGCATCTGAGTTGTGTGTTTCGAAGGATTTATGAAGCTAACATACAAACAAGTCTTCAGACAAGCAAACGTTTTTAACAACCAGGTATTAAACATCAATCATACAGTAAATGAACTACAGATCCTGCAAAAAATATTAGCGGTGAATGATTGGTCTACATCCAAACCTTTAAAAGATGTTAGAGGCTTTTCTATGTATGTATTACTATTATAGACGTGTTGTTTGTCACTTTGCTGATATTGCCCATCAGTTACACAAAATGAGTCAGGTCAAACTGCTTTTGAGACCCTAAAACGGTATTGGACATACGCGCCCATTCTGATTTACCCTAAACAAAAGAAGATCTATTTATTTTCAGGGGAAACCTAAAGCATTTGGCACCCGAGGCTATTCCTTCTTTTGGCACCCCCATAAATAATTTAAAAATGTAAACACACAGAGCAATATATTATCTTTGCAAGTAGATTTATTGGTTTGAAAACTTTTACTGGTATTTCAATTCTCTAGATGGCACCTCACCCCCTTCTAGCTGTCACCGGGTCGGACAGAGCACACCCACTAAGGCAACCCCTTATTGCGCCACTGTTTATGTTAGACATTGGCGTCAGTAAGGAGGGTTCCATTTTGGAACATGAACAAGATGGCATTGAAAGTGATTGGTTACATAACTACAAACTCCCAGTGTCAAGACAGAAGGTAATGCGTAGCTACAAGAACTCGCAATAGCAAATTCTCTCAAACGTTTTCATCACTACTTTTACTGATGCTTTTTAAAGGTCCTCCTTGATCATTACCATATAAGAATGGTATGTAGTCAGATGGCTTGAAATCTTATTTTCGTCTTATGTTACGTGTGTAATTTCTGTAACGTGAAAGCAGAGTGGACGAACGAGCATTTTAAAGCACGTAGCCTATCAATCAACCGAAGAGCTGCACCAATAGGCGACGCTGTCGAGAAACCGTGCAATTCTAGAATCAACAACTCTTGTGTAGGCTTTGAAGATTGCTATAAGATTGTAATCAGAAAGACACAAATATACTGGTTGACCGTAGATGGCGTGGTACTAACTTGGCGACCAAAGCCGAGACGAATAGCACCAGTTCCATTTAAGTATGTACTGGTTAAGGTAGGTCACATGATGCGATAAATACAAAAAGTGACCAGGTAGTGTACAAGAACGAGGGATTAGTTTGCAAAGAATGCGGGAATTACGTATTCAATACCCAATTCTTCGACATGCGAAGGACTAGAAGTTAAAGGACGAGTAGCGTTCCTGGGCACAACGTAGCAGTCAAATACTATAGGACTCTATATGAGACGTTATTTTTGTGAGATAGAATCCTTTGCAGGAAACGAGAATCAGACGCTCGTTCAGCTTGACAAAAATTGTCAAGTTTCTAAAAACTTTTGTACTAAGCAATTGAATAACTTTAACGCGTCGGGTTAAGAAAACTGTCTTAAAGGTTTGCAATAGTTAGTTACTTATAATATCAGCTACGCTGTGATGGGGTGCACTTGTGTATAGATTATAATGAATACACTTCAAGAAAATTCCCACAAGTAACCATATATATATATATATATGCCTAGTAACCGTTATTTGTTGGTGTTGTCGGATTGCTTTGCAAAGTGGAATGCTTCAGTACCAATTAGAAACCAAGAAACTGTTACCTTTGCCGAAAACTTATTGAGCGGGTCATATCAACATTCGGTGTTCCGATGTATATCACTCCGATAGAGGAGGAAATTTTAAGAGCGATCGAATGCAACGGAAGTATGACTTCTTAGACAGGAACCCGATCTTTAATAAAGGTGATATATTATGACTGCAGATAATCAACAACCTAACAGTAAATGTATTATATTACAGTGTGTGATTAAGAGTAAGGATATCGTCAACTGACCGTGGCAACGGGATCACAGATCCCCGCCAGCTCTCTCTCCTCGAGAAGCGTTAGTCCTTCAGTCCTCCTAACCTTCGAGTCCTAGAGAGACCACGTATGCTCTTAACAAGAAAATTCCTTGCGCCATGTTAATGAACCAAATCCATGCAACATGTGTTGAGACCAATCATAATCAAGCTAGTAATTTCTGTACAATTGGAGACGCAAGTGTTTTCGCCATTGTATGAGAAAGACACCACCTCTATATTTTCCAAGGTGGGTTATTATTTTGAAACTACGTATGCAGGTAGCCTCGAATCCCCATGCCTAAGATCCCTGTTTAGGCTCTAAGTGTAGAATATATGCTTACCCCTACTCAAATCCCCCATACCTAAGATCCCTGTTTAGGCTCTAAGTGTAGAATATATGCTTAGCCCTACTCAAATCCCCATGCCTAAGATCCCTGTTTAGGCTCTAAGTGTAGAATATATGCTTACCCCTACTCAAATCCCCCATGCCTAAAATCCCTGTTTAGGCTCTAAGTGTAGAATATATGCTTACCTCTACTCAAATCCCCCATGCCTAAAATCCCTGTTTAGGCTCTAAGTGTAGAATATATGCTTACCTCTACTCAGATCCCCCATGCCTAAGATCCCTGTTTAGGCTCTAAGTGTAGAATATATGCTTACCCCTACTCAAATCCCCCATGCCTAAGATTCCTCTTTAGGCTCTAAGTGTAGAATATATGCTTAGCCCTACTCAAATCCCCATGCCTAAGATCCCTGTTTAGGCTTTAAGTGTAGAATATATGCTTACCCTTACTCGAATCCCCCATGCCTAAGATTCCTCTTTAGGCTCTAAGTGTAGAATATATGCTTACCCCACCATAACACAGATCATCACACAGCTGTTCTTGCTTACATGTCAGACTTTCCATTAAAACCCTGCCATACAGAAAGTGCATATACGTATTTCATAGGTCCTTACCTCCGCCATTACAGGCACATTTTAATTTGTATGAGAAATTGCAGCACAGACATACTCAAAACCCACCCACCTCACATACTATTTAGTTTCCTGAAGGAACTGAAGGGGAAGTGGAGTACTACAACCTCCAACTTCTCACTCTGCATCTGGAGAGAAAACGTTGCTATCCCGACTTACCAAGAATGGGGATAATTTATTTAAAGATTTTCTTTTCTAAAAATTAAATTTTGTTGTATCTTTAAGCGAATTATTGACCCATAATTGTATTGCTTTTCACATGCCTGGCAGTTTTGCTTTGTGATATATCGTTGTACAAGTCTATATTTTATATTTTTTATCAATTAATGAATATACCATATGGTTGTGAACGTATTTTCTATTATTATTACTATTATTATTATTATTATTATTGTATTTTGTTAAAATGCTATTGACTGTATATACAATTCCACTAAGCAAATTTTTAGGGACAAAATGTTCATGTACATAAATTGTTATTTCTATATCAACTGTACTGGACCTCTGTATCTGCCAAACAAATTGGGTGGTGTATTTCATTCTTTTTTCTTTTACTGTAAGATGCTTTTTACCATATCTAATGTATTTTACATTCAAATGGGACCAAATGCTTATCTGTATGATCAGATGCCATGTACATTCAAATGGAACCAAATGCTTATCTGTGTGCTCAGATGCCATTTACATTCAAATGGAACCAAATGCTTATCTGTGTGCTCAGATGCCATGTACATTCAAATGGGACCAAATGCTTATCTGTGTGCTCAGATGTCATGTACATTCAAATAGAACCAAATGCGTATCTGTATGATCAGATGCCATGTACATTCAAATGGGACAAAAAGCTTATCTGTGTCCTCAGATTCCATGTACATTCATATGGGACAAAATGCTCATCTGTGTGCTCAGATGTCATGTACATTCAAATGGGACCAAACGCTTATCTGTATGATCAGATGCCATGTACATTCAAATGGAACCAAATGCTTATCTGTGTGCTCAGGTGTCATGTACATTCAAATGGAACCAAATGCTTATCTGTGTGCTCAGATGCCATTTACATTCAAATGGAACCAAATGCTTATCTGTGTGCTCAGATGCCATGTACATTCAAATGGGACCAAATGCTTATCTGTGTGCTCAGATGCCATGTACATTCAAATGGAACCAAATGCTTATCTGTGTGCTCAGATGTCATGTACATTCAAATGGAACCAAATGCTTATCTGTGTGCTCAGATGCCATTTACATTCAAATGGGACCAAATGCTTATCTGTGTGCTCAGATGCCATGTACATTCAAATAGAACCAAATGCGTATCTGTATGATCAGATGCCATGTACATTCAAATGGGACAAAAAGCTTATCTGTGTCCTCAGATTCCATGTACATTCATATGGGACAAAATGCTCATCTGTGTGCTCAGATGTCATGTACATTCAAATGGGACCAAATGCTTATCTGTGTGCTCAGATGCCATGTACATTCAAATGGAACCAAATGCTTATCTGTGTGCTCAGATGCCATTTACATTCAAATGGAACCAAATGCTTATCTGTGTGCTCAGATGTCATGTACATTCAAATGGGACCAAATGCTTATCTGTGTGCTCAGATGTCATGTACATTCAAATGGAACCAAATGCTTATCTGTGTGCTCAGATGTCATGTACATTCAAATGGAACCAAATGCTTATCTGTGTGCTCAGATGCCATGTACATTCAAATGGGACTAAATGCTTATCTGTGTGCTCAGATGTCATGTACATTCAAATGGAACCAAATGGGTATCTGTATGATCAGATGTAATGTACATTCAAATGGGACCAAATGCTTATCTGTGTGCTCAGATGCCATGTACATTCAAATAGAACCAAATGCGTATCTGTATGATCAGATGCCATGTACATTCAAATGGGACAAAAAGCTTATCTGTGTCCTCAGATTCCATGTACATTCATATGGGACAAAATGCTCATCTGTGTGCTCAGATGTCATGTACATTCAAATGGGACCAAATGCTTATCTGTGTGCTCAGATGCCATGTACATTCAAATGGAACCAAATGCTTATCTGTGTGCTCAGATGCCATTTACATTCAAATGGAACCAAATGCTTATCTGTGTGCTCAGATGCCATGTACATTCAAATGGGACCAAATGCTTATCTGTGTGCTCAGATGTCATGTACATTCAAATGGAACCAAATGCTTATCTGTGTGCTCAGATGTCATGTACATTCAAATGGAACCAAATGCTTATCTGTGTGCTCAGATGTCATGTACATTCAAATGGGACCAAATGCTTATCTGTGTGCTCAGATGTCATGTACATTCAAATGGGACCAAATGCTTATTTGTGTGCTCAGATGCCATGTACATTCAAATGGAACCAAATGCTTATCTGTGTGCTCAGATGCCATATACATTCAAATGGGACCAAATGCGTATCTGTATGATCAGATGCCATGTACATTCAAATGGGACAAAAAGCTTATCTGTGTCCTCAGATTCCATGTACATTCATATGGGACAAAATGCTCATCTGTGTGCTCAGATGTCATGTACATTCAAATGGAACCAAATGCTTATCTGTGTGCTCAGATGTCATGTACATTCAAATGGAACCAAATGCTTATCTGTGTGCTCAGATGCCATTTACATTCAAATGGGACCAAATGCTTATCTGTGTGCTCAGATGCCATGTACATTCAAATGGGACCAAATGCTCATCTGTGTGCTCAGATGCCATGTACATTCAAATGGGACCAAATGCTTATCTGTGTGCTCAGATGCCATGTACATTCAAATAGAACCAAATGCGTATCTGTATGATCAGATGCCATGTACATTCAAATGGGACAAAAAGCTTATCTGTGTCCTCAGATTCCATGTACATTCATATGGGACAAAATGCTCATCTGTGTGCTCAGATGTCATGTACATTCAAATGGGACCAAATGCTTATCTGTATGATCAGATGCCATGTACATTCAAATGGGACAAAAAGCTTATCTGTGTCCTCAGATTCCATGTACATTCATATGGGACAAAATGCTCATCTGTGTGCTCAGATGTCATGTACATTCAAATGGGACCAAATGCTTATCTGTGTGCTCAGATGCCATGTACATTCAAATGGAACCAAATGCTTATCTGTGTGCTCAGATGCCATTTACATTCAAATGGAACCAAATGCTTATCTGTGTGCTCAGATGCCATGTACATTCAAATGGGACCAAATGCTTATCTGTGTGCTCAGATGTCATGTACATTCAAATGGAACCAAATGCTTATCTGTGTGCTCAGATGTCATGTACATTCAAATGGAACCAAATGCTTATCTGTGTGCTCAGATGCCATTTACATTCAAATGGGACCAAATGCTTATCTGTGTGCTCAGATGCCATGTACATTCAAATAGAACCAAATGCGTATCTGTATGATCAGATGCCATGTACATTCAAATGGGACAAAAAGCTTATCTGTGTCCTCAGATTCCATGTACATTCATATGGGACAAAATGCTCATCTGTGTGCTCAGATGTCATGTACATTCAAATGGGACCAAATGCTTATCTGTGTGCTCAGATGCCATGTACATTCAAATGGAACCAAATGCTTATCTGTGTGCTCAGATGCCATTTACATTCAAATGGAACCAAATGCTTATCTGTGTGCTCAGATGCCATGTACATTCAAATGGGACCAAATGCTTATCTGTGTGCTCAGATGTCATGTACATTCAAATGGAACCAAATGCTTATCTGTGTGCTCAGATGTCATGTACATTCAAATGGAACCAAATGCTTATCTGTGTGCTCAGATGCCATGTACATTCAAATGGGACCAAATGCTTATCTGTGTGCTCAGATGCCATGTACATTCAAATAGAACCAAATGCGTATCTGTATGATCAGATGCCATGTACATTCAAATGGGACAAAAAGCTTATCTGTGTCCTCAGATTCCATGTACATTCATATGGGACAAAATGCTCATCTGTGTGCTCAGATGTCATGTACATTCACATGAGACCAAATGCTTATCTGCATGCTCAGATGCCATATACATTAATATGGGATCAAATGTTTATATGTGTTCTCGGATGCCATATACATTCAAATGGGACCAAATGCTTATATGTGTTCTCGGATGCCATATACATTCATATGGGACCAAATGCTTATATGTGTGCTCAGATGCCATTTACAGTCATATGGGATCAAATGTTTTGCGTTGGAATAAACTATTCTTTCATAATTGCCTACCTTTTAACTATATTCAAGAATATTTTGTTGCATATGTTGTTTCTTGACATTTGTGCTATTTTGCGTTTTTTTTTTAAGAACAAAGTGTCTTATGGAGGGAAGCAATTTAATAAAAATTACCTTCGTGATCTATTAAATTAATATTAATTTAATTTTGTAATTATACGCGTCGTTTCTAATTTTTAAGATGTGATTTATATATGAGAATATGCATTTTAAAAAATTCTTAAACAAGACGTATCTTGTATGTTTTTCTAAATAAGCGATCTTTTGTTTTACCTGCATACTGTATTGAGACATAACAGTCTCGCGATATTCGGTGCAAACAGATTTGTTACATATTGTCAGTATTGTAAGTTTACTGTATTTAGTGCAGACATATTTGGTATATATTGTCAGTTTTCAAACATTATTTTATTTGGTGCAGATAGATTTAGTTTATGTTGTTAGTATTGTAAGATTACTGTATTCAGTGCAGACAAATTTGGTACATATTGTCAGTATTGTAAGATTACTGTATTCAGTGCAGACAGATTTGGTACATATTGTCAGTCTTGTAAGATTACTGTATTCAGTGCAGACAGATTTGGTACATATTGTCAGTCTTGTAAGATTACTGTATTCAGTGCAGACAGATTTGGTACATATTGTCAGTCTTGTAAGATTACTGTATTCAGTGCAGACAAATTTGGAAGATAGTGTCAATGTTGTAAGAATACTGTTGTAAAGCTAATAAATTAAAGTTATAATTACGATTAAAAAAGTGAAGCAGTTGGTTACAATTACAATTTCTCTGTCACGCGGAAGTAATCAATTACAATTACTTTTTTATCAAGGTAATTAGAGTCACAATTACATTACTTCTTTTCAGTCTGTCATCACTCAGAGTTCTCATTGGCTTATTCTAGTTTAGCATATAACAGTGTTTTTTGCTCTAAGTGTTCAACGTACCATACTGAATACAATATTATAGAACTAATTTAAGAAAAAATTGTAAATAGCACTTTAAAAAATAAAGTTTGTAAAACTACCTTAAGTTGCTAAACTCGAATGAATATAAGGACGGTTTAGATAATTCTGGAAAACGTAAATCGTTCCTTCAGTCATTCATATCAGCATATTATCTCAGTTCCGACAAATCGAGTCTGATTTCACCTTCATTAGAGGGCGAACTTGAATTGTGCCTTCGCTCGATGATAAACCAACCGCCATCATATGAAGGAAAACACTCTAATTGACCTAATCCTGAGTCAAAATCTTAGCAACTCAGGTCCTGTACTTCAGTATCTGAATCTGTAATTACTTTAAATTCATTTAAATATGTTATTTAATCTAATCACATCGGCGGAAGAGTAATTACCTCTGATGCTCAATTGTAACTTTCCTCTGAGGACACGATCCTCCTTCTCTCCCTTGAACACATTATATATATATATATATATATATATATATATATATATATATATATATATATATATATATATATATATATATATATATATACAGAGAGAGAGAGAGAGAGAGAGAGAGACAGAGAGAGAGAGAGAGAGAGAGTAAGACAGTTATAAGACCATTATTCTGTATATTTAATTTGTATCGTTTATTGGTTTTTCTTAATGATTAGATTGTATGTATATCTGTATATTGTAATTCACCTTTGTCCAAAATCAAGTTAACCGTGTACCTGACAAGTTACGTTTATTTTGTAAACAAACATATTACATAGCTAATATTTCCCTATGATTATAGATTCAATATTCGGATCATTATCAATTGAAGTAAACATGTTTACTTCTGTCTGAATGTAGGATATTAGTTTTGCACTTGGAAATTCATAAACGTGATGACAATTTTTAATATTTTCGGGAGGAGACTGAGCCACATCCTAGCTCATTTACTGTGTCTTTGCTTTTGATGTAATGTTATTTACTTGAAAAATTATTAATTCTTTCCTTAACATCTCAAGCATAATCAGTCTTATTCTAGTGTTCAGTTTTCAATTTCTGTGGATTTATTTATTCAAATTACTACTCACTGGAATTACAAAGCGATCAATAATATTCTTGGACTAAAACATCATTCTCGAATCAAAATAAATTCAGACAAGGAAATTTTAGATTATATTATAGTAATACATCAAAAGGCTGTTAACACATCGCCATTTTACAGCCCATTGGCATATTAGCACGTACGAGACTACAGACACGTCTACACTTCATACTGGAAATTATTTGGACCATCACTGGAATTAAATTGGAACTTCATTACATTTGGACTTGTGATTGAACTTTTAAGTCTATTTGGTATTTAATTCACGATACTGTAAGTACTTTTTAAAATTTCATTTTGTATTCTTATGAAATAAACTATTTCTGAACCTGACAAAAATATATGGTTTTCGCTATTTTCGTTTTCTTAGTTTAGACCACAGAGTCGTTATACCACTTTAGGTATATGCTGCACAACATCTTACGAAATATTCTTTAATAGAAACTGAGGACGTAGCCACTTTCAAATAATTCAAACAATTCACCCAAATATTTGGACAATTTATCCAGTGACTGTTGAATCTATACGGTTGCAAAACAAACAACAAAAAAAAAAAACACCAAACCGAACCGTGTACTCAATACTTACAGAGTCTGCTATTGATTGCTCAAAGAAGTGGCATCATTATAAATAAGTCTCATAGTGTACGCCAGAAGGCGGTCAGTTTGACATGTGAATTGACATTGCCACCGCTTTATAACGCGCCGTGTGTGATATTCTTCGTAGGCGAGACAAAAAATATTAAATTCTTCTGCAACTAAACAAAATACGGCACACGCAGGTTCTGGGGTCAATTATAGCACAGAAGTATGGGACAGTGCTTGTTTAACTTCAAATTTTCATTTCTCATCATGTTATAAATTGCCCATTTATTCTTAAAAACCCAGTACTAGCAATTGTTTTGCTTATAGTAAGTGTCTTGATTGGCGTTCCTCTCTATTGTGTTGACGTGACTCAAACAAGGTGAATTTGGTTAAGACATTCTCTCTAAACAAGCGGCTTGAATGGGCGTAAATCAATATGGAAAACGCTCTGTGGGGTGCATACTCCACTTCATGTTTTAAGTAGTTTTTATTTGCAATTTCAAAACCCTTTTCACTTTCAAGCTGCGACGAGTATCAATCATAGGTGAAATTGTCATAGACCGTTCAACAAATCTCGCCAACCCATCTCCGGCCTCACCACAAGGTAATGGATCAAATTTCCAAGGCCTTTGAAAACATCAACGCCCCCTCCTTTTCCCTATCGTAGATAAATGTGTCTTAAAAGAAAATTGCTAGAAATGATATAGGCACGCATCTGCGCATGAGGTATTTGCAGTAGACGTTTTGTAGCAGTTTTACTTTGAAAATAATCTAGTCATAGGATTGTATTTGCACAGAGGAAGGTTCGATATTTCCCTTAAATGGAAGAGAGAACATTGCCCGTAGTTAACATCTCTGCGGTTATATATATATATATATATATATATATATATATATATATATATATAAGAGAGACAGACAGACAGACAGGGACTTGACATGCGCTTTAAAGAAGAGAACTATGAGGAACATCTACTCGTTCAATAATTGGCTAAAAGTTTCCATGGCAGAATCATCACGTGATTATGTCTTCATTTTCTTTTACAATTTGCAAATAATACAAACTTCGTAAACTCAGTGTAGGTATACAGTCTTACGTGATCACATACGGTGTTCTAAATATTAATATCAATAATCACTTTTGCTTTATCTTACACATATTTGTGCAACTGTGTGCGTTCATTTAAAAGAATTCTTCCGATTTAAACCCTAAAATCACTGAATTATATGCAATATAATATTAAACTTGCTTGACATAGGTTTCTGAATTAATATATATTCAGTTCATTTATAAGAATAAATATTCATACAAAACTGGGAAAAGAATATTACAAATTCCATCGGCTTTTGATAACCAATTTTACGACTTGTGTCACAACAATCTTCTTAAGTCCTTTGCCCATTTATAAATTCATAATTTATTAATTTTACAGAAACGTTATCGTATTCCAGTTTCCGATTAATTATCTCAACCTCTTGTTAAAAAATGAAGAACAGCCAGTAAACCGTCAGTTCTGGATGCATTGTTAGTTGCCAGATATGAGTAACTGACGGATCGACCGATTTGATAAATAAAGTGGTTAGAGCGTCCGCCTCGGATGCGGGAGATCGAACCCCGGTTGAGTCATACCAAAGACTTATAAAAATGGTACTAGCAGCTGCCTCGCGTGGCGCTCAGCACTGAGAGGTTAGTGTTAGGACTGGTCGGCCTGGTGTAAGCATAATCTCACTGGGTGGGACATGATGTTACATGTCTGTGATGCCCCTGTGCTTGACATCACTAGAAACTGACATCACTATAAAGTTTCACACTGCAGACACCGTAGCGATATCACATGACTTAAATTGTTAAAGCTAGTTAAAAAAATAAACAAAAACATCCCAGCCCCAACAACAACAAAATAAAAAAACACACGCAAACTGACAGATTTTAAGCTTCAGTCGAAATTTGAAGAAAAAAAAATCAATGTTTCTCAATTACAGACAGGACCATTTTGTTTTATTCTAATATCCATGAAGCTGAAGCTCTTGACTTGATAACGAAATCTTTCATTTTTCTATATATGAAAAAACAGAAGAGGCATGCATGCTTTCGACTGTATTTTTTAATGTTTTGAGTCTGTCAGTATATGTATCAGGTCAAACAAGATCCCGATGTCAAGTGTAACGTTGCGACTACCGTATACTGTCTTATACTGCAACAACATTGACAATGATCTACCGTCCCATAATGCGCCGGAAGATTAAGATCTAATTTGTGTTGTCTTTTGATAACTCCTAACATCCTACCGCAGAGTTCCAGAGCATAATACTACGACAGAGCTGGGTATGTCCTGTTTGCAGATGAATTGATTTGGATTATATATACAGTAAGTAATGCATGAACGACGAGGTGTTTCTTTCACTTGACGAAAGGAGGTGTGGGGTAAACTGAGAGAACTACGCACAAACAACTTGGAAAATGAGAATGGTTCTGTACCACATGAAAAAAAAATAGAATTTAGCATTACCATATTAACTATCTGACAACCATTTTACACAAACGTTTAGGACAATGATTATTGCTACCTTCTTCATCTATTGATTTGTACTAGTATTATTTTCAAAGTTTTTTTCCTTTAGAGCTATAAAAAAATATTGTTTCCAAACCCAATGTCACCCCCAATGTCTTTATTACTTTTGCACTTCTGTGTTTCCATCACACTGTCGATACAACGAACGTCTGATTATACTTCTTTGCTAAGAAAGCAAAAACATGCAAACAAAAGACATGTACAAAATACTGCAAATTTGGCTGACTCACCAGACAAGAAAGCAATAATTATCCTTCTTGGTCTTTTTCTCCATGTTTTAATCAGTCCCCGCCCCTTCCCCCATCCCCTTCTGCGTACGTAAGACACGCCGACAGCAGCGGACCTATCACTTGTTTAAATTCAAACAGCGCTGCATTATAAAGTTCAAAAGTAAATAGTTATAGCACGAATATTTGACTATGGCAGTGTCAACGGGTCTAACGTCGAATACGTGTAGACGAATTTTTATCAATCCAGTCCATACAAATTTATCTATGTCTAAACGGTTGATATAATAAAATAGCATTTTATCAAGAGCAAACAAGTTCGATTGTTTACAGTTGCTGTTTAAATGCTACTGTTTAAACTAGAAGCTTTTCTTTCTCAACGGCGTAAACAAAACTGCCTACCGGGAATGAATACAAATCAATGCATATTTTAGGAAGAAGTGAATGAAAATATGTCGCGTAGATATCTTACACCCCATCAGGGTCAAGGATCGGAAAGGGTCTCCTTTAATTTATCATTCATCCCAGTGAAACTCAATGCTGAAATTGATAAGAATCGGGGAAACTGCGTCAACAACGCATAACCTTACGTACCTGCCACGATGCACCGGCAAGACATAAGCACGGCCCTCAAAATCAGGGGCGAATCCAGAGCAGGATTAACACAATAGGCGAACTAAGCGGCCGCCAATATTGGGGGTGGGGGGGTGGTGCGCCAAAAACAAAGTAGACTGTCAGGTTATTCATCTATTATAGTTAAATATGTAGAATAAATAATGAAATTAATAAATGATCAAGCCGAATGTGTAATAATATTAATGAACAGTTATAATAATCTATGCCCGGGGGAGGGCGCAAGGTAGAAGGCTCGCTTGGGCATAAAATACCGTTGCACCGGCCCTAGGTGGATTCAGATATCGTTTAGGGTTGAGGGGGAACGTAAAGAAGTGGGTGAGGAATCAGTGGGACAAATCATAATGAGGGATGATCATGAATCTTCTCCAGGGTATAATTTTAGCTATAATAAACTGTATAGAAAACTTACTCTAGGAAACGTTCCTGTTGTTTCGCACTCATTTTCATGTGGGGTAAGGGCGTTTTCTCTGTCAACCCGACACGCAAAATGCCACGAGAGAGACCTTCCACGGACTTTTAATTGGGATCCAGCATTACAACAAACAGAAATAACGTATCACGTTTCACGAAAAAGAACAACGAATATGATTAGACCTCCGTGTGTGTGTGTGTGTGTGTGTGAGTGTGTGTGTGTGTGTGCTGTGTGTGTGTGTGTTCTTATGCTACGTGTTTATGCTCTAATAAACAGTAGCAAAAGAAAGAGTGAAAAGAACAAGCTTTGAAAAATGTAACTAATCATTTATTTCCTGAAAAAAAATGTAAGAATGAAAAATAAGAACTTACGGTTTTGAGAATCAAATCCAAACATAATCTAAGAATATTCCAGGAATTAAAATTTAGAAGTTCTAGTAATGAAATGTTTTAATGAAATTTGAGTTCGAGTCCCTACGAAAAATCAAAAATGGAATGCGAAGACGTATGCTGTAGTCAGTATTGTACTGTTGTGTCTACAGTTCTTTGTTGATTCACAAACAATCATATTCCGATGTTTGAATTTCCGAATAAAATTTAGAGAAATGTCTTTGTCCAAAAACTCTGCATGAGCCCTCAAACATTCTCAATAAAAAGAAATAATCTTTTAGAATCCAAATAATTTGAATAAAAGTTAAAATCTTAACTCCAAAATTGTCACAACAAATCGAACACCTTGACATCAAGTGTTTCTAAGCCCAAATTGAGAATTTTCTATCTAAACATAACTAATAAATCTAACTACTGCGCAATGTCGGAAAACAACTGCGAAAGATGGCTGTTTACACTCTAAAGTCACGTACTCCCAGTATGACCTTGATAAAAACCAATCATTTCACTCCAAGAATAAAATAAAAATGGAAAGTTGTTTACTTGTCTCAGTGATTTCTGAATCAAGGCCGGGAACTAAGTCAAAAAAGAAACAGTGTTTCTATTTTTAGGTATTTGTGAAAAGAGTCCGGTCAAATTGAATGTTCTGGAAAATATAAAATTCCTAGTAAACAATATTACACTACTCTGACATGTAATAAAATTAAAAATAATAAGATTTGAAACCTTACAAACAATTAAATTAAATCAAATACAAATTAAATCAAATATACCTAACAGCGTGCATTCATATATAATATATATGGAAAGTGATTCAGTTAGGTGATGGCATGAGGTGACGTTGTTGTTGTTATTGTTGTTGCAGGGTTTAACACCATTTTCGGCACATGAATGGCTATACATGTCGGACAGTATAAATAGTGGAGGAAGAACTTTTGTGTTTGCATCATCGATTTGCAAGTGTAAACAGTAATCGAGACCATAGAACAAAATCAATGGCGATTTCTAAATTTCTTGTTTTAAATAAACTATATTATCTGATTACTAAAAGACACCAAACGTACCATAATTTTGTTCTCTGATGCCAAAAATCCAAGTTTAAAGTAGATGACATTGTTTCATTGTTACAACCACTATTTCTGTAGACCTAGTGACAGATTGCTGTAGACCAGAGGTGCCTCATACACAAATTTACACCTTGTCGCGGGCCGCATAGTTCATTAAGTAAAATAATTAATATTTGAAATTGCAAAAATAAAAGGTTTTTCTAAATAGCATCATAATTAATTTTCAGTTGTTAATATTTTGTTAATATTTGAAAACTTAAACTTAAACTTCAAAAGAAGCACATTTATTTGATAAAGAGATTAACATAAACAGAGTCAGTGCGAATGATGACCTGTTCTTAGGCAGCATGAAAACCCTTGGCGGGCCGTAGTTTGCCCACCACTGCTGTAGACCTAGTAGACCTAGTGACATATTGTTGTAGACCTAGTGACAGATTGTTGTTGATGTTCATAATGCTATCTAATTCAAAGAATTGGTATATTAAACTTGATTTGTTGCAGACGTGAAGATCAACCTGCCATGTCTACCAGTAAGTTCAAATGTGTTCATTTACCACGTTTGTGATTTGTGGCCCTGCACTCGGTACTTTGTCTTTCTCTGTCTGTATGTCTGTTTTCCTGTCTGTTACGCACACAAACATGCTGAAACGCACAAATGTAAACATTGTTACATATCTTTTTAGTGTTCATGGTATAGTTTGGTATGTGCATGGATGAAAGGTGCTGAGTGTGCTCGATCCGCTTTTAATTCCCCTCGCGCAATTGGCGTCTATTTTCCAGGGGACCTGGCGAAAGTGTCTGGTACAATTTGAAGAAATTCACTTCTCTATGTACAGGCTGCTTTGTTTATAAACTCAGTGAAGTACAACACTGCAAAGCAAAATCCTTTGACCCCAAGGTCATTTCTGTCTGGTTTTCAAAACTCCCTCAAAATGGTGAGGCTATGTTGGCGGTCATATCTACACTGTTTTCATTCAGAACAAATTAAGATTCGCAAAAAAGTTTTGTATGAAAATCAGTTCCACCCATTCATGCAAGAGGAAGAGTAATAGCACGATGTTTGAGATGGTCCCCATTTTAACATGTAGGTGATCAGATGAGCATAATTCTGCTATAGAAACGAATACATGTTGTATTAATGTGTCTTATCGAAAACCGTGTATCGACCATTCATTCTGAGGCGATATAAAGATTCCATTAAGACCATTAATGCATCTATTTTGAAAGTTGGATCGGTATCATGATAATACACGAATAACTATATCTAACAAGAAAGAAGTGTTTTTTACTTCTCCTTTTAATGCCGGTATGACCATCTGCTCAGGATCGCTCCGGTGGCCTAGTGTTTAGAGCCTCAGCCTCGGATGCTGGTGGTCGCGGGTTCAAACCAAAGACTGAAAAAAATGAAGTAATAGCTGCCTCGCTAGACGCTCAGCATTAAGAGGTTAGTGCTAGGACTGGTCGACCTGGTGCCAGGATAATGTGACTGGGTGGGAAATCATGGTACATGTCTGTGGCATGATGCCAAGTTCTAGACATCACTATAAACCAGTTAAATATCAAATGAAGCCTTTTCGTAAAACAGCATGTCTTTATGATGTGTTCGGCAGCGATAACAAGATGTTCAAAATAGATCCCATTTGGGCCATATTGGAGGTCTGTGCCATATTGGAGAAACAGCGATATCTCAAAGTAGTGTTTTAGTGAAAGCCCCATGTCACCATGGCTAATTATTACGAAGAAGTGGCGATTTTCAAGCTGACCACCATTCAGCCTACTTAGAGGATTAATAGTAACCATTTGCAATAAAAATGAACTACATTCCTCAGAACATAAGAAATGTGTATGTGAATGGTACGGATCTCTGTTTAGGAGAATAATATAGCACGTTTTTCAAGATGGCCACCATTCTGTCCATACGAGGTTTGTGATTGGCACCATTTTCATTTTGGACCTACGAGACATGATAACAAGCCCTTTTGTGCAAATCTAATGTCGGTATGGCCATCCGTGTAGGAGAGACAGCGGTAGCAATGTCTGGGGCCATGTTAGGTTTTAATCGGTACTAATTTCATTTAGTACACATTATTCATCATAAGTCTTTTAATGAAAACTCCACATAAATAAGACAAGATTTTCACGATGACAGCTATTGCAGACACTTGCTATCAGATCGGCAGTTTTTCTTTTATGAACGATTAAATAATATGAGTAGTCTCTTAGTGAAACTCAAATGCCATATGGCCATCCGTTCAGAGGAAGTAGTGGAGGACGCCATTTTTATTCAGGCAGATGTCATAATAAGTCTTTCAGTGGAAACCCTGTGACGATACGGCCATCTGTTCAGGGGGGATAGCGATAATAGTATTTTCAAGATGGCTGGCCATACTTTGTGTCAGATCAACATGCTTTTTATTTAGAACCAACTAGATAATACGACAGGAAGATTTAGTAAAAACTTCTCATCGATATGACCGTAAAATCAGGAGGCGCAGTGATAACAAGATTTTAAAGATGGTTATGTGTGTCAGAGGAATGTCCGATGGGCACCATTTTCATTTAGGCCAAACTAGTCATAGCTTTTTTTAGTGACAAACCCATATCGATTGGACCATCCGTAACGATAACAATATGCCGGCCGTGGCGATTATATCCGATATTGTCTAAGGGACACCATTTTTATTTAGTTCCTTTCGTTGAGTGAGGGGGAATGTGTGCGTATAAAGTTTAGTGGTAGTAGCCCTGGAGGAGTAGCGAAAACAAACTCGAAGTAACGAGCGGACGACAGACGACATGCCATCGCATAAGCTCTGCTGGTTAGTGGCCAGTTTTGGTTTTTTAAAAGAGATTTGGAAATGGCTCAGTTGCGTAAATCATTTTTCATTGGTGCATCGTGGGTACCTTAAAAAGTTTAGGCAAGACTGATAATGCTATAATCACAATTATTTATACATGCATATGTAAGAAAATCGTGTATTTCATATCAAATAAAAGAAGACCTGTGAACATGATAAAACGGGAATATGCAGCAAATATAATTTTCAATTTATCCGATATAAATCCCATTTCTTAACATGCTGAGTAACTTGCATTGCAAAGGAATTGGTCCAAAGCATTCCATTTAGCATCACAATGTTCTGTTATTATGTTTTATTATATACTTTCACACAAAGAGTATAATTTAAATAGAACTTTAGATGTATGGTCTATCATTTGGCAAATAGCTAGATGAAAAACAAAAAGCAAGCGTTTTGTTAACTGCATTTTGCGATAGTTTGGATAAAATGAATTACAAATGTATATAAAGAATGTAATGTTTCTTACCTTACAAACGTATCGGGTAGACAGAATTATCCGATATGACAGCAAGACAACACAGTCTAGAGAAAAGTCTCTCAAATACCGATCACTTAAAACGTGCAAATCTCGCCATACCTGAGATTACCTTTGGTAAATTTCTTGATCAAAAGCCAAGTCATAGAAAAAGGTAATGTTTACAAGTCGAATGATTTTTGCTACTTGTTACGGTAATTTAATATCAATTGCGACTGCTCTTGTAGAGTCTGGGCAAGTCTCGAGTAGATCTCGTTTCTGCCTCTCAGTTTCACGTTTTTTTCATTCATAACGATTTCTTGTCAAAGACTTGTGTTTTGTCTTGGGCTGTCACTGACAAATTAAGGCTGGGCAGTGTTTGAACTGTACCGTCTCTCTGAAAGAGTTATTGATTCGGTAGTATTGATGTTTATGTCTTCTCATTCTTGTTTAAAGAATATAGTACACAATAAAAACTACAATTGCCTATTTACTTGTGTTTATACATTACGGTTTTTAGTCATAGTCGTAGTTTAGCTAAATCGATTCTGACACGGTAATCTGAGGTAACCAAGACTTAAAACAAGTTCCAGGGTATTTTTCAATAATAACTGGGAGAAGAAGAAAAAACTATACACACCTGCAAGGGACAAAACCGGAGTAAAAACTATTAGGTCCACGTAACTGAAATTTGCATAGTTTAAAAAGGGTTTAAGAAAACCGATTCTTTTCTTAATGTGTCTTTAATGAATACACTACGAGAATGGAAAGGTATATCAAAGGCATACTCAAATCTGTTGAGCAGTTTTGAATCTTTTATGACCGATTCATTTCAAACATTTCCAGCGAAGTCGCTAAATCGCCAGTACACTGGTCTGCTGATTTTCTGTTGACATTTATTTTAGAGATGTTTATCATATAAAATGACGATATCAAACTAAATAGTAAGTTGGAAAATGATTAGTGTAAAAGTATCAGTATAAAATTATTAGTATAAAAGTACCAATAGAGGACGCAAGAGTCATGGGATGTAACCCGGTTTTAATTGTAGTCGATATGCGTAAAAAGGAAGGATTTTTTTTTGTTTGTTACACATAATTTTATTTGGCATGGTTTTTTGTTTTCAAGCGTATTTTTGAACACAATATTTTGTATATAAATAAATGGAGATGTTTGGAATAGAAAAGAAGAGTTTTATATTTGGTAGCACATACGCGAACGTGTTATAATCGCATAGAAAAGAGTATAATCTAAGCCGAAGTATATTTTAAAAAAAGTATTAGTACAGAAGGGATAGGTAACTATTACCTATGTTGTCTTGTAAGTGTATACATACTTCATATGGAACACATCACTTGTTGAAATAAAGTTGAATGAAAGAACTTAACATATGTAAATAAACATAAATAAATAATAAGAGGCGAAGATGAAATATAAGTAATGTGTATTATGAACAATTGATTTGGTTCTGATGTCAGATTGTTGAGTTTCATCATATTTCAATACTAAATGAGCTAAGATTGCAAAATATTTTAAAGTCATGGTTCATCAGCTAAATATAATAGACTCAGGTAGTCGTTCGTTTGTTAATGAAAATATTCATTTCAGTAGCTGTATTACCAAATATACATGAATGATGCATTATAGTACTGACAGTACAAAAATCTAATGTTATTTATTGGATAAGTTGAAAAAGAAGAATGTTGGTCAAACCTGTTAGCATGTATCTAACCTCATGAACCAACGCAGAGCTGACATAAACAACTGTACTGGTCCATCTTTTTACTCTCGTGTCTTCACATACATTAATGACGGCTTCCATAATTTAGAAGTTTTCATGTAAGGCAATTGATATTGTTTATTCGGAAATAAAACGTCAGTTGAAAAAAGAAACGGATTCACCATCTACTATCTGTAAAATAGGTTACAATTGTAAGATTAACTTGAATGACACATTTATTGTATTAGGTCACTTCTATTGTTATTGGTGTGGTTCAGAAACACATTCTCGACAATTTTGTTTGGTTTGGATGAGCCATCTTAAATTTTTTTTGACTATAATGATTTGGGTGTTTCTTTTTCTCAATGGTAATCTACACAAAGCAACTGGGTTTATTTTTCTTCTTTTAGGTTTTCTCTTTATTTAAAAAAATGCTGGCATATTTACATGGTAAAGTTACATATGTATATCCACAATAATATGTACACGGTGTAAACATTAAAATAAAAGCATCGCCTTATATGTCAAAATCTGGCCGCTTTTAAATATTTTACTTACAAAGATTTTGGTAATTCATATTTCTCAGCGGCAACATTCTTTATACATAGGGCAGTCTGGTCCTTTCTATTTTCTTAGTGCTGTACATATAATAAAAGCTACAAGACAAAACACAATGCAAATGAATATTTTAAAATTTTATTTAGTGTTTTTAGAAAAGTGACAAAACTAGGAATGCAAAAGTATTGTGCAATTTCAAAATGTACCATAACATCTATGGCGCTTTTATGAGCTATTTTTTATCAAAAAATATATATAAAAAATAATTCTTTTACTTAAAGTTAAATCATGGTATTATAAAACTTTACAATCATAAATATTTTGTTCAATAAAGGGACATAATTCAATATTAATTCTGATATGGAACTTTCAACGATCTGAAAAGTTCTAATGATAGATTATTTATAATATTCATTGATAAATTCGTAATATCTAATCAATTATAAATATTTAAAAGGAAATCAAACTGTCTCGATTTTTTATATTTGTTCTACCAATAAATAAGAAAGAACTTTTATCTATCTACACAGTTCCATCGGCAGGTATAGTTTTACCTTCCGTATGAACGAAACACATCAGCTCATTAGATGCAGTGATGCGCATGCTCAGTAGTTAGCATTCGCGAAGAAAGGTGAAGGAAATGCATTTGTTAGATGAGCTATTCTATATTTGGTGTCAGAGCACAATAAAATGTTTCCGGTTTGGTGTGGAGCCAAGCAGTTCTATCAAAATTTAGAAGTGTTGTTCGGCTGTGCCTTTCAATGTGAAATATTCAAGACAGGGACTGATTTTAACCGTTCTTTATTTTTAGATGCCTTTTATTGTGGTCGTGAAAGCAGTGTGATGGAAGGTAAACTAAGTATGAAAAATGGTCAAGAACTATATTTTCATTGACCCGGAAATGGAATCACGACCCCAAATAGACTTTCTTCCACTATGATTAAAATAAAATGCAGGGTAATACCTGACAAGTTGTAGTGTGTGTTAATATACCAAAATGGTAATGTCACTCCTAGGAATTGTCGTGTCGTTGGAATGTTCGTCTGAGTTCACCTGGGAGAAATGCATGCAGGTAACATATTGTAAAATAATTCGAGGTGTCATCCGATCAGTAGGCTTTTCTATTCAATTTACAGGGCACGTGACGGGTACAGTATGCATTTATTATATTATACTATTTTGTGCAAGTATATGAAAGACAGTACAACAAAGGAAATACTTTTCTACGTAAAGAATAAAAATAGTTCCAAAAAACACATTCGCCTAAACCAAATCTGATAAAGAGGACGTTATAAAACAATCTGGATTATGAACATACAAGAGGGACCGTTTTATTGGGCAATCAGATTTGGGCAACTTATTCTGAGCACATACCGCTTTCCAGCGAGATAACAATAAATGACTACATACGTAACTCAAAGGTTTATCAAGATAGTAGAAGATAATGTAAGACTTGTACCTTTTTTCATATAAACACAGATTTTATCCAAATTAATAGTTCAGTACATTTACTCAAAACAGGGGCTTGACCAAACACAGAGTGCAACATAATTCATTCTGACTGTATGATGTTTGGGAAGGTCTAAGAATAATATGTCTTTAAAAAACCAAAATCTAACGGAAAATTAATTAAAAATGGAATTAATTAATACATTAATTAACTTACGCTCAGTTTTCATGTTTGTGTCGGTAACTTGTCAACTATGATAGGTACATAATCAAACAATGCATAGATAGATACTTCTACACTTTTTTGTTTGACATATCTAAAAATATGAGCAAACATTAAAACACCATCAGAAATTGCATGAATCTATTTAATTTCGTGCATTAATCTTAACTTTTAAAACAGATACACTGCATAAATACTAGTTTCAGGCTCAAGCAGTGCAGTACATTAATACTATCTTACCTATCATATATGTAACTGTTAAATGTAGAGTGAAATACTGTGATTTATTACATACCCATTTACTCGAACATGCTTGATCAGGCATTCGACATATCTGTTCAATCGGTATCCGCGTAACTACTTAGGTTCTTCTTTTTTAGAATCTAACTTTCGTAAATCCCGATTCGTTTCGAATTTCATTCATGCAGTAAAGGTGTAAACGCATAGAAAGCGTAAAAGGGAATATTAGTAAATACAAAACCGCATATATGTGTGTATGTGTGCGTGTGCGTGTGTGTGTATGTATGTATGTATTGTATGTATGTATGTATGTATGCTCAAATTAGTCAAAATCGTCCTCATTTTCTTCTTCTTTCAATGTTGAATGTTAGGACTTAGAACATGCTGTGCGTGTTCAGTGTCCACATTTGTTGAACATTCTAAATTGTATGTTTTTAGAGCTAAATCTCATTATACTAGAATCTGCTTGGCAGTTGAATCGTATTATCTACTGAAGCTCATTTTGGTGAAAGAGGTAAATCAGTCATCATAAGCAACATCCCATTCTCATAAATTCTTCAACCCTATTCTGCTGGATTGACAGCTGTAAATCTCATCCACTGGTTGACTAAAATCTGTAACACTCATCCACTGCTGAATTCAAATCTGTAACAATCATCCACTAGTGGACTTGACAGTACACTCAGAAACTGTGGTCATTTGCTGCTGCAGCAGTTGATTGCAAACTCTGTGGCTGAATAGAAGCCCACAAAACTTGTCGTAACGGAGACTTCGTGTCCTTCTCCATACTTTCAACTGAACATGCAATCGTGGGCATGTTCCTCTGCCGAAATGACACTCGCCTGCACTGTCACCGGGAACAGTAAAGGTTGCATTGAGACCTTGAAACTTTACGTACTTTTGTGCTTTTCGAAGAGTTACACCATTTCATATTCCAAATAGTACGGATGTTGTGTTATATCCAAGCAGTGAATGGATTGTAATAAAACAGGAGTAGTAAAATGCGGCGATCGGTGAATGTACAGGAGTTAATATTACACTTGTAGTTAAACATGCAGGGGCCAATGGGGAGGGGGGAACAATTTTTAACTAATGGGGACCAACTGAAGGACAAACGGAAATTAACATTAGTGTATATCTTGTCCACAGATTGCCCTCGATATGTATGGATAAATGCGAACGTCTGGGGACAAACTAGCAGTCCTATGTTAAAATGTGTACATGGATTTAACATGCGGGGGGAATTTAGGGGAATGAAGAATTTTTTTTATGTATATTCCATTGTGTGCTTAACTTTTGTCTATGACTGTATAGTGTATTTTAGCTAACTTTTGTCAATAATTGTAACTTGTACAAAAAATGATTACATAACATTTGAGTACGGAACATTCCAGGCCAAGTATTGTTTATAGTAAGATTGTAATTTTCCGTTGGAATGAGTCTTGGTTTAAAAAAATGTGTAGAAATTAGGACTTGATAAACTTATAATTCAGTCCTTTTCGATATCAGCCTGTGGGAATCGATGATGAGAGTTCGCAGTTCTGTTGCTGACGTAAGATATAATTCAAAAATAACTATTAATTTAAAATATTAATTGGAATTACTATTGTGCTCAATGACGTTTGGACCAATACATTACTTTGGACTTTTGTGAACTCATTCAAAGACTATATGGATTGCATCATAGTGTTATATCATGACATTCAAAGCTATGGGGATTCATTCAGAACTTTCTATATTTTTGGACTTGTCATAGGACATTTAGGATTTGGGGAAATTTAATTAAAAAACTGTAAGTGTCTCATGAATTTTCACTTTGTATTGTACAGAAATTAATTGCTTGTCGACTTTGCTCAAAATTGTTGGTTTCACTTACTTTCTGTTACATATGTTAAGACCTAGAGTCTTAGCAAATCCTATCTTAAAAGTTTTAGTTATATTACATTTCCTTGTTAAAAAATTGGTGCAATTTATTTTGAGTACGATCCAACACACACACATTACTATCCAGCAACTGTTTTTTTTATGACAATCCAGCACACACCACACTATCGATAACCGTTTTTTAAATAAGAAAACAATACACATTCCACTATCCAGCAGATACTTTTTAATTATAATCTCGAACACCCCAACTATTTAACGAAAACGGTAGGAGTGTTTATACACACGCTCTGTATTTACAAAGATACAAGCATACTATTACACAATAGGGAGTAGTATGTTAAAGAAAGGGAATGAAATACACACATTCATGCACACAGAGGATAGGAGTGTTAATAAGCACAGCATACTCTCACAAAAACATACTATAATATCACACAAACGGGCGAGGGTAGGAGTGTTATAGACACCCTACTGTACCCTAACATATACAAGCATACTCTACTTTCATACTGTGGTAAGGGGGTTTTAAGTTTTAATTGTAAAGACAGACATGCACAAAACACACAATAACATGCAAAAATAAATGGCAATAATGTTGAATAATATCACTTTTTCTAGCGTTATGGGTGACCCTGGAAAGGGCCTTTGGTTGGTAACAAAAGAACAAGGTTAGCATGCCCCTCAAACGTCTCCTCACTAAGACCTTATTCAGGCATCATTGTCTCTCCACATAAAGCCTTCTTTTACGAATGATTTTGCCCCTGATCTTCGTGATGGAATCGATGCCTTTACACAGACGAGGTAGTGAGATTGAACATCATACTGGATAATTAGACACTGGATACATCTTCGTTGGGTTACAACGATGTAATTCGTTTGGATATAAAGCCTAGGATCGGACCAAAACAGAATGAAATGCTCCATTAATCAGAATATATATAACAAGTAGCTGGCATGCATGTTGGGCGCTTTTTATTGACAATATAGACCTTTTTACACGGTTGGTTCACATCCTGGCCTAAGCGAAATATATTTGAGTATGATCATCATCTGTAGGCACCCTTTGTGTCGTAAAGTGAACTTTGCATAATTAATGACTTCTATTGCTCTCTTTTTTACAATGATGTTCAAAGTCCTATTCAATGCTGTTTCGCTCTCTCAATTGCCTTAAATTGGTGTAAAGAACGATAACACTATCGCTTTCAGTTTCCACCGCAGATTAGCTGCATGGACTAGTACATCTTCATGTCCCATTTTTCTCGTTTGAAAAGACACTCCATGCTATAATTACCATGATGCTTGATTTAACACACCTCCCATATAGAATGTGTGTTGAAATTGTGGAACTATAATTGTATTATCCATTTCTGTCGTCGGAACTAATTTAATTCAAGCTACAGCTTAATTTACTTGAATTTACTATATCATTTTTATAATACTTTAAAATAGTGTTCAGGGGTGAAAATAAGCTGGTCATTTATAATCGACAGGCGAGTATCCAGATAATATCACACGACAAAACCTTACACCAGCTGTTGAGGTTTAAATACAAATATGAAGAAGAAAAAAGATTGGCCTGAACGTACATTTTTCATCGATTTAAATATGCTCTTCGTCGTGGTTAGATCTTTTGATTAAACCGGAACGTACCGGTCTGAAAGCATACCGTAAGATACACCTCTAGCAGCCAAGCACATTACAGGCCGACCATTTCCTGCTGAAGTGGGGGTGTCCTTTTTAAGACAAAACTCTAGCCATCGAATAGTTCGAAAGAACATTAATTGCTTAGGTTTATCGGAAAATAACTATAGTCTGATAATACAAACCCGTTTGTTTGTACCCGCCTACCGATTTAAATAATGGAAATTTTAATGTGATAAAATGTGCAAGGAACTTAGTCAATTCATTCACTGATTTATAGTTTCTAACCTGACTCTGAGTAGAGTGGCCCTAACACCGCCATCTTATGCGCGTTTCATGCTTAACGGAAGTTTTCAGTGCAATAGACGGACATGCTCAGATCCATTTCCAGTTTCTGGACAAGTCCATTTTCAGCAAAGGGGTGTTTTACGACGACAGATGTACATATATACGTCGTCTGCTTCCGATATGTACAATGTCGAATCAAGCAGAGGAAAATGACAACTACGCTTTTCATATGGATTTAACAAGCGGTTTAATTTCTATGTTCATGTATGCAGAGGGATATAATTCCAAACTCTCAACGTTATGTAATTTACGCAATTATTCAGCATTTGCCTATAGTGTAAGCAATATGGCGCCGTGTTAGTATGGAAAGTCCGTTAAGAATGAAATGGTGCAGGGGATGGCAGCATTTGTCCATTCTGGTCACAGTCATGTTAGAAATTATAAATCAATGATTCAATTGACTTAGTTCTGTGTACTTTGTATCACATCAAACATTCTCGTTTTTGAAATCGGTAGGGGGTACAAACAAACGGGGATGTAGAGTCAGAATATAATTGTATCTATTATATTAGACGAAATAGTTTTGAGGTTAAATAAAAAATATCCGACTTCGAAGCAAAAAGAAAAGCAAAAGTCCCATTCCCTCTCAAACCCGCCCCAAAAATTAAATGGCTAATCCCTTAGGCCAGACGACTTACATTTAAAGTGGGACGAACATCTGTATGATTGTGCGTTAAATAGATGTGTATGTTGTTGCTTAGAAAATGTTATCGCTTGCAGGGCCAGTGCAAGGGTATTTGGCGCCCTAGGCGAACCTTCCACTTTGCGCATCCCCCCCCCCCCCCGGTAATAATACAAGATCGGCATGATAATTTATTAATGGTATTATTTAGTTTATATATTTAATGACAATAAATGAATAACCCGACAGTGTACTTCGTTTTTGGCGCCTCCCAAAATCTTGGCGCCCTAGGCGGCCTTTTAGTTCACCTACTGGGCTAAATCGCTTAGGTCAGTCACTAAAGTATGAATAATCCATTAGTTTTTTCTCAGTGACAATCGTTTAACGTTCACTTTCAAATTCTTCTAAGCACCAAACTGTGTTACTTTCTAGCACATTCGAAAGACTTTGGAAGACCTCTGCCAAATGTCTTTTGTTGCCTCTTCTTTACCGTATCACCCAACATCTGACGTTTGTTTTCTTTCAAGACGGGTGTGAACTTGGTACATAGAAAAACGATAATATTACTGCAAATTTTTGTGGATTTGCAAACTTGAATTCATGCATTTCGATGGGAAATGTCCATATTTAAACATAATTGGCTCGAGAAGAAGATATAGCAATGAAATTGATAAACGATACACCCACTGTCCGTTTCCCTTCCAATCCCCGTTATTATGATGGGAAATATTTTTTTTATAAACTGTCCACAACTTCAGATCTCATTTTACTTCCATGGATTTACGAGTACGGTGTTTGAAAATAAACTTGTAAACAAGCTTTATATTATATTACTTAAAAAATTTCTTCCATCGCTTTCAAATTCTGATATAGTTTTAAAAAATTACTAATGCGCAGGGCCCCTGTGAGAGCGGGGCCCGATTGGGCCAAATCAATCAAATCAGCCTAAGGCCGGCCCTGGTTGGTGTAGAGTGCTGAATTAGTGTATAATAAAAATATGCTGGGTTAGATTAGTAGGATCCATACTGTATCTAACTCGGTACTGTAATTGTAAGCCATGCGATAACGTGTTGAATGCTGCACCACCATGCTGTAAAGTATCTTATAATTATATCATGCTGTATAGATATGATATGATATGTTTGGCATGCTGTATCTATATTATGTAAACCGTGTGTTCCATGCTTTACCTGTTCGCTGTAAACCATGGTGCATGCTGTACATTGTACGCTATATATAAAGTAATGTGCGTTGAATGCTGTATTTGTGTGTGGTAAATTTATTGCATTCTGCTCTGGTATGCTGTAAACTATGTAATAGGTGTTACATGCTTTACATATAAGAAGTAAACTATGTAATATGTATCACTTGCTGTACCCATATGTGTAAACTGTGTTGCATGCTGCAGGCCTACCTGTATGCTGTAAACTATGTAATATGTATCACATGCTGTACCCACATGTGTAAACTGTGTTGCATGCTGCAGGCCTACCTGTATGCTGTAAACTATGTAATATGTATCACATGCTGTACCCATATGTGTAAACTGTGTTGCATGCTGCAGGCCTACATGTATACTGTAAACTATGTAATATGTATCACATGTTGTACCTGCGTGCAGTAAACTATGTATTGCATGCTGTACCTATATTCTGTAAACTATATATTGCATGCTGTACCTATATACTGTAAACTATGTAATATGTATCACATGCTGTACCTGTATGCTGTAAACTATATAATATGTATCACATGCTGTACCTGTATGCTGTAAACTATGTAATATGTATCACATGCTGTACCTGCGTGCTTTAAACTATGTATTGCATGCTGTACCTATATGCTGTAAACTATATACCACATGCTGTACCCATATGTGTAAACTGTGTTGCATGCTGCAGGCCTACCTGTATGCTGTAAACTATGTAACATGTATCACATGCTGTACTTGCGTGCTGTAAACTATATATTGCATGTTGTACATATATATACTGTAAACCATGTTGCATGTGTTGGAATGGCCTGGGACACATTATTGTATATAACCAAGGTCGAGCTGGAACTGTTGACCGATATTCATCGTGGAATGTGGAATCCATCGCGGTATCTCCATGTCGAGACACCCGTTTCGAGCAAAAAATCCGCAAATTGATGGTTAGTAATTCAGTAAACAAGACTGTTACATCACGTATCACCATTTCAAGAATCTCTATGAATGGGCAATGATGGAGACCATGCCAGTAGGGGATGTTTCATGGATCGATCCCACCATTATGGAAATACAAAAACAATTTTGTGGATATGATCCTAACATCGATATCGGATACTTTTCTGAAGCTGATCAGGAAAATCCAGACAAGTAGCACAACACCCACAAAGATTATCCGCTGGTCACATATGCGGTGTCGGTGGCCAGGGAGTGGCTGTCGTCATATCATGTGCACTAGTGGACGATTCCTGACGTACCTTTGACTATACTGAGCTGGAACCAACGTGCGCACGAAGCTTAACTATATTATACACGTACGTGATTTGCAGTTATATCTGCGATTGGTTATGCGTATACGGCGAATCAATCGGGTGCTCTGGTTTCACCAACGTCCATAAATGGCTCCGTACACTCGAATGAATACGAACTTGAGAACGGCCGCGACAAACGAGTTTGAATAAGATTTCCTTAAACTCATGAGCAACGACTTGTTCGGGAAAGCTATAGATAAATGTGGAAAGGATATTTGAGTTGAACAGCGAGTAAGATACACTGCATAGGCTTGTTGCTGACCTCATGTTCACGTCACGCAAGTTATTCGACGGCGGACTCATTGCAATTCACAGCAAAACAACCAAAACAAAATAATAAAAACCGAAGATCAAGACGAAACCTATCTCATGTTCACGTCACGCAAGTTATTCGACGGTGGACTCATTGAAATTCACAGCAAAACAATCAACAACAAACAAAAACAAAAAAGACGAATCCTATCTAAATTGGTGCTTGTGTTATGGGCTTACCAATGTACAAGTTACGTCATGACTCGATTAAGCCGAGGTACGGTGATAACATAAAGATGTTGTACACGGACAAAGACTCGCTGTTGATGCACATCACAGCTAATATGACGTGTACGCAGACATGGCTAAACCAATGGAAAATGAATTTGATATTAGCAAGAGCACCCACTATTCAACGTTGAAAGTATTATGGTTGTGTGACAATTCATGACAAGTGCACTCGCTAGTAGTTGGTTCAAGTAAAGAAAAGAAAAACACACACACATATATATATATATATATATATATATATATATATATATATATATATATATATATATATATATACACACACACTCACAGATATATATATATATATATATATATATATATATATATATATATATATATATATATAGGTGCAGGTGCCAGATGGTAAAGTGCTAGCTGTCCTGGAAATGTCTATACAGTCCGAGATAGCAAATGATATCAAAGATCACATCGTGTCAGTGGCACGATGTTATGCACCTTCTAACTCCCCAAGTGCTTACATATACCTAACCAAATTATTTCCGAGATGGGCTTGCGGAGCTGGTTCTGAAACCATTTTATGGGTAACGATGACAGTCCCTTGTCGACTTGCGCAGTGGGTATTAACCCAATCGTGCATGTGGTTTCATTGATTAGACTGCCATGACGAAGCGAAGCCGTGTCATTTACTCAGAAGATAGCTCAAGAGTACGATCACTATGGGTTGGCTTCATTAGCAATTCATGTGTGTATTGGTGCCCTAATAATCATTCCTAAAGTGTACAGTTGAATCCCTCCACCATGTGTACTAAAATATCCAACACTTGATGCTTTGTACTGGAGATCATGTCGGTAAGATGCAGCATCGACACGGTTTACATGGTCTTCTGTAGAAAATCCAGGTAACTTCGTTAACGCATCAGCGATTTTTCTGCCGACTTTGTTCTTAGTTTCGCGTTTTCGTCCGCCCATGAATGTGAACTTCTCTGTTCCATATGGAGCACAAGTTCGCACCATTGCGGCTCGACCTTGTGAACCGTCGTTGGGTTTGCAGTACGAGGTATCATCGTCATTCACCATCGAAGTCTTTTCCACATTCGATGAAGCCCCCTCCTTCAATAACCTTGACCTGAGCACAAATAATCTTGTCGGTACGATAATTTTATTATTGAAAACCAAAACAATTCGGCCGACACGAAAATACAGACAATATGCGCACGTGCCTAAAGTGGTTAGAGACAACTGTAACATGTTGTTTTGTGGCATTGACGGTCATGGGTTTCCAAACGTTCATTGGACATGGCTTGCGGCCAACCGCTAATGGGACAAATTTCAAAATATGTTTGAGGAGGTCACCCAGGATCTATACAGTTTCATCATGATCGACATGACTAGAACCCCCACGGGAAGATATGGCGAGGGTTTGGGCCTGACCAATTTTAGACGACAATAGTAAATACAATGCAAAAACCTGCCAGTAATACCGTAGCAAAGCATTGGGAGAGACGCTGAAAAGCTTTCACAAGCACCTGGAGCTGATCCATAACGTAATAGATGGTCGCAGTCATGCCAAAGATATATTGCAGTCGATACAGACTGCACGGAACAACATTATAAAGGGCTGAGAAAAAAATGTCTGCATAGTTGAACCCACGCTGAAAACAGCGGAAGAGGTTATTCGCGCAAAAACATTCAACCGGCTGCGATCAATTATTTGGTTAGCTATAATACAACAATGATAATGCGATCTCATGTGTTCCGGATTCCCTCTTGGCGATTGGTATAAAACAAGTCACATGCAATTCTGATTTCATAGACGAGATCGTAATCGGCAAGGTGATGCTCGGGGTTGTGTTTGCAACGCACGCTGCATCTTAGTTTTATTTCGCGAAGAATAGGAAACGCATCTGAACGCATGACCGTTGTACAAACATCGATGTCTTCTCTGAGTTCGTGTATCAACGGGTCCATGGTGTCGGTGATGAGTAATCATTGAAAATCGATGCTACCTCATTGTTGAATTCTGATACGTTATCTTTCGCGTGAACTGACTCCGCGAGTGTTTCCAAACGATCCGCAAGATCGTAGTGTTCATACCATCCACCAAGGCCTTCTCCTTCCTTTGTTTTTTTGGTTTACAGCCCGCCAGCTAAATAATATGACTGTTTCAAGTGTTAGCTGCGGTTGATATATCTCTTTGTTGTCTTTGCCTTTCTTTCTTCTCTTTTTCTGGTCTTATTCTTCACGCGATATCAGGTTTTGGGTTGGAGAATCTTCTGCCCGTTTATGGACAACAGCTTCCTGGGGTGAGAAAAATGTTCACAGTGGAGGTTAGTCCAAGGGCTGGTGTTTGGGATTAGAATTCATATGATGATCTGTGTTTAAGTTCATGTGATGGTCCGGATTCAAGTTCGTTTGTTGGTTCCGGTTCATTGTATATAGGTGATAGATTCTGAAGGCGGTGATGAGGTTGCGGACTTTGCCGACGTGGTGTCGGATTGGATGACCCGTGATGCCAACAACGACGGCGATTTTATGCCTCTTGTCAACAAATATCTGCATCGAAGTGGTGTCAGCAAACCCTCGTATACGCTGATATATAATCTTGTTACGGCCGAAAAGAAATCGACAGCCGGGACAACCCTGATGTACTCATATCAACTCGAAAACAGCGTAGAATCATTGCATTAGCAGACGAAAACTCTCGGTCGCAGATTTACAACCAGGCGTAAAAGAAATCAGGGATTTTTCCCCACAACGATGAAGTGGAATTCACCGCCAAATCCATCCCGACTGCATTCACAGTTGATTATGGTAAACCAACATTTACTCAACTATTATCTCGACTGATATTGAACAAGGACGCACTTGTCATTGTAACATATCTCAGACAAAAGGAGAACGATCGTTTCAGATCCCATATAATGGCACAGTCAATATAGTTTTAAGTGAACGTCGTACTAGACCCCCGAAACACACAATCGCCGTAGATTTCAATATGCATAAAAAAGCTATTTTCTAAGATTTTATGGCAGTTATAGTTGTAAAAAAAATCATTTGTAAGAATTTTTTGTTCCTGTTGCACCTGAAGAAGGTAAGAATGTCGAGCAATTATACTTCACGATCACATTATTAACAGAATAACTCTGACAGACCCTCAAAGTTACTGACTTGAACAAATAATCGAAGTAGAACAACAGCTGCAAGATGAAGTCACCAAGAGAACCGTTTTACTCGCAAAATACAAACCCATGTGTGCGGATGTAGATGATATTTGCATCAGCTATCATAGGCAGTCAGTCCGATTTACTGTTAGAGATGTATCGATATTTTTAAAAAACTGCAGTCGCGGGCGGTTATGGTAAAATAATTATTTCGTTATGGTTACATTCACAAATACGTGTCTATTCAGAACTTCTCACAGCGGAACAAAGTCGTTTCAATACAAATACCAAGCTGTACTCGATAGCTATTGAGAATAAAAATATTAGCATAGCTGAGTTCGTAATGGTACAGGTCGAAATGGAAAACCGACGGTGCACCCAAAAGTAACCGGGATATTAGCAACACTATCCAAGTAGTTGATTCACGTGCCGTTAAAATCGAGTAAATGTTTGCCAGTGTATACTGATCAGTTTACAAGCATGTTTGCCATTGCACTGGGGCACAAAACGAGAACTTTACTTATGGGGCTCGTGCAGATTACACTCGTGTGCATAAATCCTTTTCGAGATTTGGAACCGTAATCGAGTGGCCGATAAGTAGTATGACAATAGTGGCTTGTTTGGTTATTGACCTACATCATAGCCGCCTATCCCACATAAATTTCCTCTCACATTTCGCATTATTTCGACGCATCGTAGTAAGACCAAGTCAGGTAACCAATACCTGTTGACCATTATGTGTGCGTCAACAAGGTTTCCAGAGGCAATTCCCTTGAGGAATATAAAATATAAAACAATAGTAAAAGCATTGATAAAGTTTTTACTTAATTTGGCCTTCCCAAGTCAGTACAGTCTGATCAAGGCTCAAAATTCATGTCTGGAATTTTCCAGCAAGTTATGAATGAATTAGGCATTCAACAATTTAAATCTTCTGCCTATTATCCTGAAAGCATTAGAAAGACCAGACTCTGAAAAATATGATTCGATCATATTGTTTTGATACGGGTAAAGATTGGGATGAAGGCATTCATTTACTATTGTTTGCTGTTATGGAATCAGTTCAAGAATCTTTAGGTTTTAGTCCCTTTGAACTGGTTTTTGGACACACTGCGTGGACCATTGAAGTTATTGAAAGAGAATATTCTTGATTATGTTTCTAATTTTAAATGCAGGTTATCAAAGACTTATGAGGTCGCAAGAGCAAATATGCACTCTACTCAATCCAAAATGAAGTCAACATATGGTAAACACTCGAAGGATATGAGCTTTCAGCCTGGTGATAGAGTCCTGGTTCTCTTGCCCATACCACAAAAACCTCGTCAGGCCAAGTATTTTGTTCCCTACACAGTTGACAGGAAACTAATTGATTTAAATTACATCATAGATACTTCTGGCAGGCGTAAACAAAAACAACTATGTCACATTAACATGCTAAACGAGTATATTGATGGAGATAGCCAGGCTAAACATGTAATTAATTTAGTTGTACCTGTCCCACTCAGTGAAGATTTAAGTGAAGGAATATCATCAGATCCTACTGATATTGGAGTGACAAATCTTCGGGATTCAGAAACTATGAAAGATCTGGACCAGAAACGTTCACATTTGCAAGTGCAAGAAAGAAATTAACTTAAACAGTTATTATTTGAATATGAGCACTTATTTGCAGATGTTTCTACAAGGACAAACAAAATTTTCCATGACGCTGAAATTGTAAATTCCAAACCTGTCAAACGAAACCCGTATAGGATGAACCCTCTCAAGCAAGAATGCTTATAAAAAGAAATTCAATATTTGCTGGAGAATGATTTTATAGACCCCATTAAAAGTGACTGGAATTCACCATGCATACTTGTTCTAAAACCAGATAAAACTTTCCGTATGTGTACTGACTATAGGAAGGTGAATAGTGTGACAAAAACAGATTAATTCCCATTACCAAGAATCGATGACTGTATTGAAAAGATCGGGAATGCCAAGTATGTCACCAAATTTGACCTTCTGAAGGAATTTTGGCAGATTCCACTAACGGAAAGAGCAAAGGAAATGTATAGAAATGTATTATTTCATGTACACTGTTTGTAATTCATAAGATTTCTTCTTATGTTTTTCTTAAACCTAGTGTATAATTTCATGTTAAAAAGAAAGCTTTATCATATAAATCTTTCTTTTTTATCAGGGAAGGTGTTACATATATCTGATTTAATTCATATTTATTTTAATTTAATTGTTTGTCAGCTTTTAAAAAATTTAATTCTATTATATGCTATTATAATGTAGATTTATTCACTGGATATGATATTTTTTCAGAAAATCAATTGACCTAAATCATTCTTTCGTAAACACCAGGTGTTGATCTAAATCCCGAACTTGTTTAAGAATTTGTAGCAACCTTAGTAAACAAGTTGTATTTCATTTTAAAATGATTGGTTTTCGTCAGGGTCATTTTTGGTGTACGTGACATAAACACTATCACGTGACGCCCATTCGATTTTGTAATACCTTTTTTTCCATTTCTGCGCATTTGTTAGTTTTAATAGAGATGCGTAGAGAGCGATTCTCAGTTTTGGGCTTTTTACACTGATGTCAAATTATTTTGTTGTAGCCAGATTATGAGTTATAATTTTCTTCAGATCAGTTGGATTTCAAAAGGATTAAAAAAAAATTCTGGAAATATTTTGAGGAGTGCTCACACAGAGATTTTGGAAAGACATTGCTTACGCATTTGATTTGGATTTCCAACACCGGAGTGTCATTATTTGTATTTCTACAAGGAACTGTAGATAAGCACAGTACTGACTACAGCATACGTCATCGTATACATCTTGGATTTCCCATCAGGATTCGAACTTGAAATTATTAGAACATTTATTACTAGGACTTTTGCAATTTAATTCGTGGATTATTCTTGGATTATTTTTGGATTTGATTCTATAAAACAGTAAGTTCATGATATTTTTATTTTTACATAATTTATTTTGTTAAATTTTAAAAAGCTTGTTGTTTTCACCCTTTCTTTGTTACTTTTTATTCGAGCCTAAACACGTAACAATAGTGTGAGATGAGAGGGCTTAGGAAAATATTGTACCGTCCTTGTGTTTTCACAGAAGCCTTTTGGGGGACAGAACTTCCGGTTCAGATAAGTAAAGATAAAAAATTTTTCTCATAGAGTGTCAAGATTACATGGCCCTTGTAGTTAAAGAATATAAAAGATTCTCTACGGGCGGGCGCGCTAAGTGAACATCAGTAGTGGGAATGGTACGACAATTGTGTCATTAGACCTGTTTTATTTGATCATGTAGTATGTACATTGTCCATGGACTTTTGAAGGCAGGGAGATGATGGGGTGTGGCCGTGAAAACAATGTGAGGCTCCGGCATTGCTCTTTTGTTGGATTTTGGGGTCGGCGTGGAGATTATGGAATGTGACCGTGAAAACACTAAGGCTACGACATGGTTGTCTTGTAGTACTGTTGGGAAGTGGGTTTGGGGGAATGAGGGTTGTGACAGTCGAAACACTGTGAGGCTCGGCATAGTTATTTTGTTGGACTGTTGTGAGGTGGAAAGATGATGGTGTGTGACAGTTAAAACACCGTACGGTTACGGCATGGTTATTTTGTTGCACAGATGGGAGGTGGGGAGAAGATAGGGTGTGACAGTGAAAATGCTGTTGCTATTCTTTGGTATTTATGATGACCTTTACTGGTTATGTTTCATCAGTTCTTTTTATTTTGTGGACTGGGGCTAAACACACACACACACACACACACACTACTGATTGATTTCTGGATCACATCGAGTTGTCGACATCAGAAAATGCTGATAATTACGTGACGCGAAGCAATGGGTCATGATCAGGATTTTCTGATGCAGACAAAAAGACGTGATCTATCTTTTAAGATCGAATTACTATGATAATTATATTTTTGTTCTAAATATTCAGAAATTTAATAAAATATATATATATATATATATATATATATATATATATATATATATATATATATATATATATATTTAAATGAAAAACAAAATTGTTTATCGTTTCAAACTTTTTAATACGAACTTCATCCTAAGTCATGAACCGAATTACATACTGATCAGCTGATATCGCAACGTTTGAACGAAGTGCGTGAAACAAAAGGTGCATATTTTAACTACGATCACTGTTAATAACATAAATTCATAGCATCATGGGGGTAGCGGTCCCGAATACGTGATGTACAGTTATTGTGCAGTTCTAAAATGTTGCATCATGGAAGATTTTAACAGCTGAATAACTGAAAGTTTCTCTCCAAGGCTAGGTAAAAGCGTTTCTAGAGGCTACAGTGTGGATTGACTCGGGTATTGTGACAGTTATTTAGAACGTGACTGAGCAAACTATTGAACTTAATGATACGGATCTGCTATAGAGAATGCTGCTTATTTTCTTTTTCATGTCAAGTATGGCTACGGCATAGTTGTTCACGTTTGTTCAGTTGTAACCGGTAAACATTAAGGAAAAAGTACCTCCAGCCTTGTTTGAGAGGATAACGATGCGGAACTGGAAAATGAGAGTATCGTTTTCCAAATTCATGAAATGACTGTGTGCTTATGGCCTATTTCTTGACATTCAAAATATGATAGGTGTATAATAAATAGTTGTATTCTGGTAATGTTTGATCTTGACACAGAATATGGAACAATATGTTCTGTTCACAAAAATATTTCTTTATTTTTACATCTGGCATGATGAATACTATATTTTCGTGTCCATATTGAACATTTAATTATAATTAAAGACTCGAATTGATTTATAATGAATACTTTTAACATGATATAAATTTTATTTTACACTGTCATCTGTACCCCACAGAAAATGAACGTCATATACACGATGAGCGTGGTAAAGGACGTTTGATAATCATCATCGTCAGCATTGCGCTTGCTCGCTTTTCATTAGTATCAGGAAACAGTTGACTAATTTCTTATTTATTTCGGATATAGTTACTGGCATGACGTCATAAAGAGACCAGTATTATTATTAAAATAATGATTGTAAAATTAATTAATAACATTATTATTTATATACTTTTTAAAATATGTTTTGCGGTCGGAAATATGTTTGGAAAGGTATATATATATATATATATATATATATATATATATATATATATATATATATATATATATATATATATATACAAATGTAAACTTTTTTTATTGAATTCAGTTAGAATTATAAAGACTAACAACGAAGGATCTTCGTGTCTTTTATTAATAAATTTCATTACATTTTTGAACTGTGTTTTAATTAAATGAACATATACGTTCGATCAACCAAGTGTACCGATTTTTGGTTTGTTTTTCTATTCCGCAACTTCTCGGTAAAAGTGCATGCGCTGCAGTGGTTAAGTATTCCGACTGCGAAGTTTGTTGCGTCATTTTTCCATTTCATAACAAGACATAGGCTACTTTTTCGGGTGGACTTCGTGCTTTGCATCAGTATTATCTTGCGATACCTGGAATCGCAGATTAAACTCCAGTCAGTAAATCATATTGCAACAGTAATATACTGTCGCGAAATTCCTGCCTGCTATTTATTGGAAGGTACATAAATCTTGAAAATATTACATTTGTTTAGCTGTAGTTACTCCTCTTTGACCATTTGCTTTAAACTGTGATGAGGTAGCTATCAATTACCAAAATGCTTTCCAAACCTATGCCAGTTTATCTTATTTCCATTCATTTATGTGACTTTGACGTTCGTTTTATAAAGAGGTTGCAAAGAGAAGCAAGAGGGGGTCAACCGACGTGGCTGCAGCCAGATATAGGTGGGGAAAAAACTACGCAAAAAATACCTGGAACCGTTGGAACGACCAACGAATAGTAACATAAACTATATGTGACACATCGTCATGTTTTTATGTGCAATAGAATGTGAATATTTTGATTTGACTTTTTAGTCACAATATGAACAAATCATGACATAGCAAGGGTGGGTTAATGGACGAAATGACCAAGGGAAAATGACGCAAAAACAATATTTGAGCTTCACAAGGAAATATTTCCTGATCAACTAGTCAGATTATGTTATCGACCAACAGATACACGCCGACAAAATATATTTGTTGATATTCATGGAACGGAGACAAAATAAAAACTCATTCTTAATGATATCGTCGAGGTTCCAGTAGAGGCTTTGTCGTTAAACCCATCGTGCTGGACTCTAGGATATACAATGACAATTCATTCGTCTCAGTGATAACAATGTCAAATTAAGTTTATCTGGCTGTGTCCAGAGTAACAAAAATATCTCAGTTACACAGGGTTGTCTACGTGTTGGAGCTGCCAACAGCGTCACAAACAACAACAGCGTCAACGCTGTGAAGAAAAAATCAGTTGGTTATGCTCGAAATGACAAACAAAACGGGGCCAGTTTCATCTTGACGTGGAATTTGCCATGACTACTGAAACAAGGGCAAAATAATCACTGCGTCTGCTGTAAAACAAGAATGTTTTGGCAATATTTTCCTAATGACATAAGACAATTTACCTTGGACAGATTCGATATCAGTCCCGGCCACACACGCGAAAATGTGTCTCTTATATGTCTTGAACGTAGCAGAGCGTCGTTCCTCAGAGCGCGTGACTCTTGTTAGCGTTTTTGTTGGCGCGTATCCAACCTGGTGGTAACTGTGTGATTTCAGGAATTACCTGTAAGTATTCACGTACAAATCCATGTTGAGGAGCTGTTGAATATAATCCATAGATTGGGGCTGCGTAATGGATCTTACCACGCTGAAAACTGTATGTGTTTTTACACTTCACACGGGATCAGTTGCTCTTGCTGAACCACCCTCAAGTTCACCAGGTTCATATAAATACTTCACTGCTACTTTACTACTCAACACTGGTTGTTGTAGCTGATCTGGCGATTTTCGTCGTGGTATATGTCTTTTCGCAATTGCATCGACATGTTTCATGTTAATTCCGCTTGTGATTTCTTTGTTTAACGCGGTCACCACATGAAGTAGTCTCGCAACCAATTCACGAGATCTGTCATGAACGCTCAGCATTTCGCTCAGTAATTCTTTGGCATAGTTATATCCAAAAAGTCGCTGTGCAAGTGTTTGGTTAAATCGTTCAACGATTGCACGATCGCGATGTATAGCTGTGTGTCCACATCTGCTTTTAATGCTATGTAATTGCATCAGCGTCGTTACTGCACCGATAAATTCTTTGCCAGGATCAACCTGTAGCAGTTGTGGCCATAGCAGGCCACCATGTGGCCCGGGCCCTCGTGATTAATACGTTTAAACGCTGCTTCGACTTCAGTTGCTGTTTTAGACGATAACGTTCAGCCTATTTGTGTCTACTTGCAACATCTACGACAGTCAATGAGTATTTGTATGTGCGCCGTTTATGCATGTCATGTGGTAAAAACAAGATAACTACCTGATGAACTTCGTTGGGTGTGCCGACATAAAATCGCCCATGTTGAATCGTTTTGGGACGTGGAAGGTAAATCTGCCATTTGGCCAATCTGAGGCTAAACTTGGTGTTCTCGATACTGTCTGACCAAAACTAAGTGTGAAATCTAGTACTTACTGTTTCAACCGAGACATATCTTTTAGATCAAGACAAATTGATGTTTTCTATTTGTTTTACTTTATTATATACACACACTGAAAAGATGTTTACAAAAAATACAGACGAAATGTGCTGAAAAGGATGGGCTAAAAAATCAGTTAAAGTTATAATTGGTTTAACAATAGAAACAAAGATTTTTTTCTTCAAATATTATAGGCCATTGACCTTTATTAGTTACATATACACAGTTTAACTTGCTCTGTTCTTAAAAGAGCACAGGATCAGCTATTCTTTTTACAGTAAAATTGTTTTAAATTAACAATAAGAAGGTTACTATTAATTCTCTTGAACACTGAGTTTCCTCTTATAACATTCATTTTTGTAATTTTCTATTTTAAAAAATTCACATAGTACGGGCAAACAGTAACAAGCTTATTTCAAGACATGCGTGCATTAAGAATCTAAATATTTTCAAGTAACAATGAAATCAGTAAAACTGCACATAAACAAAGTCTTGGAGCGCTACACTTAAAGGCAGAAAGATTCTGTGAATTCGTTGAACTGTTAAAGAAACAAAAAAACCATGTTAACTAAAAGTAAACGTTCTGAGGTGCAAAACTAAAAAGGACTTTCTAAGAATACTCATACTTTCTTTTATTTCAGCATCAACATTAACAACTGGTGTATACAAAAATGATAACGGAATTAAAATTACAACATTTCAAAAGAGAACTTTATAACAATACTAAACATTCCATATAAAGACATTCATTTCTAATGACAACAGAATGCACTCAATTCTACTTTAAAGTCTAATTTTTCTAGAAATATTCATTAGGAGAGGTTCTGGATTAATCGCATTATATACGTACCATTCTCCCTTCGCCATAATGTTGCTCACTGGGGACATAAAAGCGGACCTCCTTTGAGAAGATGTTACTTTACACTGATGTTTATTATACAAGACACTAGTAGTATTGAATAATAAAATTGGATTCATGACCACACTTGTGTTATAAAGGGGACTGCTTTATACTGAGGTACACTATAGCAAGGGCACACTATATATGTACAGTTATAAATATATATAAAAAACAATTAAATTTCATCCTTTATGGACAGATGCACTTTACATAAGCAGATGAATAGGAAAAAAAGATCAGGAAATGGGTTCCAACGTAGATCTTTGTATGAAAGTGAAGTCTAAGGAATGTTTCAATATGTGCCGTAGATACTTACATTATGAATTATTTGATAAATTTTCCGAATCACAATGTCAACAAAATTGGAGTAGCAGGAAACTTTAAAACTTCAACTTTACATAATTTTGTTCAGACAGTCAGCCACATAATTATAATTTTATAATACACCTATCATAATATCATAATAATTATAATTTTATAATATACTTATCATAATATAATAATTATAATTTTATAATATACTTATCATAATATAATAAAAGTATGTATGCAGATAATAACACCTACTATATTATAGCTTCTACAAGTAAAACCCATGTGTCATAGCCAACAACATACAACCTACAGTATTCATACACCTTCCTGTTTGTTTGTACCCCCCTACCAATTTAAAACACAAAAAGCATCAGGGATACAAAAAATGAATACAACTTAAACTTAGTCATTTCATTCATCAATTTATAATTTCTAACCCGATTGTTGTCTGGTGGTTCCTAATACAGTCAACTTGTTGGTTTTTCAAAGTAAATGGAAGCTCTCGATATAAATAAAGCATACTGACTGTTCACTGTCCTTGTCTTGTTTCCAGAACAGGCCAATGGAATATAAACTGTGTCATCTGTATCTAATACTTGCAATGTCTAGCTGTAATAATTTTTATTAAAAGATGGAACAAATAAAAACGAGAAACTCGTGTACACATTTGTTCAAATAGATGTGACTCCAAAATTTCAGGAATTATTGAGATTATCAAAGATGGTGAATGATCACATCTGTTGCCTTGAAAGCAAAGACTCATGCATGCAAATATGGCGACCGTGTTAATAAAGAAACTACTTTTAGATTCAAAATGCCAACAAGCTGACATTGTCTGGGACCTTCTGGCCACAGGTTAGTGTGAAAGGGTGGATGGGTGTTACTAAGCACCAGCATATTTATGCATGGGGTGGTGGTGGTGAGGTGGTAGAAAAAGGCACACCATGAAATGGGTGGGATTGGGTCGGGTTGAAAATGGCTGACTGATTGCATATATACTAAATGGACGTTGCCCAAGGTGTTCATATTGGATATCAGATTAGCCCTATTTTTTTATTATTTAGGATCAACTAGACATCATAAGATGACTTCTGGTGAGAACACAATGTTGGTAAGAGCAGCCATACAGAAGCAGTGATAACAATATTGTCAAGATGTCCACTGTGGTAGCCATGTTGAAGATCATATTGGCACTATTTTCATTTATGACCAATTAGACATCATAAGAAGTCTTCCAGTAAAATCCCATGCTGGTATGAACATTCATTAAGAAAAGTAATAATAAAACAATTTTAAAGAAGGCAACTGTGGTGGATAATATTAGAAGTCTAAGTAACATCGTTTTCACTTAGGACACACCAAACATAAGAAATGTTTTAGTAAAAAAACACATGAGTAGGGATAACAAGAATTTTTAATATGCTGCAATAGTGTCGTATTGGATGTATGTACATGTGGCACCATTTTCATTTAGGATCTACAAGACGTCACGTGAAGTCTTCTGGTAAAACCCCCATGTCTATATTGTTACTAGTTACATTTTAAATCACAATATTTGTAAGTATACAAAACTTGCCAGCTTCTGAAATTTATTACAGGTATGTTTGGAAATAAAATGCAATCATTTTCTCTAACAATCAGCTATGTGAACATCTGTAAAATTTTGATTATGTTTCAATTTTTCAGTACAAGGTCTTTTCCCAAAGATCTCTCTCCAGTTGTTCACATGCAACGATAAAACAACCAGCAATATACACAGTACCTATGTATTTCACATGTGCATGAACTGAAGAAATGAACAATCATCAAACATTTTAAATCTAGCTATTTTCAAAACCATATGTAGCTATCTTTGCTGTATTATCTATGCATTCTATTCGTCAGGCATTATATCAGACCCTTCCTTTTGTCACATCTATATATCTATGTTTACCTATTAAAGATATCTTTTTTCATACCTTTAATAACTTACATATGATTTTAATGTGCAAAAGGAGATAAAAAATATAACAAAATAAGGAGTTTATTTGCAAAATAAGTCTAACACAATTTCAACAAAACATCCCATATTTTATTTTACCTCATTTTTAAACTTTTATATTTAGAACATGATGATATTTTTGCAGTAAGCTCAAATCTCCCAAAATTTTAAAGTCTGCTTACTCTGGTACAAGCTGAATTATAACATTTGTTCAGCCTAATAGATAATAGCTATTTTAGAAATTTTCCTCTCTTTTAGCATTATATGGGTTGTTTCCCTTTAAACTAGAGTTGTCTTCCCACGGTAAGTATTCTGTCGTCAGTTTCGTTTAGCACCAACTGGACATCATAAAAGTCTTTCATTAAAATCCCATGCTGAAATGATCATCCATTCAGGAGAAGTAGCGATAAAAAGATTGTCATGATGGCTACCATAGTGGCCATACTGGACATCACATCAGCACCATTTTTGTTTTAAACCAACTAGATCAAATAATGAATGTGCTAGTAACGTCTCATGGCAATCCTGCAAAGAGTTTACAAGAAGCAACAATAACAAACTTGTACAATGGATGCCATGGACATCAGATGATGAACCATCCCACATCTTCTGGTCTAATGACAATATTTTCAGAGACATCATTTTTTTCTGGAATGTTATACAGCCAGACAAATATATCTGCAAACATTGTTTAAATTAATGGAAAAATATTCTAGCAAGAGATATATGCATAATAATTATGAAAGAAAAAAAATAACGGAAATTTCCTATCACAACTATGATGAACTTACTGAATTCAGAAAATTTAAATTACTACAATGTTATAAAAAAAAAACACTGCTAATGTATGATACTTGAATACTTTTGCTAATGTATGATACTTGAATACTTTTGCTAATGTATGATACTTGAATACTTTTGCTAATGTATGATATTTGAATACTTTTGCTAATGTACGATACTTGAATACTTTTGCTAATGTATGATACTTGAATACTTTTGCTAATGTATGATACTTGAATGCTTTTGCTAATGTACAATACTTGAATACTTTTGCTAATGTACGATACTTGAATACTTCTCTACTACTCTTTGGCATTTACAAGGCAGTAAATAAATTCATCATTTGAATATTTACTATCTAACTTTCAACCATGAAGACTAAACTCCCCTGGACATAAAACTTATCTACTCTAAAATTTCTGACACAACCATACTAAAAAGAAAAACAATAAGTTTTGCATTCAAATCTTTTGCCGAAAGAATGTTTTTCACAAAAAAGTTTTTAAATATTCTTTGCAAATAATAAGCTAAAATTATAATTAATATACTTTTGCTTTATTTGTAAATATAAATATTTTTAACAAAGTGTACAAAAAATGACAAACATATTAAAATATATTTACTTTGCTTACCCTCCAATTTGTTTGTAAACTGATTTTAAAAAAGAAAAGCTTAAAGAAAATAAAAACAAAACACAGTCATTTCATTCATCAATTTATAACTTATAATCTGACTGTTGCCAGGTGGCCCATAATGCTGTCAACCTGTTCATGTTTCAAACCAAACAGAAACTGCTGATGCAAACAACCACACTGACCGCTCACTGTCCTTTACCAATTTCTAGAAGAAAAAAAAATTGCTGCCTGCATCCAATATTTCCAATGTGTATTTTAAATATTTCTAAACAACAAAAACAACCAATGAAAGGTGTAACTCTTGTAGGACTCATGGTACTAATTCAGGTCCCATATTAAACAAATGGAAATACCATGACATTAAACATTCAATCGCTTTAAATTTCCGAGTGCTCATGATTAAACCTATATTTATCAGTATAGATGAATCCTGGATGTCAGCTTCTGTGTAGAGGAAAGGATATGAGCAATGGCATTTTCTGGATTTGCATGTGTTTTAAACGTGTACTTCCAATTTCACACCAAAGAGTCAGGTGCTAATTTTTTTAATGAGTATTCCAAACTCAAGACTGTTGAAGGACTGAAATTATATCAATAAAAAAATGTCTCTATATTTTTCTCACTTACAACTAGGATAAGTTATGGAAATTTACAGAATTACTTAGAGCTTATTGAAAATGGTGAACTACTTGACATATGATGTCTAAAAGCTTAGACTTGTCCATGCAGATATGGTGACACTATTACTAAAGAACTTCTGCTTGGTTTGAAATGCCAAAAAGCTGACAGTGTTGTCATCAGTCAGTTCGAAAAGTTTTGTGCATTTTTTATATTCCTAATACTTTTTGTTATTTATATCAGCAGGTCAGGTACAAACAAATGGGAGAGTAAGTGAATGGAAAATAATTTCGTATCACAATGTGAGACCAGTTAATATATGCTCCATAACTGATATTACAAATCTACAAGCAATTTTCTTCAGTAAAATCTCAACATTTATAGACCTTTACAACTAAAATGCAACTTTCAAAAAAACTTGGCAGTTGCAAACTTTATCACAAAATCTCATACATATGATTAGTAGTACTGAAGGACCTTTCTGACCTCTCAATTACATATAAATATACAACAGTGAATAACTGATACATTTCAGAGATAATGGTAAATATAGGTTCATAGCTGACCAGCATTACACTTACCATGCTCAACTAATATCCATCTGCAAACAACACGGATCCAGGTCTATTTTTACAAAATGCAAAAGTAGTCCAGGGTCCACAATATTTGCCATAAATTACCCAAAGAATCAATGCAGTGGACCTATTTAAGAATAAAAAATGTAGACTTATTTAAGAATCAATGCTGCAGACCTATATCTACCTTCAGAACAGACCAGTGTATACATTAGTCCAATATTCACCAACATACTAATACAGGTTTGTGGACTGACTTATTGGACAAGGTATACGCTTTTCACTGCCAGAAGAACCAATACCATAAACCTTGATCTTCCTTCACATAATGTAATAGTAGATAAGGGTCCATACTGTTCACCAGAAGTTGCCTGAAATCAAGAGGACAGACCCTGATCTTCCTTCACATAATGCAGGAGTAGATATGGGTTTCATGCTGTCCACATGAAATTACCTGAAAAATATAACAGACCGTGATCTGCCTTCACATAATGCAAGTGATGATCAAGGTCAACACTTTTCACCATAAGTTGCTTAAAGAAAACAACACAAACCCTATGGGTCACATCATGCAAGAGCCCGGTATGGGTCCATACTGTTCACCAAAAGTGTCCTGAAGAATCAGTATTATAGACCCAGATCTGCCAGTATAATATGTAATACCAATGTTTGCTATTAGGTGTGCATTATTCAAGTACAAATATAATTTAAAAAATTCAAACAGGCACCTCATTTCAGGCACTTGGCACTTGGCACATAACACCAGATGTTCAAAAATGCCTGTCTCACCTGCCAGAACAAAGCATGAGGCATCACAAACAAATGAATTGCAAATGAACTGTAACTCCATGATCCTGTTGTGTCCCATTCTTAAGGGACAAGTCTCTGGTGTGGGGTAAGGGACAGACTATTGTGCACATTAATGGTACATCCGAAAACATGTCACATAGTTTGAAGTCTCTACCATGAATGATGTCAGTTGAGCTGTGCAATTTTAAGCATATACAATTTTAAGCAAATAGGTATCATCAATTAATCCCCGCCTTTTCTTGAAAAGAAAAGTACTGGAATAATAACCAAACTTTGTGTGAAGTTTTACTGATGCTATGAAGCCAAAAATTATAAGTTGAGCCCAGCGGCAAACTGTAGTGACCCAGATCTGGCATCACATAATGCACTGGCAGATCTGGGTTTATGCAATTTACTAGGAGTAATCAGTTGAACGAACTATATAGATATAGAATTATACACGAGTATATACGGGAATTATGATCTGATATCAAAGACCTTTGTAATTATCTACTTGAAATTTTATTTTGACTGATGGTGGCTCCTATTTGGAAGTGGTCACATTTAGGACATGGTAGAAAGACTTTACTGTATATATGTACGAGTCAAAAACATATTTGTTAGGTAACTTACATGAATTGCATTTTCAAAAACTGAGACCTCTGACATAAATAATTACAGGAAATATGTGATCATGGGCTCAATATACCACACTGGTACTTGGTATAATAATTTCATGTCTCCTATCTCCCCTTAAGTCTTGACTCCTGTGCATGGCTTGGGAATGCGTTTTCATCATGGAAAAATTGAAGAGTCTGCCTAGCCTAATTTATGATAATATCTGTAACTTCATGTATATTAGTACTACTAATGGCAATGGTCACTACACTAAAAGACCTTGTGGTGAACACTGATAATCATCTACAATTACAATTTTTAATTAATCACACATTTCTTAAAAATAACTAATATAATGAATTTTTAAAAATAAAACATATTTAATCAAGATAAATACATTAAATTGGTCTCAGAAAAATGCAAATACTGACCTTATACTACAACTTACATATTTTCAAAACTGAGTGATGAACATAAAAGATAAACTTTTTTCTAAAGTATAAAACAAAAACTACCAGTTTTAAAATTGAAGGTTTAACATTTAAAATATCTAATACACAAACTTTAATACACTTGTATGTGTTAAAAATGACTCTTTATGGTTTTGATCTAATGCAACTGACTAGATGTACATAATTGCAGCTAATTTTAAGTTTAAAATTATATAAATATGTTTATGATAAATCACAATGCAATTATATTTTTGAAATCTGAGGACTAATGGAATGCAATAAATGAATTCATGAAAAAACAGAATACCATGCAATATGAATTATTAGGTAATGCAACAGTCTGGAGGCCCACACCTCTCCCTGCCACCAGTCTCTTTTTGCAGATTCACAATTTATATGTATTCAAAAAAAAAATTAAAATATCTTCTTATTCATTACATTTTTTCATGTTTCCTTTTACTTAAAATACAAAATAAAATATTTTTGTGTGTTTTCTGTGACAGAAATAATACCCTTAAATGCACGTATAGAGAGTGTTGTCCCTTGACCATTATCACCTGAATTACAATAAAACCACTGGCATAGGTTAAACTGCTTAGTAATTGCAATGCAGGTTAAACAAAACATGGCTGTTAGTCTTTCTTGCTTTCTGCCACAGAAATTTTTTTACAAATGCATAACTTTCATCGATTTCTGAAAGCAGAAATGTATCAAGTGGGAAGAGAGCAAGTGACATCAATTAAATGCTGTTTTAAAAACCTAACTTCATTATCTGGGAAACATGGTGCATATGCATGCCATTTCTTAACCAGGGCAACTATGATATCTCATCAGTACAAAATTCTTTTATAAACAAAATATTCCCACTAATAAAACAAAAACTGGAAAAATATGCCCTATACAAGATATTTTTAGAAGGAGAACACATCAGAGTGTCTCTATAACAAAGTAACTTGTCCCTGAACTTTTTTCTGCACTGTCCTCAATAATAGTCCTGATCAGGGACGTCTAACAACAATGAAGTACAGTATACCTTCTATAGGGTTCTGGATTTTAATTTAACAACAATGAAGTCCTACACACCCTCTCTATATGGCTCTGGATTATAATTTTAAAAAATCATGTACTACAAACCCTCTCTATATGGCTCAATTATAAATCAAAACAATGAAATACTACAAACCCTCTCTATATGGCTCAATTATAATACAAAACACTGAAATACTACACGCCCTCTCTATATGGCTCTGGATTATAATACAACAATGAAGTACAGCACACCTTCTCATTATGGCTCTGTATTACAATAAAACAACAATGAAGTACAGCACACCCTCTCTACTGGGATCTGCATTATAATGCAACAGCAATGAAGTACAGAACACAGTCTCTATAGGGCTCTGTATTACAATACAACCACAATGAAGTACAGCACACCCTCTCCACAGGGATCTGCATTATAATGCAACAACAATGAAGTACAGAATACAATCTCTGTAGGGCTATCCATTATAATAAAACAAGAATGAAGTACAGCACACCCTCTCTATAGGGCTCTGCATTATAATGCAGTATCTTTGATAAGGCTGGTTTGGACAAGGATTCCTCTTTATAATTTAGTTGTTGTTGTTGTTGGGTTTAATGCCATTTGTTCAGCATACGATAGGCTATATATGGCGGCCAGTATTAATAGTGGAGGAAGAACCAGGGAAAACACCAGAAAGAACCACCGACTCACAAGAAGCTACTGGCAAGCTTTCTATAATTTAGTAGTAAATTATCTGAGTAGTGCACTTTGTTATAAAGTCATTTCACTATAAGGTGATATACTCCATGGCTCCCACAGACAGTATTATAATGAGTGTTGTATCATTTAATGACTCAGTACACTGTATTACACATATTTTAGCAGAATTTATCAAATTTACTTCACATTCATGGAAGAAATAGCTGAACATTTATTACTGCTTTCCCAGTAGAAATACAAAGGTTGTCTGTTGTCTGGTTACAAGTGGTACTTACAGATAGAAACTTAGAAGAAAAAGTTCAATGTCTGATCAAATGTTCTTTTGCGGTTTTCAATTTCTTGAAATTTGGTTTACAAAGGAACAAATATGGTAACTGAAAGCCCTAACTTGCTTGACCAATTGAAAGATTCCACACATTATAATCTTGCAAAAACTAGCTTGCATGTTTAATAAAAACAATATTACAACATTTTAGACATCATTAATTTAGCAAATGCATAATATAAGATTTCAAAGTAAAATGCCTCCAAATTTACACAGTTAAATGACTTGGCACTAAATACTTTAGATCATTTGTCTACAAAAGCTCCGACTGATAGATATATAAATATATAATACCGAACACAAACATATATTTATCAGGGCTGTCTCAACTGCTGTGATTCTCAAATTGGCAGAGAATTTACACTGTATAGTGAGGGAAAACTGACAGACCTTTCATGGTTAGTGTTTTGTATCGGTGCATCCTCGGACTGACTTTCAATATCAGAATCTGCAGTACATGGTGATACTCTAGATGGTGGACGCAATCTGAGACTCGATAAACTAGACGTCCTTCGAACAACCCAGTCTCTAAGTGATTCCTCCTTTGGACGTGACTCAAAGACTTGCCGCAGACATGCTTTTAAAATTTTGGGCAATTCTTGAACTTGTGGCTCATTCAAAATGGCATCCCTAAAGAGAGAAATTACCTTTCCACATTCATGGGATCGGATTTTGTAACACAATTCCTCAATTTCGAGACGGTCTAATTGAGGAATTTCATATGTTTTAGGAGGAACACTGATCAACCAACTGTAATCAACTCCAGTTTCTTTGCGTCTCTTCTCTTGTTCTTCTTCCCTGGTAACCTTTTCTAGCTCTTTGATGTGAAACTCCAACTCAAGAAGAATGGAATCTATCACAACCATATGTTCATCTCTTTCTGGCGGTCTAGTGTTTTCAGAAGACCAAGCTCTCCAAAAGGACTTGAAAGGCAGCATGGTACAAAGGTAAGTTCACAAAAATTGTTGAGTCAATATATTGGCATAATGACAAGACCTGAAAAAGTAGGATAAAGGCTAAGAAAATTAAGTTGGAAATGACAAAAAACAATACCTCATCTATTTCATCATATAAATTGGGAGTCAAACTCAAAATCTGTATCTGATTACTACTTATTAAGTTTACCTAACATTAAAAATGGAGCTGTTTTGAACATTACACCAATGGGCTCATGGATGTAAAAATGAGCCAATGTGCCTAAGAGGTAGATCAAACTATTCAGATGTGGATTCAAACCTTGGCCGAGTCATATCAAAGACTTCTATAAACGGTACTTGTAGTGGCCTGGCTTGGCACTCAGCTTTAGGAGTGTAGTGTTAAGAATGGTCAGCCTGATATCAGGATAATGATGCCATATATCTGTGGCATGATGCCTCAGTGCCAGATGTCACTATAAACTGACACAGGGCAGACACAGCAGCTACATGTATGACTAAATTTGTTAAAGTTGCATTCAAAATTTCAAAAACAAAACAAAAACACACGAACAGCCACTCTAAATAATGCTTTAACAAGTTTTAGGCAACTATCTGATGAAATCTCATTGGAAAAGTTCATATTCTATATATATATATATATATATATATATATATATATATATATATATATATATATATATATATATATGCATATAAGCTGAATAATTAATAAAAAATTAAAAGCCTGGAAGAAAGGAGGTCAGCTTATCTGTGGGCAAAGGTCTAAACAAGAAATTTTTTTGTTTAATACTAGTATATATTGTTACTGAAGATTGCTGAAGATGAGGGCAGATGCCTAATGATGCCACATAGCTTATGCGATATGTGCTGTCATGAAATCAAATGCATATTTTTGTGATAACTTCACAGGTAGGATAAGGAATTAAAAACAGGCACTATCATACTTGACTTTTATTTGATACTTGTCCATCCACCAGAAAACATAGCCATGCATGCATTAAAACCACAATTGTATGTGTATTTTTCAAAAGAACCACCATATTAGTAATCCTTAACCCTTGAAGCCAGTCGCATTGTTCTAAGTAGACACATACCTTTGAAACATCCAACAAAAGTCTGAACTAATATGGAGAATCCTTTAAGTAATGGTTAGCATAAGCCAAGCAAATGTACAATATGTTCCCTCAGCCTATCAAAGAACACCATTGACTGTTGCAGCCTCTTTAGGCATGAGACGATGACAATTTTTGTTAATTTCAGAGATTACAAAAACAGGCAGTTATTTACTTATTTCAATCGGAAACATATTTCTCTTTACTTTTCAATGGTAACAGTAGAATGCATTTTATTTTTACATTTTTTTAAAACATTGATGTTATTAATGATAAGTTAAAATCTGTCAATGAATAATCAGGATTTGAATAGGCCTTTTTTCTTTTCCACTAAAGACAATGCAATATTATGAATCATACAAATGAACAGGTTTTTAATGAACATCCTCTGAGGTAGGAAATGACTGTCACCTCAGGCCTGAAACAATGATTACAAATACATGTATATGATGAAACAACAAGAACTCGATTTGTGAAACTGGTATATTGTTACATTCCATAATCTGACAATAGTTAATCATCGATTGCAACTATGCATGTTTTTAGGTTCAATAGTTTTAAAAAGTTAACGGTACCAAATTACACCTTTTACTGCTTCTGAGAGTCTCTTGAGACATCAATTTTTTTAATTATATTTATATATTTTAAAGAAAAGGTAGACTCCATTGTCTTCTTTTAAGGTGTTAAATGGCAGAATTTGTTATGATGAATAATTTTGTACTTGGAAAATGATGTAGGGTAATAGGCATACAGTAAGCTCTTGCAAAAAGTCGTTAACAATATTCTGACATAATTCATGTTTTGTTTTACTGCTGCTACATCTCGTGGTGGTGATGATGATGTTGATGATGATAATGATGATTATCTCCTTTTCATAAAATAGTAGGCATACATTTACTCCTAGAGCATAGCACTGACAGAGTTGTCTTTACTTATGCTCAAAATATGTTTGTATCTGTTATAATCTGTGTTAACAATATTTACTGATTTATTTTAACACCATCTGCGTTTTCTTGGGTAATTTAATCAGAGGTCTCGCTAGGATTTTAGAACTAGGAGTCCAGGACTCCCATTTTGGTAAAAATAGTAGTTGACTCCCACCAGCAAAAGTTGCAGTTCCTTCTTTCCTACAGAATCAACAGATGCAAGTGCATCTATTTTTAGATGGAGAGGTTTTTATAATGTAATCACTCACTTTAATATAGCTTCATTACAACAGTCCATTGATAGGATTGCAAATTTATGGTTTATTTATTTGTCTACATCCTTGTATTAATTTTAGGTAATGGTTAAATAGTAAATAGTATCTGATTTGGTGTTTTTTCCCACTATTTTCACAAATAGGTGTCAAGTCGAAAAACAACTTAGACCTTAAAGTGCATCTTGTGAATTCCACAACATAGCATTGTCCCATACGCTTCTGACCTACCTAATTTGCATTTTAAAGTTAAATCTTTAATAAAATAATACCTTAGCTTTGCTTTCAATGATTTGTATATTTTTCTAAAAATATTTGCCTGATGATTTATGAAAAGAGACAATCTAATAAACTGGTACATCCCAGACTTAGCGAAGTCCGCCATCATTTCCCATTGGGCCTACTGGTTCACTTACAGTTTCAAACTAATTTTATGATGAAATAGTGTACAAGAGGCAGTTAATATATGTCCAGATCACTGATTCTGATCTTAAAACACGATTGTATGTTTTAACATCAAAGAATATTATGCAGGAAATTGATAATTGCTACCTTACTCGGAAAAGGGTTAATGGTTAATCAGCTATAAAAACATATGCTTGTGAATGGGCAAGAGTTTGTTTGTCAACGTAACTGATACCAAAACTAGGCCTAGCTACTGATGTCTTGATGAATACATTTAACTACAAGACTAGAACTAACCAGGCTAAGGCGAGGGGAATTTTAAAAAAAGTATGGTCAGTCAATGTACCTCTTAAATAGCTCTTGTTCGTCCATCAGAGTGATACTGAATTTTGTCAATCCAAGTAAGGACTTATTCTAAATTCTAAACACTAAGTTAGGCATGAAACATTTTCTTACACTTAGCTACTGTCCTATCTGAACTATCAATTCTAGCAGCTTTAGCCCTCTTCTGAATCTCATTAGAATCTTCGTAAGTTTGCCGTTTAACCCCAAAATACTTATCCAAATTTATGAATGGCATTTTGTCTAAGTCTCAACATGTCTTTATTATGAGGTCACATGCACTACTTATTCTGATACAATCAGAAATGAACACAATAACGAAAACTAAAGTTGTTTATTTTATGTACTTTTATAAATGACCGCATGTACATCTCTGGGTCTTTCTGACTCTGAATTCAATCACTGTAAATATAAGTAGCCAATCAAAGCCTTTGAACTTGCCACCCAGCTATTGCATCATGTTCTTCTTGATGTATTCTTATAATGGCAACATGTATGTACATCAAGGGGTCTTTCAGTCACTGAAATCTGTCATTGTAAATATCAGCTCAGCTAACTGATCAACACATTTTCCAACAAAGCAGGTGGCTGAAGCAGGACTGGCAAGTCTTTGAATTTTGCCGCACACCTATTACATGCATACAGAGGACTCCTGCCTCAGTGATCTTCTGCGTCCCAGGTCAAAAATTGGTGTCGAAATACGCGTAATTAAGCGTTTCCGAGATCTCTGTTAATGCTTTACATTGTTCTTAGTGCCCATTGATTAATTTTAGTACCATTTATGTTTTCTTGTGTAATTTAATGTTTTACATTGCCCAATGTCTAGCACTTAGATCCTCTTAGTGCTTCTTAGTAGTTTTCATCAGTGTTTACCAAGACCAGGTCAACAGAACTTGATAACATGTCCATTTGCTTGAGAGAGAATTTGAATTTATTTGAAAAAAGACATCAGAGTAAGTAAAGTCAGTCTAAATCAACATGACTTCAATGAGCGACAACTACGTAACTACTTCAGTCAAGCCGAGTGCCACCATCTTACTATTTTTGTACACAGAGGGTACCCTTCTTTATGGGGCTCCCATTCTTTTAACTTTGATTGGATAATTTCGTGAATAGCAGGAACATTTTTTGTCATAACCTGCGCAAAGCAAACCATTTGGCTTTTCTTTGAAACTATAAGTTATTGGTAAGAATTTGATATGGCTCAGAGAACATTTTCATGAAAAATCCTAAAAATGTGTGAACATGGAGAGTTTCACACAGAAGAGGTTTTATTTATGCATCTAAATACAAAATGTGCCAAGAATATTTTGGTACTTATCTTCGTTTCATTATAACATACCCTCCATCTCATCTTTAACCGGAAATGCATCAGTTCTCTCCCTTGAGCACCTGGTAGTTCTACCAGTAACCAGCAGTTTGTTTTTATTGTTATTGCTACAAAATAGTATAAAACCTGCTTGATACCTTTGGATATGAAATTAATGTAGTAGTAAATAAGATTAATACAAATTTATACTTGTATCTTCACAGATGAGATGTGATTGTTTTCTGTATGAAGAATAAGACACTCCCTCAACATAAGTTTGGAAGGTTACTCACAGCTCAGGCTGTTGCAGCATCCTTACAACCTGTATAGACATCTTCATTTGTCTGTGATTTTATCATTATTTTACTCTGTTTAAAAAATATGTTAATATTGTTGACAAAAAATGTCAGCACAATCCAACTATGCAAAAAAAATGCAAAATAAATAAATAAAAATTATATACAGTACAGTATTTAACTTTTCATAGAAAATATATAGAAAAATAAATATTTTATGTAAACTTAGTCATAAAACCAATATTTTTAGATGAATTAGTTTAAACAAATTCTCATACAGGTAAGCATTTAAAAGGAACCAATACCTGGATTGTCCTGTTACATTGTCCTTACAGATTTCTTTTGAAAAGTAAGAGGGCAGACATTATCAATCCCTTTTGTTTTTCACTTTCACATGAATAAAAACAAGCTTTACACAAAATTTAGCTTTAGGATTGGACATATACTCATAATTGTAAATACTGAGTAATTAAACCTGTAAATTCTGATTTGGTTAAGGCACATTCCCCCCCCCCCCCCCAGTTTCCTTAAATACACCACATACATTTGTAAATTATGCCCCAAGAACAATCTGGTTATATTCTCTAGTGACTGTTTCATTAATGAACCCCCAAAAATATATACACTGTGCACAAAATGCTCTCTGGAGAATTCTTTTCTTTTTTTTGCAGGCAATAAAATAAGTTGTTTGCAATTGCTATGAGCAAAACCTATGACAAGGAGTATATTTTATTTGCTAATTTGTTATTTCTGATGTTATGACCTTCTCTAAAATACCATATTTATTAACCTGAAATGAAATTTTAAATTTATCCTTTTATCTACATTTCATTTGTGGAAAGCTTCAATGAGCTGCCAAGAGATATTCTTGAAAATTTCTATGCTCGTTCCGATGTCAGTCAACTCGGAACACGCTACACATGGCCCTTAATTGGGCAGTAAGACGAAGCACCAAAACATAAATAGCACGTGATACATTGTACAATTAATTTGTATAATGCCATCCGATATACGGTAGCTTGGCCAGTCTTGTCAATGTTTACAGTAGTACGACCGGTTTGACGGCACCAAGAATATATTCGTGGCTAATTGGAAAAAGATGCTAAAGAATGAAACAATAACAAAATTATAATTAGTTGAGTCTTTTTAAATTATTTTCCAAACTGCTGCGCTCAATTTCTCGAGAAATGGCCTCTTCTAAGTTCGGAAACCAATAATAGCATTAGCACTGCATGTCTTATTCTACACATTATACGGAAATCAAAAATATACTTTTAGTACAAATTTAAGTCATAAAATCATTTCAGAAACATCAGTTATGTACAAGAAAGACAATTATACATAAATAAGCTAAGTTCACCTTCCAAATATCTAAAGGAAAGGTAAACAAGGAATACTCGATCTGCAATCTTCCTATTATCGACGACAGATGTAATGTTTGTCAAGCTGAAATTCATTGGCCACTTTTGATCCACACAGCCATACAGCTTCCTTTTATCTTCTTGTTGTACTGAATAAATGTCAAATAAATATATATTGGTTAAACTTGAACTCTATCATCCAATCAAAGTTTGTCTTTCAGAACAATTAAAGGAGTGAAATTTATTCAAGATGGCGCACGTTCAACAAGCACCTCAGCACCAAAGACCAATTCAACAGGATTGGGCCAACAGAGAATACATTGAAGTTATAACCGGCAGTATTAAGAAAATAGCCGACTTCTTAAACTCTTTTGGTATTATGACTAAACTGGGTTTTGCTTGTACGATTATGGTAAAAAAAGTAACGGAATAGCGTCCAGGTTTAAAATGCATAACCAATAGGGGGTCCAACAATATACGACATCGACCCACAGGTGCTCGACGCGAGCTTGATGTTTAAAAAAAAAACAAAAAACAGTCATCTGAAGGAAATAATTATACTATACAGAGTGACAAAAAAAAATGCGCGAAAATCGCACGTTTAGGAGCCCGTAATTTTAGTTTGGTACAACGTAGAAAAGTCAATATGGCTTGATGGATAGAAAATTATCTCAGGAGTAAAAGCCATATAGTATGGTCGTGTGCCTTTAAAGACAAAAATAGCAGAAAGAAATCTAGGGTCATGGGTGGAGCGAAGTATTTGGAAGTTCTGTACCTTATATATTATGATAGAGAGGGTCCTATGTCAGAACCGGCCATGGGGGTAATCTAAGGTATTTTTGTCACTCTATGATTTTTTCCTTAAGATTATTTTTTTCCCTTAACATCAAGCTCACGTCAGGCACCTGTGCGTCAACCTTGATATTTATATTTTGAGGGTCGACGTCTTACTGCCAAATAACCGCGCAGTGTTGCGTGCTCATATCGACTCCTTCAAGAAATGAAAGTCGTAATGTTAAAGTTAGAATTGACTTAATGTGATAACTTTTTTCAATAAATTTCAAATGATCACATGCAAATTGATGTGTTTTAGGTTCCATTGGCCTTCATTTCACTTGGCTGAATGGATTGGAAGCTGGGAATGCTGAAATTAGATTAAGTTGAAGATTGTTTCTTTAATGAAACAACAAAAACTATATCAATATTAAATAAATTGTTTAGATAGCTTTCGGGTTTTTTTTGTTTAAGATACTTCTCCTTTTTAATGTCTAAATACTAGCATTGTATATCGTATTCTGCAGACTGAGAGGTACGAGAGGCCACGTTTTCAGAATAATCGCACATGCTTGACGGCCCATATTAGTGGCTAGTTCAAGCACAGGAGTCTAATGTTTTCTCAATAGAGGACAACAAAATCTTTGAGAACACAAAATCACTTGTCCGTAATGTATATTTACAGTACAGAGAAGTGAATGGCCAGCATAAGCTAATTATAGATTTCATGGATTAGCAAACTGAGAATGTTACCTTGAACAAAACAAGGTACCAGACAAAGACTGAAAAATGATGTGACTATACATGTATCACTTCCTTTATAAAGAAGGCATTTCTATCTACTCTACAAAAGTTTTGTCTGCATAATTAAATTGCCATACTGTACAATTAGCAACATAGAAATAAATCTTTACAAGACTTAAACATGTCATCACAAATGGAGAATTAGTATTTTAGAAAAAGTTAAAATTATTCGACTTGACAATGGAGAGTTCATGAGTTTCTGCTGAAAATTTTTATGTTGGGAAGATTGAAATAAACAGCATTGTAACAGACGAGAATATTTTGCATCAGTGGGAAAATGAAGTAAATGGAAAGTGAATTATTTTAAAGCCAAGCAATGTAAGTACCAAGATTTAAATGATGTCTTTCAACGGTTTTGTAATAATACCCGGGGCCCCGAGTGGTCTAAAGCGCTCTCCGTTATGGATCACTGACATATCACCTGTGTCTGCGTGGGCTCGAGTCTACAGTTCGGCTAACGTAGGTATGTGAGAAAGCTCGCCAGTAGCTTCTCATGGGTTGGTGTTTCTTCCCGGGGTTTTCCCAGGTTCTTCCTCCACCATAAATACTGGCCGCCATGTATAGCCAAGCGTGTGCTGAAAAATGGTTTTAAACCCTACAACAACAACAAAACACAACTGTGCTGTTTTTTGGCAAGTGTCAACATTTTGAAAATAAATCAACACATCAGAATGACCAATTTCCTTAGGAATTTATAACTTTTTCAACAAACCCGACAGGTACCTCACTTTGACAAGGTCTGTAGAGGACCTTGAAAAGCCTTGAAAAATAAATTGTTCCCTGAAGGCCTTGAAAACACCTTGAAAATTCAAAACATAGTCTGGGCACCTTGAAAAGCCTTCATTTTCTTGAAATCAAATGGAATTACTAAAGAGTTTTTATTTTATAGAATTGGCTAGATGAAGAAAAATATAAAGTTTGGATTATTAGATCTTTCTCAGAGAGCTTTGCAAAATGCAAACTATGCCAGAATGGGAGATAGTGCTTCTCAGTCACATCCAGCTGAAAAAATTCCAAGCTCTTGTAATGGTGCTTAATACAGGCAAAACAAGAAGACTTCAGCGTGAAATTATTTTTGACAAAAGAGGTATTTCTGTGAACAAAGAGATTCAAGTTTCAAAATAGAAAATGTGTATAGTCTTAATTTTGGATCGAGTGGATATAGGACAGACGATAATTGCAATGAACACAGTAAATCTAAAAATATAGAATACAGATGAGCTGAGTGAAATATTAATATGAAATAGTTTAAAATATCTTTACTTTTTTGGTTTATTGGGATGAAGGAAGAAGAAAGTAAGGTACTGAAAAAGACATTGAGACAGTGACAGCTGCTGCTGATCGCTATGCATTGAAAGCAAAGATCCATAGGAAAATTTCCTTTATCATGACATCAAAATAATTTGAGGTAAAGTGAAAAGGTCAAAATCGCTAAACTTAGAGCTCTTGAAAAACAGCTTGATGGTAAGCTAAATGAACTGACAAATTCACTTAGAAATATTTTGGACTTTGTAAATAGTGTAGTGAGACAGAGCAAAATGAACTTTGCTCAGTGACTACATTATTATAATGCCCAGATGTAGGATGTTTAATATTAATGGGAAAGATATCAATGATTATACTACTGACTTCATGTTTTATTTTTGTTTTTAAAAAAAATAAGTTTGCAAGAAATATTCCATGTATGGAGTAACAGTAAGTAGTAAGTTGTGTTTACATAATTTCATGTCTCCTTTAAAATTAATGTAATAATGAAATTATTAAATCGCACCACCTGTTACTAAAGTAAGTGTATACAAATAAAGCAATAATTATTCTTAAAACTACAACCTGTTTGTCAGCAATGTTCCAGTAAACCTACGAGTAAGAGACAGGAATAAAGGTCAAGGGCATATATTTTTTTATGAACCCTCATATCTGGGCCAAGTTGTGTTGTCAGTTTTTTTTAATACATCACCAAAGTAATCAAGCTAACTGGATTTGACATTTTGAGATGTTGACATAAAATTCAGTTTGAACCAGATGCATGTATCATTTGTGATGCTGTGTGTAGTGAACTAGAATTTCTTTAGTCCCACTATACTGTAATATCCTTTTCCTGATGGATTCAATCCATACACAAGCAAATTGATGTGAAGTCCTGTTGGCATACAGTTCATTTGGCTTCATTGTGATGGAAACTTGAAAACTTGTTCATTTCATTGTATTGGAATTCGCCTAAAGGTGTAAATGTTGACTTACACAAATTATTACTGTTTTACTTGCATTTTGTTTAACTAACCCCACCCCATCATTTGTACACTCTTCCAATTTTTTTCATTCTCATATTTGGACCTAGCACTATATGGCCAGGAATGTTTTAATGTGCTGCTGTTAAGTATGGCCACTTGGAGAACTTTCAGTTGTGAAAAACTGATGTCATCTGAATATTAGTCGTACTGAAAATCCACTCATTAATATGCTCTTCAGTCTGCAAATTTGTAGAATCTTTTATTTTATGCCAGTGTACATTGCCCATGCTCATGAATGAAATGTTATATTTTGACTGAGAGTAGTCCAAGAAGATCCACACCAAATTATTCATTTTAAGAGATTTTGGATTACTTGAATAGTTATTTAAAAATGTTTCTCAAATATTTAATTTCTAAAGTGGTCCATCCATAACAGCAAATTGGTACAATCCTGGCATACAGTGCCATGTACAAATGATGAAATATTATTCACTTGGTGTCTGTACTAATTTTTTGTTTGTTTGTTATCAAATGATGTACTATTTCCACATGGGTCTATACTCATTCTTATTGTTACAGACACATCTTGTAGATCCCGTCTTGCAACACTGAATGAAAAATTGACACAGCTGGAGAGAAGAGTGGAGTACGTTGAAGCAAGGGTCAGTTGTATTAAGTAAAATTACATTTTGTTTAATTGATTCTACAATGATTATACAACAACAAAAATGTCACAATAAATTAATGAATCTAGAGTAGAATGTTCAAGTGGTGAGATGTGTTGTCTTTAAAGTGGGGTAGATAAAGAACACGGAATACCACAGCATATATGGATCACCCTTTACCCTCTTAACAGTTGAAAGTAGGGATCAGACCAATAACTGTAGAGATGTAAAGTGAGTGCTGTCACTGCACTATCAAGGTCAGAGCTTTCTGTAGGATTCTGAAAATGGAACTGAGAGCAGTGCAAAATTTCTGCAGAAAGTTCGAGTGCAAACTCTGAACCCAATTCTGAAACCTTGTTCCTTCAATGATTCAAGCCATAGATAATTATCAAATGTCAATGTCTTCTTATCAGAGCCTCCACCTTAGCCTGTTGTGAAAAGTCATTTTCTGATGCTGAATTGCTTTGTGCACTTAAGGAGAAGAATGATATTAACTGCTTGTCTGAATTCTTTCCCACTTTTGCTGGTGTAAGTACTGATGATACAGTATTGGAACAAAACAATAGTGTATATAAAATACCATGACAGTCTAAAGCTGAAAGATTCAACCATTTGAGGAATCAAATATGTTGTATGTTGTTATTTTTAAAATTATTTTTTGGATTAAAATGCATACATTTCATTGATTCTTGACAATATATTTAACTTCTTGACATGTGAATAGTTCAATTTGAAATATTTGTAAAAGCTTTGTTGTGTGTATATATACAGAGAGAGAGAGGAGTCACAGTATGGGTGAAGTGGGCAGGTGAGTCGTCCAAAAATATAAACTGTGCCTTCTTTGGAAAGCCATGTCATGTAATAAGAGATATGCCAAGTGACATTAGTTTATGGCTTTTGAGATGTTCTCTCAACCCAGCCATATAGTGTTGTGTCTTTAGAAGGAGATCACATCAATTACATGGACAAAGCAAACTCCTGCACATTCATAAGCCTGTGTTTTAATAGCAGGTTGACTGTTAATGCTTTTCCTCTGCAAAATTTTGTTGCCCGATTTTGCAAGTTATCATTGATGATGTTAACAAGCTAACTTTTTTTTTGAAACAAAAAACATCTGTATGTAAATAATGGTTTGTATTTTTAGAATATATTGGTGAAAACATTGTCTAAATATATTTTTTGAATTTATATGCTGTGCATATGGGTATTTTTTTGTAATATCTTTTTGAAAGCACAATTGAACCAGTCATGGGGTAATATGATCACATCATGTCCTGGAAGAACTTCTTTGGTAGACTGCCTCTTTCATAGTTCTTGACTACCATTTTCTATGGTGAAGTTTTAGAAACTAACAAAAACTAAATTAAGTGGTGGTTGGTAAAGTGTTTTTATCTGTTATGCTATCAGCGAGGTACTATCAGGTAAAATTAATTCAAATGTATAGTTTCAGCTGTGCTCTTTTAAAGTCATATGGCCAAAATACATTGTATATGAATCTCTACATACAGACTTACAAAATGTGTTTATAATATACATAAAACAGAATTTTCTATTTGAAGCTAAATTATTGCTTAAAACCTCTCTTAAATGCAGATATGTATAATGAGAAATGGTGGCCAAAGTTAAATTAGAAAACTATGTATATGTGTGTATATGTCTATTATCTATATAAATATTTACTTTAACTTCTCCATGTTTTGCTCTCACTTATCACTGTTCTCTCACAAAGGAGTCACTTGCCTTAAAATTCATGTCTAAAATTATATATATTATAAGTTAGAATCAAGTCTTCACATTTAGCTAATTGATTTGTGAAAAATATATCACGTGAAAATCTAAGATCTTCCATCAGGCCATATAACGCTTAATTGTGTTTTGTACACTAGAACAAATAAATAGAAACTGCCTTGCATTTCAGACATGGAAATTAATCTTTTATAAAGAAATTTGACCAGACACTGTTCATGTCTCTCTGTAGATATTCCCCCTTCCTTTACAATGATGACAAGTTCATCTTTGATGCATTGCTGAATGAGACTTGCATTGTAATAATTTACAGAATGAAAAGATTATAATTTACTGTCAGATTAGGTCAACCCAATCCTTATGTCATGTATATTTATATGATAAGCCTATGTAGTACAGTGGGGGTGAGCATGTTGTGCTGAAGATGAGTGAATTTAATCTTTTAAACTCAGTTCTGGAGAAAGTTTGATACAAAAGAAACGTTCTTTTCTTAATACCAGATATATATCACCAAAACAATACATTTTTACTTGTGGCTTGGTCACTCTTTGAAATATCATGTTTTTGATACCACATGATGAATATATCTGGTATTAACTTAGGAAAAGATAATATCCTTTATGTATTTGTTCTGTTTGGTCAATCTCTTTTAAAATGTCTTTTCAACATTTTGTAGGTGGCAAAAGGAGAAACTTTGAGCTAGTAATCCTTGAGCACATCAGGATTGGTTTGAAGAATTGCTGTACATACAGAGAAATGCAGGGATATTTCATTGCTTGTTGGTTAACAAATACAATGAAGAAATATGTGATATTTGTATAAAATTAGATCTTCATCCATTTGCATATGTAAATGGGATGTAATCATAATGCATCTGGGATCTTCTGAAGTGATTATAACTTGCCCTTTTGTTTCTTCTTGAATGTCTTCACAAAAAATTGAGAAAAATGGAGAACAATTTAGCCACCAGATTAGTAATTACATCATAGTATTTTTGTCAAGACCATCTTTTAGCTTTATTTTCTTTTGCATCTCTACTTTAGTATGGATTCTCTAACATACTTTATAGCAGGAAGTTTTAGTGCTAAAGAAACAGCAATTTAGTTGTGATGGACTGGAATTATGAGAATAAATCTGAAATTTACCAACATAAATATTATAATCTGTCTAACCCAGTGATAGCTAGCTTGTTGTTGTTGTGGGGTTTAACGCCATTTTTCAGCACGATAGGCTATACATGGCGGCCAGTATTAATGGTGGAGGAAGAACCCGGAAAACCCCGGAAAGAACCACCGACCCACGAGAAGCTACTGGCAAGCTTTCTCACATGCCCACATTGGCTGAATTGATAGCTAGCTGACCAAGTTCATGTAGTCACAGCAGTCTTGTATTTTCATCATATTGATTAACTTCATAACTTTTTGAAATGCTTCACTTGACCTTGGATATATAAAGATGTCCTTGATGCAGGAGACCATCTTTTTCTGAATTGTGTTTGGAAAAGTATTTGTTCATTTCTTTAAATTGATAAATGTGTTTCTGTTTTAGTAGTACAGTAGGAAGGAGGTTATTTTTTTAAAAAGGTTTGTATTGTCATTCTTGCAAAATATGTTTATGTATACCTTAGTCAGTTCAAACAAAATAATAGTTTTATGTGGAAATTTCATACTTCAGATTGTAATTTGGTAAAAACAAAAAGTTTATCTGTGCTTTTGCAGATAGATTTTGTATGGTCATGTCCACATCACACTGTTTCATTGTTACCTGAATTCGAATTGTCCTAATCAACAAAAGGAGATAATATTTGGTATGAAGTTTCACTAAATTGATTAGTTGATCATGAAGATTTCATTTCATGAAATCCACCCCACAAAGAGGATCTGTTTGGGACAGAAAAGGTAATATGATATCTTCCTTGCACTTTGAACTTCATCAACACCAGTTTAGGGAGGATGTTCTTATTTGGCACGGCTGCCAAGTGTTCTGTTTTTCCATATGTGTCCCTGTATTTTGGACCTGAATATGTGTACGTTTTTCATGCAAAAAAATGTTTTTTAATTTTTAAAAATAATGATATTAATTTCCTTGCACTTTTCAGTTTTGAACGGGCACTTGGTTCCATTCTGATAAAAATGTATCGCATGTAGAATAGAGTTCTAAAATATGAATGGTTCATTTGAAATCGAGGCTGTCTTTATCCGCCATATTGGATTTTGCAAACAGTTGTCGCTATCACTGTATCTCATCTTCATAATATTCAAATTCTATCATGTTGAATAAGAAAGCAAAATATTCAGAATTTTCTCCAGGAAAAACGAGAAAACAGAACTGGAAGGACAAGCTCTCTTGTTTAGATTTGTGAAATGATCTAGTAAATGACAAAACTTTGTTTTGCAAATTGTGTAATGTGATTTCACTATTGGGGATGGAGATACCCATAAAATACAAGAGCATGAAAAAGCTAATAAACATCAGCTTGCTGCTTTTTCATCACCTCTGCCAAAACTTACAGCATATATAAAAACCAGAGATAACCTTGATGTAATTCAATCGAAATTTGGTTTATTAAATTTCTTTTAGAAATGAACCATCATCGTTAAGTTATTGATGGTGCTACCAATTTATTCTGCACATTTTCCAGAAGATAAGATCACAAAGGATTACTTGTGTGAAAAAAACTAAATTTGAAAATACAGAATTCAGATCATCAGTGAAAGATGGAAATCGATAATGATTGGGGGAAAAAGGGGTGTGGAAAAGGCTTATATAAACAGTCTGTGTCAGAGTGTGTGTTGCACTCAAATGGAACAGGGTGCCCATTCAGAAGGTGCAAGAGTGCATTGCATGCAAATTTGACATTAAATAATTAAGGAAGGTACTGTCCTACTTTACTGATAGTTGTAGATGTTGTACTTATGCATTAAAATTTTAAAAATTGGTATTTGTTCCTTAAAATCAGTATTTTTGTCATAAGCTGTCTATTTTAGTACTCTGGGGTTGGTAGCTATGATTTGGTGTGATCTTTCACTAAGACAATGGATGACAATTAAGTTTTTTTTCTCCCTTATTTTGTTTCATTTTAGTTCTGATATTAATGAAGTACCTTTGCTTATTAGTAACATTTACAATATCATTATATATTTGATTTGCTTCCTAGATATTATTACTGTATATGTGTAGTGTTTGTTAATATACATGAAATACTGGTGACTGGTGTCCAAAGTCCAAATTGATTATACTTAAATAATGTTTTTAATGCATTGATAATGCAAACAAGAGTTCTCAATTTCATTTTTGAATTTAAGGGAAATGTTCCCACAAGACCTTGTATTCCTGTGCATTCAAGTGTTTTTTAATGTTTGTTTGATAATGTTTAGTCCATTTTTAAGGAATTTTCCATGTTGAGTCTATTTTTAAGGAGTTTTCATTAGCGATATACCTGTTACCTATTTTGATGACCACTTTAGAAATATTGACCATGCTTCAGCTTTTAAAGATAATTAGTGTAAGATACAAAATCATTGGGGTTTTTTTGTATTTCACATAGAAGAATAAGTGTTAATCATTTGTAATATGATGTTTTAGGGTGGAATCTTATTGCGCTTTCAACACATTACTGGCTACATCTGTTCAAGAATTATATTTGTGAGTTTACTTAATAATTATTATTAATTTCATTTAACTTTAGTAAATTGAATTTGTTTTTTCATATTTAAGTACTTTAAAGTGTCTAAACATCACACTGATGTAGCTCGTTTGATTATTTTGCTCATAATAATTTTCCAAATTTTGTCCCCTCCCAGAACAAAATTTTGTGAAGCCAGAGTGAATGTTTGAATGTTATATCTGAAGATAACTTTTTTACATAATAAAAATTTCAATTTTAATTATGCTTTCCTTGTTAATTGATGTTGAAAATTAAATAAAATTATACACAGTTTTTAAGGCAGGGCAACATCACAAGTGGAAAGCTCTGCAAGCGTGAATCTTTTTGTTAGTCCAGTTGTTTTTGATGTTATGGGAATGTCCTTCCACGCAGTTATATTTCTAGGCCTAACTGCTTTTTGTGACCAAAGTTTATGGCTGGTTTTAGGGGTGAACTATTCATTTTTGATGGAAAAGGTCACCAAGATATGTCAAAGAAGAAATGAGGTTTCCATACATCAGTAAACACTGACAAACTTCAAGAATGATTTATTCTTGAGAAGAAGAAGAAACATTATTTTTGTGATCATTGGTCAAGGTTACTACACATAGAAAGGAAAACGTAGCTATTTAGAATTTGTTTTAGAAATGATATGTTAATGCTACACTTGGTGGATCGCTTGCAGCTATGGCAAGGGAGTTGTTACGGTTGAAATGTTTGGGACAAAAGCTGAAAGGTAAAACTTAAACCACCTGTAGTTTATACATGAAAATGTGTGCTTACTGTATTTTTTATTTAGCAAATTACTTGAATGGTTTGCCCCTTGCTCAGTGTTTTTGTGTGTGCATTACCTACATAGGAAGAAAGCCCCATGTTTACCTAGCAGGATGGTGAATATGTTTGATATTAAAAGAAAATGCACTTCATTCCTTTTAATGTTTCATCATAAATGCATGTGCATTAATGTGCGGGAAGAACAACAGATCTTAGAATTTTGGAGTTTCGTAAGGATTGATTTTAATAATTTTGGGTCATCTTGGAATGATAGGATAATAGGTTCAAAAATGTATGTGTCTAACAAATTTTGCCTTTGTTTTTTGATCCAAGTTTGGAGGACCAGAAAATGTTTTAAAATTTTTGATGCAAGCACTTGTAAAAAATTTCCTTAATTTTTTTGTAAGATATATACTTATTACTTTATAAATGAGAGAAATGTACCTATTTTGTGCAGTTCGCTCAATATTTGATAGCATAAAAAAGTCTAATGGTGGAGCCTACAAACTTTGTAAAGTTAATCATTGACTCCTTTTCAAGTTACATGTAAAGTCACATGACAGGACTTCAGTGTTGGTCATTAATGACATCCATGTTTTTGTTTTATTTTATTTGATTGTGTAGCGAGACAGAAATATCCACACTATTGAGATATACAGAGGAACCCACTATCCGGACATAATTCAACAGGAATGGAATTCCTAAATGTTAATTTGCTCCGTTAATCAAGAAATCCACATTCTGGATCCAGAAATCAAAATCTGGGACCAAGTGTAAAATTACAATTAAACTTGTCTCAATAATCTGGAAATAATCTGTCCAAAAATAAGAAAATTGAAAATTCATATATGAAAATACAGTCAGATAACACAGATTTTTTTGGAGGTGATTCAATGTATCAATCTCTGATTGTTCAAATTCTAGTGGTATGTTAAAGTTTTCAGTTGATCACATGATCATTTGTGTGGAAAAACTAAGTAGCGTGACCATATTGTAACCAGAGATTGTATAAAGAATGTTTTCGCTAATCGGGGGTGTAAAGAATTAAATAAACACTGGGATTAAATTGTCCATGCTTTTTTACATAACATATGGTTAATAAATTAAGTATGTCATTAAGCCTATTTGTTGTTTACGAATTGTATGTAACAATCACAGTTTATTGATAGCTATACAAATACAGTTGATTCATTTAAACTCTGGACAGTATAGGGCTTCATTTCAGAATAAAATGGGGACATCATTTATCAGCTCATTAGCAGCTATAACAGCTGTAAAATACAACTTATAAAAATGACTGCATTTTATTAGTTTACCATAACACATTTAACTGCGAGATTTCAGTTTGTATTAGATGTACTTTTTACATGTATTATGGCGACACCATCAAGCAAGCATAGACAAGTAGAGATACCTGCAAGCATTAAAAAGATTTGCCAGCACAAAGAAGATCACCCAAAAGTTAACATTCAAGATATATGCCAGCATATTATAGCTTACTCATCCTTAGACATTGGCAAGTTGACAGTGTTAATAGTTTAAACTTATATTTACTGTACTTGTATGTTATATTTACTGTACATGCATGTACAAGCGCATGTTTTAATAATGTGAAATAAACAGAAGTCAACAGATGTATTCTAATATACAATACATTTACAGCTAGAATATACATGTACCTGTATATGGAATGATGACATCGTAAAATAAAAATGTGCATGATTCAGTTATCCGGAAAACTCGTTAATCCTGACATATTCACTGGGAATGAAGGTTCCGGATTAACAAAGCTTCTCTATATTCTTTGCAAAATTCAGACTTGATTTTAGTTTAAAATGCATTTCATGATTCCATTTTTTAATTTTGATTCTTAAGTTAATCATCAGAGGGAACTGAAGTTCTAAAGAGGTGATTTTTTTTCCTACTACTTTTTCAGAAATTGTATTAATGTCTAACATCATTACCTTAAAGGTGTGTACTGTATGTTGATGTCTACAATCTTTTACAAAAGTGTGAAGTTTCTTTTTTTACATCATAGGTTCACAATTTAATATTGATGATCCTGTCTAATGTGTTAAGAAATTTTGTGAAGTGTTTCACAACCCTTATTGACCTAGACTGAAATAATCTCGGATTAATTAATTACTGAATCGTGTTACTTGGTAAAGACAAGTTAAGAAGCATGGCATTTTTTGTGACAAACCCTTTGTGGAAAAGTTATATAATAGTTCTATATAATCAAAAGAACTAGGGTCATTTCATATTTCACTGCTTAGCTTTTATTTAGATGTTGGTTTTTTTCTTCATTCATTTTTTATCAAAATACGTACTGTCTGGCAGTCCTGAAATGAAGGTCTTATTTATCATTGAACAAACTTGCATTCAGGATGCGCATTGTGAAAATCCCCCCCCCCATTTAAGATTTTTCACAAAATTGTCAATTCTTTGTGTGCAAAGTCATGCAAAAGAATAAGAATTATGCTAATTTTTTCATGAAGAAGGCAATAATTTTTTGGGGAAAAATTCTGGTTTTCAATGAATGCAAATACGTCACATATAATATTTCTAGTGTGTTGTGCTCAGATCTGATTGGTTACTTTAAAAAAATCAGGAGAGCACAATTCATGCTGAGGCTATCTTGGTGGGACAATGGAAAAATAGCAGAAGCAGTTAAAACTCGGGACACTTTCTCATATTTGACCAGTAATACATCTAATCACAGTGCATATGTTTGCATTAATAGGCATAGTGACAGTGAACAGACAAAATTCTCAGGCTTATCATATATTAGACAATGCTAGTGATAGGCTTGAAGATTGCAACGCTGAAACTGAGGGTCCATCCAACATTTTAAAAAAAGCAAAACTAAGTCAATTCAGACTGGAAATAAAAATGACCATGACTCAAAGAGAGAAAGAAAAAAATGAAATTCTTTGCAATTTGTGTGAATAAACAGGCAAAGAAAATTCATGAACACATGGACATGCTAATTTCAGGACATAACCGTCGACCAACACATTGAATTATCAGCTCACAAACGTGATTTAGAATTTGAAACTAAGGGAAAATTTTAAAACTATATACATCACAACTGTGATGTGACAGGCAGGAAATGTGACAGTTTGTTAAGATGTACAAATGGACAGAGGGATGACACAATTTGCACTCCATGGTTTTATTCTTTAACATGTAGATAATGTACTGTTATTAGAAAACATGGGACTTTGATTTTCAGTTTTAAGTGCTATACTATAATTTACTGAACACATGTATTCAGTCATATTGAAAAATAGAGAATGTGATGTACAGAACACCTGTATTTAGTGTTATACTGTGATACAGAACACCTGTCTTTAGTGTTATACTGTGATACAGAACACATAATATGCAGAACATAAGCAGTACATGTTATACTATGCAATTAATACACTTATTATACTTGCAATTGCTCTTCTTGAATCCATTTTTTTTGTTTTTTTACACCTTGCTGGGAGGCCCCCATTCAGCACTACATTAGGACACATTTTTTTCCGATTCTTTGTGGGGACAAATCCTAGATGTGACTGATTGAATCTGAAACTAGTCAGACAATTTAGTACTTGGTAAAAAAAGAGGGGATGATAATTAACTTTTCATGATCAAAGTCTTTATACAAGTTATATGAAATATTTGCAGAATCCAAAAATGAATTGTAAGTATAACATCTTCAGTTCACAGGTTTAGCCATCCCCTTCGTATAGGATTGTTTTATATCTGTGTCTGACATGATCTTGATCACCACTACTTAATGTAAACACACTCAGGCTACAATAGGAATAGAAATGCATGGGGGTTTCGCATGTGAATGTGAATGTCACAAGGTGCTAATGTAAAGCTGTAGCAAGATAAAAGACATGATGTGAAATTTGTGTATAGATTGTGTGCAAGATAAACATTGTGTATGATGGAAATGTGTGTAGAGATTGTGTGTAAAATAAACAGCATGTATGATGTGAAATGTGTGTAGACTGTAAGATAATAGGCATGTTTGATGTGAAATGTGTTTAGAGATGTGTGAAAGACATGTATGACATGAAATGTATATAGAGATTGTCTGCAAGATAAAGGCGTGCATGATGTGAAATTTATGTGTACCTGCCATAAAATGACATGTCGTGCAAAAAAATGAGACTTTTTACTGCCATATCACCTGACACAGTAATGTTATAAAAAATATTTTCAGGTATTCTAAAAAAGTAAAAGAAATTATAAAAAACAGCATATATGCCCGTAACATGTAGTATGTATAAACAGTCTTGCTTAGAGCTTGTGTACAACTATCCTTGAGGCACCCTGTACAGCAAATTGTCATTAAGGCAAAAGAAATTGGGTATAAACAACCAACATGTCACATATTGATGGCTGATAATAGCTAGGGTGATATGTCCTTTGAAGACTGTTGTGGTTGTGCTCACTGTGCTATATTGAATAGGTAAAGTTCACAAAGTGGAACAACCCAGGTGGTTTTAAATCGGAGAGATGATAGGTTGGACACATTGTTGACTTCAATGAGATTGTTTAAAAGATTATTGGTAAGTTTGGAAACAGCTGCAGGCATAAACACAACCAAGTACAAAGTTGTCTGATGCTGGCCAGTATGTGACTTTGTGTTGAGTGGAGATTATTTTTAGGACCATAAATATAAAACATATTTACATTGAACAACAAAAGTTTCAACAATGTAAAATTTGAACACTGCATCATTCAATATTTTAATTGTGAGATGGCAGCAGCCATAAGCAGAAAAAATGGCAAACTGATCTTTGCAATATTTCTTTCAGCCCAAGCAGGACAAAAATAATTGTGCCTCAAAATTTTTTTTATGTACAAATGTATGTAGACAAATATGATTTTGATAAAATTAATAATTACCTCTGTTGTCCATTCATTTCAGAAAGTCAGCCAAGAAATTATGTTCAAGGAAAATTTTTGCTTATTCAAAGGAATAAGAATATTTATAAAACTTCAAGTGATGAACTGATAATGCATTCGGACATCAAATGTACCTTCAAAGCATCCAACCAACCTTTGTACAAATGTATCAGTGTTGAATGAGGTTTATTGAAAATAAATACATCTGCCATATACCTCAATATAAAAAAGCAATTTAGTTATTAAAAAATTATGCTGGAAGAAAAAGCCTGTCTTTGCCAAGAAATAGGAATATTAAGAAACACTGGACAAATCACTATCGTTGCAATAATGTCGTAGAATATCAAAAAATCCTGTGAATGGAAAAATTGTCATGTGCCAAAGCAGATGTGTACATATCAATGAAAAAAGAGCACTCGTAATACGGGTCCAAAATTATGGTACACTACAGTGAGAGAACACCCAGGAAGAATGGAAGTGGATATATATGTCCTACAAAAAAGAACCAGCATGCCAGTGTCAGTGAGCATAGAAATTTTGCAGGGCTGGGAGGGGGAGGAGTCTTATCCATTGTTGAAACCTGATGTTAGCCCTGCATTTAAGACTAAGTCCACACAGTTTTTGAAGACCAGTGAGGAAAGATGGTGTAGAATTTTGATTCATTTTATCTATATTGCTGTTTGAGGAGTTGGTAGAGCACCCTCATACTCTCTTGGTAGTCAAGCTGGCAGGCACATAGGTGTCTAGGTAGAGAAGTCTGGTCATGTAGGTAAGAGTAGTATATGGACTCCTACTTATATCCCAGTCAGGTCGGAGAAAAAAACAGTAAACCAAGCAGCAGGGAGCGAACCTTATGAAAGGGAAGAAAAGTTGCAGTACTGAAACCTAATGTTAAATGCATATAATTTCCACCAGTCCTATTCTCTTGTATGGCTGTGATTGAAACTTTGTTAGGTTGCCTAAGTGGAAGCTCCATTTTTTTAAACTGACCTAAATTGAATACATTTGAAACCATGAAGCAGATTGTCTAAGGTCTTAATTAAATTAGGCCCATTAAAGTTTTTGTCCATTTTGTTGTATAAATAAAGAGTTCAGAAATAAGTTAGAAAAAGCTTGCAAATATTCTAAATACAGGGCTATATTGGATTGTAAGAGAACTGATGGGATTCTTTTAAGCTTTGTTTGAATTTGCAAAAAGCCCATTTCTGACTGTTTTTAGAAAACCAGACTAGAATTAGATGTCATATGATCACTTTTTTCTGCATTTACTGCTACTTATTTGCAGAAAAGCTTTGAAAGTTATAGTAAATATTGCACAATACAAATATATATTTTGCTTGAAATAGTATTCAGTCAGTCAGGATGTAGTAATTTGGAGAAGTGTATTTCAGTCACTAGGCAAGCATGTACTGCAAAATTTATATTTGTGATTGTTTCATGGAATATTTGAATAAGAGACTGACCATTTAATTTTAAGGGAGGTTGTGGGCTTGGGACTCGAAGAAAAATTTACTTCCAAATACATGTAGGTTAAAAAAATGTACGCATCCGATTTGTTGAAGGAAAGACCTGGCCTCAATCTTTTAGATAAATTGGGTGAAAAAAAAAACTACAGTATTTTTTAAAAAAATATATGAAAATATTCTGGCTAGAAAGAAATTCTCAGCTACCGCACCTCCAAAAAATTAAATGGTCAGTCCCTAAAGAAACATGATCTGTGAAGTCATCAAGTGTGTGCACTTAGTCAAATACTGAAACTAAAGTAAACAATGAAAATGATTCATATTTTGTATTGATTACATGCATTATCAGTAGGACCAGATTGCAAATTGAAATGGGGAAGGTAATTCAGTTAATCTTTCCATAGAGTATAACACATTTTATATACGTCTTTGATGTTTCAAAAGAAAGTTTGCTATGTAGCTGCCAGTCCTACTTATATGAGTACATTCAGTTTACTGCACAGTCTATCATGGCTTCAATCAGATCTGCAACTGTGCTCTCTAATTGTGCAAGTTTACAATGGGAAGAATTTTGCATGGTGGTGGTTCTGCGTTGGGGAGTGAGATTCAGAGTAGTAAAGTTTTCATTTCCAAAATAAAGCTGGTGTGGAAGTAGATCCATTTCTCTGCCAAGAACAAAGGTGTATAATTCCAGAAGAGAAATGTTTTCATTTTGCCCAGGTCTGCTCCTAAAATACATATCAATGATTCAAAGTAGATGCACCATATCCCACAGAACCAGAGGAATCCATGTACAAATTCAGGGAGTCTGATGTAACGCAGTGATCTGGTAGGAACAATTATTGACAAAATCGTTTTGAAAGAAAGATGCCCGAGCACTGTCTTTCACTATTACCCTTGTGTATTGTTGTTGTTTTGGGGGTTCAGTGCCATTTTTTAGCACACGATAGGCTATACATGGTGGCCAGTATTAATGGTGGAGGAAGAACCCAGGAAAAACCACCAACCCACGAGAAGCTACTGGCAAGCTTTCTCACACACCCACATTGGCTAAATCCTAGACTTGAACCCACGCAGACAGAGGTGAGATGGCAGTGATCCGTAACGGAGAGCACTTTCGACTACTTGGCCACTTGGGGGGCCCCCTTATGTATTGATTTGACCTGGAGTTTACTATTGTAAAATTAATAAACCACCATAGGAATTTCCACCCCAGCCAGCTGTACAATTGTACATGTTGAGGATACTTTTGAAGGATTGTATCTTTCCAAAGGTATTGCTTTGCTAAATATAATTTTATCAGTACATTACATTTTTGCAGTCAGGAGGAAGACCATGCTTAATGTATCTAATTCATATTGAAGAGATAGTAATTATGGATTGGCAAAGGCCTTTAAATCTTCTGTTGTTGGATGTTGGCACATACTGCTATTACCCTCCCCCCCCCAAGTTATGAGTTGTATGTTATTAATAACTTTGTGTTTTGAACAATATATATTACTTGTCTTCTATTCCCTTTGCATTTTCATTATCGATGTTTTCCTGAAAAACTGGTGTTGCATAATAACTTTTGTTCAGGATTAAGTTACTTGACCAGACTTTATGGATATACCATACACTTAAGGTAGCAGGGATTGTCCTGGGCTTCGCCAATGTCGCAAATTGCGATTTTTTTCCCTTATTGGTGACAAAAATATCCCATCTGGCGATTTTTTTTGGCGACATACTTTTTGGTTATTTAATTTGTACATACAATCATGGATTTGGACTGGATAAATTAAAAGGAAGAACGAAAGGAAGCCACAAACTTGACTAAGCAATGCATTGGAATCAATCTGTTACACAAACGATCCTTTGTTCATATTGACAACCCCATCTTTACAGTGCATTGTTACATCATAATCTGCTTATGCTGACATCTGGGCTGAGTACTGTATGATGCGATAGTCAATCATGCTACCGTACTATACCTACAACTGACCGACTTCTGAAGACGCGAATAGAAGAGATACAATTAATTGTATGGCTAAATCCTTCTGTGTTTTTTGTTTTTTTTTTGTTTTTTTTTTTTACATATACCAATACAATAGTTTCGCTGAACCTTTATAGAAAACTGATAACGTTTGAAGTACCCACTGTGTATAAATACAAAGCAAATGGAAAAAATCTCAATCACAATTATATCTGTCGCCATTGCAGCATTTTACTCATTGATCTTTTCCTTTTGCCATCAATTCCGTGTTACAGCTGCAGAGACTTTAACTCCGCAACAAGAAATAGCACACAAAAAAACAGTTTTGCATAATTAATAATAATTATTTATTTCTCAAAATACAGGAGTGAAAGAATCCCTAAATTGGATGTGAATTTATGCTTATATATACGGTCCAATATTGCTAGGTGTTGACTCGTGTAAGTTTCATTCGTGGGAATGGAGATCCTATTTTACTTGTCGAGAAAATTTATACAGCATTCAGTGATCATTCTTGGGATTTAGGAAGCAATTCACTACAAGCTTTGTGAAGCTAGCCATAAAGGGGTGGGGTGGGGCTGCTGAGAGACTACTGGTGTCACCTGTCAGCACTGTAGACTGTGAACGTGGATTCAGTAAGATGAACCTCATAAAAACTGACATCAGAAATAAGCTCTGCATCTCATCTCTCGAGAATTTAATGAGAATCAGCATGTACAGATGTGAAAAATTAGACTTTGAAACTGCATTCAACAAGTGGGCAGTCCTAAAATTGTGACAGATCTTCATGTAACACTTTGTAACATTTTGTTAATGCTTGTTGTAATTAAAGTATTAACTAACCCATCTTTTGTAATTTTCATTGCCTGTTACATTAATAGACTAAATTAACACTTGGAAAAATGTACACTACTTGTTTTTGCGACACTTTTTGAAAATTGGCGACAAAACATTGAGGTTGGCGATTTTTTTGGCGACAGCTTTTTAAAAGCCAGGACCATCCCTGAGGTAGCAACGAAACTTAACAGATTCTGGGGTTTAAAGTTCACAGTCATGGGATATCTAGTAAAAAAAAAATAATGGTTTCTGCACACTAAGTTTAGTTAAAGACTGCATACATTGGTCAAAGGCCAAGGCTATTGAGATCCATTTGCAATTAATCCCTATTGTCAACCATACCTTGCTAGGAACCTACACAGTAGGATTATTAAAAACAAGGTAGGTGTATAATGTTTTGTTCAAGATGCTTGTTTCAATCTTAAATATTGTAATAATGGTACATTTGGAACTGATAGGCATCATTTTGGTGCACATTCCATTCAAATGATTTTAGCACATATTTTGCATTTGTGTAGTTTTTCTTTCAAAGTGTGTTCTCATGTGGGTCTTTATAAGTGTTATTATATATATATATATATATATATATATATATATATATATATATATATATATATATATATATATATATATATATTCTGACAAGTTTACTCATGCAAATGAAGCTGAAAATATGTTGCAAGATTCTGTTCAAAATGCTTAGTAAATATTGGCTTTAGTTTCAGACAGTCTACTATACTAACTCTCCTGGCCATGACTGACTCCTCACCCCCGCAAAAAATCCTGACCTCACACACAAGCACACAAAAATGCTGCCGGTGCCCATGGCGCAACTAAGATTATATCGAAAGTGTGCCGGCGCTATAAGTGGTTAAGTAATAATCACATGTGCTCTGAAATATTAACCCTCTTTGGTCCTTGGATCGAGTGCACTTAATTATTAGAATATTCGCAGAGGTTTTATTGTTGCAATGTGTTCTTTTTTCATGTTCCCCTTTTTTACATGCTAATGTTCCACATTCTCCCTCGCATCTGAAAAGCATGTGTTCCCTCACTTCTTTATTGCGTTCTCTCACTTCTTTATCACTTCACTACTGGGATTCAAGTTCTATATAATGAACCTGTTTAAAGTTTGGGGTAATTTTCAATGGATGATTAAGTGAGGTGGGTTGTGTTGCAACATTAGTCAGGTGCGAGGTATTGCAACATAGAGTCATGGGGATTTATATTAGGAAGAAATGAACAAATTATTAATTCCTATTTTCTGTTTTTATTACTATTCTTATTTTATTTTCAGCCTGCAGAAGTACTTAATGCTGCGATTAAATTTAATTTGAGAGGAATCAGTTATGTAGATTATTTATTGGAATTACAAAGTGCTCATATTGACTGGACCAACAATAATTTGGGATTGTTGTAAATTCTTATAAAAACATTATCGACAATACACCAAGACTGTTGGCACTTAAGCACATTCAAGGCTTTTGTACATCTGCACATTCATGACTAGGAATTATATTCTTTAGGAGTTGTGATAGAATTATTTTATTTTTGGGGGATTTAATTCACAATACTCTTAAGTTCCTCTTAAATTTTCATTTTCTAACTTAGAGAATTAAACTATTTGTTTTACAAAACTTGTTGGTTTTGTTTCTTACTGTTTTTTTTTTAGTTCAAAACCATAGACCTGTAACATTGCAAATTAAAAGTAGTTTCCAATTTTCTAATAAAAGAAAATGTAATTATTATATCTTCATGCAGGACAGAAAACTGGTTTTGTAGGTACAGACATTACAAAAACATACAAGGACATACTTCTTTTTATCCCAAGACTTGAATTTTGCATAGGTTTCTAAGAAAATAAGGCTGTTAGAATGAAGATAACATGACAGTTGTTGCTGTTATAAGGTTTAATGACATTTTTCAGCACAAGCTAGACTTCATATGGCGGCCAGTATAAATGGTGGAGGAAGAACCCTGGAAAGAACCACCCACCCATGAGAAGCTACCGGCAAGCTTTCTCACATACCCACACTGGCCGAGCCCGAGACTCGAACCCACGCAGACAGAGGTGAGATGGCAGTGATTCATAATGGTAAGCGCCATAGACCACTTGACCACTCTGGGCTCCAGTAACATGACAGTCCCGTTTGTGTATACAAATACAGATAAGCCAAGCAAAATTCACTATTGATTGAAATATCTGGATTATTTCGTTTGAATTTCCAAATTAAAAAGTTTTGAACATATGACAAAATTAAACAAATGTGAACAAAACTGATAATAAAAGTTCAGTATAAAAATTTAATACCTTGTGATTGATAAAAACGAAGTACTTTTCAATGTTAACAAAGATATATGCGTGTGTAAAAATCAGGGTAATGGGAGTACTGTAAAGATCAGCCTGTCAGAAAGGGCTGGATATTGTTTCCTTATTTTATCCAGCTTTATATACGCGACATTTTTTATTCACATTAAAAATGATTTTGAAGAAGCTTTTATACAGAATCTCACCTTAGCTAAAGCAAAGTAGTACAGATCAAACCTGATCAACCTTGTTGCATGAAGCACTTTTAAAACTAAAAAGCAATAAAAAAAGATGAAACAACATTGTCAGAAAAGGTTTTGACTGACTCTGATTGTCCCAGACACAACATGGACCACTCTGGTGGCTTAGTGGCTGAAGTGTCTGCCTCGGATGTAGGAGGTCGTGGGTTTGAACTCGGGCTGAGTCATACCGTAAACTTGTGAAACTGGAACTAACAGCGGCCTTGCTAGGCGATCAGCTTTAAGAGGTTAGTGTTAGGACTGGTTGGCCTGGTGTAAGGATAATGCGACTCGATGGGGTATGATGCCACAGTACTAGACATTACTATAAACTGCCACACTGCAGGTATCGTTGCGATATGACTGACAAAATTTTAAAGCTACATTAAAAATCCAAATCACACACACAAACACATTCACACACACACCATTGAAAGTCCCATCATAAATTTTTTTATATTTCACGGGAGATCACAAAGTGCTACCTCAGTAATGTACATTTTTCGTCGTTCTGCGCTATTTTTCTCGAAAAGCTCTACATAAATGCTATATAGCCATATGTATAGAAACATAAGATGTACTGTCATATTGGATAAAGCGAAACAACGGCTGCCTTGGTCAATTTGCAAATAACAGAGCCATGAAACCATTGGCGCACATCGGTTGTGTATGGCAAGTTTCAGTGTGCAAGATCACATGACCTGCTACTGAATACAGGAAATGACATTTATGTTTTAAAAACAACTGAATAATCTATATATGGAGGATATCAATAAGGTATAAAGAAGCCTGTCATGAGGGAAGTAGAAACATTGTATTGTCAGCAGTGACGAAGCCACATGAGGCTTTTTTTTCATTTCTCACAAGTGAAATGTTTCCTTATATCTACTCAAAAAGGAAGATCTTTTTATTATATATTTTTAAGGCAAAAATCATCGATTTTATAGATTTGTTCTTCATTTAGTGTCACTGCAATTGACAGTAGCATTGCTACTAGAGGTTCCAATAGTTTTTACAATAATTTTATGGCGGGCTTTTCACATTTAGATTGTACGTATACTGCTTCAAATTGTGTATTTTGACCAATTGATGAATGTTTGAAGGTTAAAATGTGTGGTTTTTTTAACACGTTTTTGAAAAAGGTGTACCATTTATCGTTCAGAATAATAGGTATATGATAATGTACAGGTTGACACAGAATATTGAATAGCTAGAGGTCATGTTAAGTTCGGTCACTGACAGTTTGCATGATTCATGTTTAAAACTAATTATACAAAAGTTAACACTTGAAGCCTGCTTTTTGTTTTTCTTTAGGGTTCATTTTTGTGAAATCATCATAATGCTTTTTCAAGATGAAGAAGAAGAAATTAAATAAAACTAAGTATTGAAATACAGATCTGAAACACGTAAAGGCAGTTCCAAAAGTGATATCGCTATTGTGGTAGTATCATTTTTCTCCCACTGATATATTTCAGTATCTCATTTATGAAACCTCCAGAACCTCTCATAAGCAGAATTCAGAAGTACATTCTACATGGTGTTTTCTTTCATTTCAACATTCGAAAGAGCATTAATTTCTGTGTAAAATTTTGTAACTTATGGATCATCATTTGTCATTTTTTTGAGAATACTGTATTTAAATGCACCAAAAGACCTTTGGCCCCCAGTCTTTATAGTTGCTGGTATATACACTTTTGCTATCGGTAGATGTCAGCTATGAAAGAAGAGGAAGATGGTGTGGTGGACATGCCCATCTATCCCCCAGTTAACAAATTTATCCTCGTCTTCATGCTAGGGAGTTTCAGATTAGTGACTTTTGCTTCCTGTATACTTTTTAAGGTACCTTTTTTGCAGCAATAAGTGCCATGTTCACTGTATGGACATTTTGTCCCTAGAAGATATTTCAAGGGTAACATTTCTATGGTGTGAAGGTTCTTTTGTTATGACAGAAATGTTCTCAACAATGATAGAGGTATTTCTTCCCACACATATTTGTAATTAGGAAAGGTGATAGCATTGGATAGTACATTAATGGCATGTTGTCAATACACTCTTAGACATGGGTCAAACAAATTGAATTATATAATCTAATGACAAAGGTAGCTCAGTCGATTCAAACTGAGAAGCCTGGTTAAAGTTCTGTTATCATCACATTATCATACAAATTACACAGTTCTGCTAATCTAAACATTTTCCTCCATCAGTTTTAACACTACATACAACCACATACATGTATAAGGATTGAAATTAATTTGTCTTAGGTTTTTAAAAAATTTCAGGCCTTCCGAAACAGAGAGACAGAGTATTTATAATGGCATCAGTAGTATCATCATTTTTTAATAATTAATTTCATTTTCCAAAAATCACTAGGTCCAGATTGAAAGTTACATACATTACTAATTGGTGCTTCTCGGTGTATGGGGAAAATTCATAAATACATGAAGGTATTAATACATTTAAGGCATTGTCATTCTCAATATCTATTAATAGTTAAATGATTTAACTGCTTAATAATCCTAGGTTGATACAGAAACCTACAGACATTACTAATTAATATGTGTTAATTGATCTGTGGAGAAAATTCATAGATGCATGAAGATATAGATGCTTTTCGATAAGGTCACTATAGCAGACGATATTCTGCTCATTTTACCTGGACGATGGGCAACAGAATTTTCTCCTATATATATGATTACAAAAATGTACCATCTTTAACAAGACACACTGAAGGAAAAGTCAGCTTTTAAATCACAAATATAGGTACTAACAGAAAGCTTGATTTGCGTTCTGTATATATATGTAATTTTGGTAAAGGTCTCTTGAGAATCAATGAATTTTTTCAACTTCTAAACACCATATAAAGTCAACAGTAAATCTGCCTGCTGACCACAAACTTGGCTGCTGATGACGCCATTCGAAAACTATAGCTTTGAGGAGCGTATATAGACTGAAAAACTCAATTTAATTTTATTATTCAAAAGAAAACTTTGAAACCCTGAAAAAATAGATGTTTAATCATCAAACATAACAACCATTTCGTATCATTAAAATGCATATAATTATGTTAGCTTTGAGAGAAAAAAAATCTCTTCAGTATCGATCCCGAATATCATGCTGAATAATAAATTAAGATTAAAGTGAAAGTTGAGATCTTGCCTCTTAGTCTAAGCGCTTTAGATCACTCGGTCATTCGAAGTCCCTACAATCTTAATCTTGACATTTTAACTTTGAAGCATTTAAAATCTGAAATATAAACTTTAAATTGGCAGTATAAGGTCAGTATTTGTTGAGCCAGCTACCTACCTACATACCTACTGGTATAGGGGGCATGAAAAGGGAACGTTCTCTATCGTAACGAAATGGAGGTAATAAGTTGATGATAAACAGATTGTTATTTTGCATAAAAAAATGTTTAAAATCATTATTTTTAAAATATGCTTGAAAAAATATTATTGTCCACACCTAGAAGCCAGACATTACAGGCTGAACGTCACATGCTTTGAATAACTTGGAATGACATATAGCAGTGTTCATGCATCAATAATTACCTTGATTAGCCAATACGTGTGAGGCCTCAAGTGAAGATAGTGTAGCATGCATTCCAGTGACCTAATTCGTATCCTGCATCCAATATCGTTATAGCCTGCTGATGGCAACATATCGCAATAAACAGTGCATAGCCGTTAATATGGAGAGTTTACCATTGAATATACTGCCCAGATTAGAAAAGGCATTTTGGGTAGGGTAGAGTGTATCTAGGTTTAGCATAGATGAATCAATGTGGGTAGAGTATATCTAAGACTAGCATAGATGGTATAAGCAATAACGTTATCTATCTATCTATCTATCTATCTATCTATCTATCTATCATTGTAGTTAGATGTATAGAGCGATCATAATTAGTAGCTAGTGGGGCAGTATGGGGACATACGAGAATTAGCATAAGGTAACATTATACTTTTGGAAAATCTCTAATGGGACTGTGTGTGGTCATTGGGAATGTAGCATTATGTCGACATTTTTAGGTTTAATGGAGTACAAGAGGAAATGACATCACATTAGTCCACGGGTTTAACATGATGGGTCTAAATGACGACAAGGGAAAACGAGGTGTTGAAAATGTCCATTGGTTTAGCATATACTTTCAGCGACCAACACACAGTCATATAATTTCCATTATTCCCACATTTACTGATCACCCATTTATTTACCATTCATGCAACGCCACTGTAGTGACTAATGCTTAGTTATCTTTCTTCAATGTCCAGTCACATACTATCCAACATCCCTACACTTAATATCAACAAACTACATAATCCTATGCAGCACAAGTTTGAGTGACCAACACTCAATTATCTGCTGACACACACGGTAGGATGTAAAAGAAGGGATATAAAAAAGAAATAAGATCCCTTATAAACAAAACTAATTTCTCTATTCTCCTATAACTTCCCGAATATCCCTTATAAACAACGGTTTAATACTATATTAGTTCTTTTGTCTAGATTTTACTTATTTCACTAAGCTGTTACCATTCTTGCTTGATAAACATACTGGCATAAACTGAATTGCGCTGTTAATGCTTTATTAGACAGATTTGATAATTCAGTTTGCTATAGACTTATAGCTTCGGCACTGCCACCTTAGCTTTCGATACACTGACTATCCCATTGTCACTAGATGCTATTACAAATTGTGTTTATCGTACGATGAATGAAATATGACCTATACAGATAGACGACAGAGTTACATGTGTCACATGAACACAGTGAGTCAGAATCTGGCGTGAAACTTTGTTTCTTCACCTGTGTAGTTGTGATATTTTATGTTGCTTTCTTTTATAAGGGTGGGGTGGTGGTGGTAAACGGCAGAACTAAAGCGCGTCTGACCTGGAGAGTTTGTGCTTGTTAAGAAAATAATACGTTCTATATGTAAAAATGCAAAGTAGTTCTTATCCAGTAAAAGAAATGATAAGTGATGACTTTTTAACCTTTACTGTAAACGATAGATGGATAGATAGATCGAGTAAAAACGTTGGCCACGTTGGAGAATTGTTCTTTAAAACCAAATATTACGACGGTGAGAAAGTTAAAACCTTATTCACTTTAGATAGAATATTTTCTGTAATACCAAAAGGAGAGAGAGAGACGGCAGGTGGGAGGAAAGAGAACAAAGTTACAACATTAGCACAGATGTCAACAAACAAATGAAATGTGGTGGATTAGAGATAGTCCTTCCTTTTCATGTGCAACTGACATGAATATGATAATTGATTATTAAGTTTTAAATAGCAGACATTGTTTTAATATTACATTTTCCGTTTGACCCGATACAGACTCAAACAACGCATGTATATTTGTAACAATTTTTTTCCAATTGTTTCTTTAGAGACCTAGAATGTTCAGTCAGTAACGCAATGTTACGTTCGTGTGTAATATGTAGGGCCAGCTGGCTTGTTTTCAATGTGATTTCGCTAGAAAGGATGGCACCATAGGAAAATGGTTTTGTGAAATTGTGCAGTGTATTATTACAACTCTATGGTCTTAAACTAGAAATACATACATACATACATACATACATACATTACAATTTCCCGCATAAAGAAAATAATATTTATATCATAAAGCCTTCATTTAAATATTAGTCAAATATACATGTAATTAACAATTACATAAAATGAAGTCTTATGAATCACGCATAATAGACATGAAGGAATCAAATAATTATATACACGTTAACGTGCACCTGCAATTAGATTATATTTTTCCTTGATGTGCCTGGTGTAATATTGTATCCCTGCAACATCAAACTTTACCTTAATAACCTCTGAATTTTGTTTTCCATCTTGCCAATTAAAGCAAGGGCGTTGTGATCACTGAATACAATAAACGGTGAATTATCTTTTATTAATATACACTTCATATCATTCCAAAGCCATTATCAAATCCAAACATTCCTTCTCGATTGTGGAATAATTTCTATGATTCCTTTTTATTTTTGTAGAAAGATAGCAAACTGGATTATCTACACCATTTGTTTGTCTTCTTGAATAAATATTCCACCAACCCAAACATAGCTTGCATCAACAGACATTTTAAATGATTGACTGAAATTTGGTGGTGAAAGAACTGTGCTGTCATAAGTAAGGTCTTTAACTTATCAAAAACCTCTTAATATTTTTCAGACCAATGACACTTGGTTGTTTTCTTACTCAACAAATTGGTAAGGGGTTCAGCTATTATGGAAAAATAGGAGCACAATTTCCAATAATCTCCAGACACGCCAAAAAGTCGGATCAGATGCAGAGATAACATTGACCTTAGCATATATAGGTTTAACTTGTCCGTGCCCCACACTACATCCTAGAAATGTAACACAAGCACGGCAAAACTCACTCATGGATAAATTAATTGTCCAATTTGCATCAGTGAGTCTGTCAAAGAATTTCCGAACTGTCTCCAAGCCATCTTTCCAGATGTCGTTGTAGATGATGACATCGACGTAAGAATCTCAATTATTTAGAACAGATTTAATCATGTTCATTAAACATTTAAAAGTAAAAGACGAACCGTTCATCCCATAAGGCATCACATTATAATGATAAAGTCCATCTGGAGTTACGAATGCTGAAATTTTTCATTTGCCCTTTGCGTCTGTGGAAATTGCCAGAATCCTTTCAAAATGTCAAACTTTGTGACATATTTTGCATTTCCAATTTTGTCAATGCAGTCATAGATTCTTAGCAATGAAAATTAATCTGTTTTGGTCACAATGTTCACTTTTCTATAGTCAGTGCAACTGCATAAAGTATTATATGATGTATGTACAAGAATACATGGTGAAGTCAAGGTAATTTTATTCAGTTTTATGAAAACAATCTCAAGCAAATACTTAATTTATTTTAAGAAACATTCCTGTTTGAGAGGGTTCATGTATGTATGCTGTTTCACGGGTGTTGAATCTACACTTTCTTCGTTATGGTAGATTGTATTTGTTCGTGTAGGAACATCTGAAAATAAGTGCTGAATTTGTGTGTGAATTTGCATTAGCTATTCTCTCGTTCTCTTGCCTCTTTCTACAACTGAATTTCTGTCATTTCCCTCTCTCTTCGCATTTGTATTATGTATATCTGACTCTCAAAGCATATTTTAGCCGAATTCTTTTTTCCCTCGAAGATTCTACAATTTGAAACAAGGTCCTCCACTTTAGATGACATTGTAAAAGCTTGTTGATTTTGCAATTGATTTCTCGAATTTGTTAAATAATGCATAGAAAATTCAGAAACAAATGAATTAAAATTTAAATTTTTCTTAAACATTTTATAGAAATTCGTATCCCGTACACGAGCCACCAATTTTCTATTATGTCTCTATGGCCTAAAACAAAAAAATAGAAAAGAGCAAAACCCAACAAGTTTTGTACAATTCAACAGATAATTTATTTCCCAAGAGTACAACGTGAAGATTAAAACAAACAAAAACTTACCGTATTATGACATAAATCCCAAATAGGTCAAAACGTTTTATCGCCCGTCCTAATGACAGGGTTCTCACGCTATCGGAAATAGTCGGGAGACATGATAAACCCGGGAATTTTCTTCCACAAAGTGACGCTCGAAACAATTACGTAATTGAGTCGTAACTGAACTGATCGTGGGTTTAATTTATCGATTTCTAACCAGAATATTAGGAGGTTGCAGTATCCTTCATTTGGGTGCTTGCCATGAATATATTTGTTGAGACAATTCAAACGCTCAGTTAATTATATTCACCTGGTAGACTTTTTTGTCACACAGACAGCTCGATATCAGTATTTATTTTATTATGGAAGGTATGAAAACCAGTCTAAGATCACAAGAGACCAACATGATGGCGTTAAAGCATAGCCCCTTAGCGGATGGGCTAGCAAACGTAGACGTTGTTAAATCGAGTTATACCTGCATGAAAACGATATGAAAATTATTTTTTCAGAAATTGCGAGAGTATTAAAATCGTTGTGTATTTAATCTGCTGAAAGACGATGACACACTAATGCGTTGATGAAATTTGAGCTGGTACTAGCGATTTCGATAGCATGTCGCACGAGCGCACAGAATCTCACAACCGTCATTTTGAAATATTGTATAAATATTTTTAAATGAAAGCCGTATACTGGTTGTAATAAAAATGCAAAAACGAAGAGCACAAAATTATCTATATTTATTCCGATACCAACTTCGGAGTTTTGTTGTATCACGTGATTACCACGTTGACATGTGCTCGGTCACGTAGGGTGAATACGAAGCAGGTAACCAGACTAATCTGCTTGACGAATCAGACTGGCCCAGTTTCTTGTAGTTGTTCTCGAAATAAATATGTTGAGAATTATATGTTCATTCTGGGTTTTTTTAAATACCAAAGATATCAGACATTCATTTAATATAATTGAAATTTTGTACAACAACACTAAAAAGGAGTTTGTTGTTGATATCACATGCCTATTGGACTTCCGATGTCGTTGTATGAAATTTGTCAAGTAATGTGACTATTAATGCAAATGGCGAGTGCCGGGTCAGGTTTCATCTGTGCTGAGTTTCGTCTAGTCTGTCAACGGATTGAAGACATAACGATTATAATACTTGCCATTTTTGAGAATCGATTTCATGCAGGTATAAGTCGATATAACCTAGTTTAAATTTGCTAGGCCCGCTGGTAAGCTATCTTACGATGGCGGCAGATTTTAAATTTGATATGTAATTGCTCTGAAACCACACTCCATCCAAAATGTGAAAAATGGGGTTGGAATATTCGGCGGAAACCCGGATTAGAAAATTTTCGAATCTCTGAGCTGAACGTTGGTACAAAACTATTACGCAGTGACATGTAGCTTGAAGCATTGGTTTCAGATCTTAAATGGAACGCAGGAAAAATAGGAAATTGTCATCCTTTTTATTGTATATTAAGAAACGACAATAGCCCATGTATCAATATATGTCTGGGGACTGGTTTATTGAACTACAAGAAAACAAGTTGATTTTAGTCTTTGTTTATAAACATGATATAGTTTTGAAGGTATTTTGTCAAAATTTAAATCAACCCTTTTGTAAATGCCTTTAAGTGATGGAATTTTTAACCAAATCGTCTAAGTTTAAGTTGGTTGAAAAATCTTTTTTTGAGATTTTATTGGCACACATAATTTCAGGGTTAAACTTTGTTTCGTAACAAGATAAGATTCTATAACTTGGAATTTATTGGGATTTTTTTCATACTTGGCTAGGAAATGTTTACTTTGTATACCATGCACACATATTGCTCTAGAATTCTTTGGAATTAAAGGTTTGAAAGGAAACAAAACAATGTGTGCTCCGTATGTTGTTTCCGTGTAGCAACATAATGCAGGTCAGCAAAGTAAAGTTAGAATTTTTATTCTGTACATTGAAATGGCTTTAAATGCCAATTTATGAAAATATAGTCAAATTTGTTTCGTTTGACTCATTTTGTGGTTTTGTACATGCTCATCGTTTTTTACATATATGTTTGGAGAGTCTTGAAAGAGAAACATCTTCATATTTGGAAAATGCATGTTTTATAATCCAAAATGTTCTAAATTCCGTTCAGTAATGGTCATATGTTAACCTTGAAAAAATTAACTGAACACAGCACTGAGACCGATTTCTGCTTCAGATGTTATTACAGGAATAAATAATTTTTCCAGAAACAAGATTATAAACCCCTCTACTTGACTACGGGTAACTATATGGTTTGGGTGGGGTGCTCCCAATATTTTATTTAAACTATTACAGAAGTCCAACCCAGGCTCTATTCTCTGGGAGTTTACATTTAGTGAAAGATAGATGTAAAGCTCCGAGCTCACAGTCAGCAATGTCGACGGTTATATGGTTAAATATGTTAAAAGGTTGAAATTTAATGAATACAAATTTAATAACAATTCAGTAGTCAAATTACTTAAATTTCCAATTACACTCCTTCCGCTCGGCCTTTAATAAGCCTATTGCATCACTTGATTAGCATGGTGAGACTGATTTACACCTGTCGTTGTATTTATACTCATTTGCTGTATTATTTCTTTCTCTTATTTCTACCAATTCCTCCTCTTCTTCCACTTTATCCCCCACGACTACACTGCTGTCGACTTCGACTGTCTCGGCGAAAGTCTTAATTTCGTCTCCAACTCTTGAAGACTTGGGACTCAATGGAACCGGAAGTTCTGTGTCCCCATAAAAGTTTCCTGTGAAAACACAAGGACGGTACAATATTTTTCCTTAGCCCTCTCATCACGCACTGACCATAGCCTGTCATCAGATAACGGCTATTAAAATTTCTTCGGTTAAGCATTCGTTCAGATCGAGATAACCCAACCGTTCATGAATGGTGTGTGTATGTGTGTGTGTGTGTGTGATTTGGATTTTTAACGTAGTTTTAACAATTTTTCAGTCATATTGCTACGATGTACAGTGTGGCAGTTTATAGTTATGTCTAGACCTGAGACATCATGCCGCAGACATGTAACATGATATCCCACCCAGTCACATTATGCTGACACCAGGCCTACCAGTCCTAACACTAATCTCTTAATGCTAAGCGCCAAGCCAGGAAGCTGTTAGCACCGTTTTTTATAAGTTTTTGGTATGACTCAACCAGGGATCGAACCCACGATCTCCCGCATCCAAGGCGGATGTTCTAACCACTAGGTCGCCGGAGCGGTTTCTTGCATGGTAAAACAAACGTCATAATACAGCACGGTATCAATTACTTCTTATACATATATCACTACATTCCGTCGCACCAGTACATATTCCTATTATACTAAACAATAGCATAATAATCAGACGCATTTCTATACCTTACAACTCATACAAAGTACACAAATATTTAAATATACATGCTCTGATATATGCATACGTCAATAGCAGTTAATCTTACATACTTCAACCGAGTTTCCAAATTCACAATTCAAGCACGTGTAAATTCTAACATAACGCATAAGTAAATGCACTGGTTTAGTACGAAGTAACCACATAAAGAATTACAAAATTAATTCTGACCACAAGCTCACATTCTACATAATTCCGCCACACATTCTAATAATTCTCTATGTAAGGCTCACGCCCATTTCTCAAATACGCCTGTAAATGAAACTCTACAAAGGTAATTCTACACACTAAATGATACTTTTAATTAGGTTTACATGCTACAAATAATTACAATTACGATGCCGTAATATTCTGCAAAAATCAAGCAAATAACCTACTAATCTTTTCGAAGCTTTGTCTTTCCTTCGAATCTACCTCTAAGTTCTGCCGACAGATTATGAGTGGATTCTTTCTCGGAGTAATCACTATTGATATGCAATCCTTCCAGGCGAATATTAAATTACTCTTTACAATTTCGGAAGGTATCATTGGACCTATCCAATCAACTTAGCGGACAATATCCCTCTCGCTGTCGGTCAATGTGGGGACGGATAGAACACGCCCGTTCACCATGTGGACTTTCTTCTTCATTCTTGAGCTAACATTTAACATATAGGTGTGATAACGGCAAGCCTTTTGTTAAGTGACGCGGTCGGTCGCCTTTACTGACTCAAGTTTCTGATATCTGGCTGGTCATGGTAAGCTTGTGTAACAGTTCAACACTAATCCCATGGCAATCTTTAGAGATGAAACACAAGGCAACGGTAATATTCACAAGACTGGTAGAGTATAGCTTATACATGACTGTATAGCTGGGACTTAGCTATCGTGAATTTGACCTAGGCCACAATTAACATTTTCTATTTAAAAAGAAACAAACCTATTTCTTAATGGAAATTCCATTCTACAAGATTATGTTGTGAAAATGATAATATAGAATGTGGTAAACATCAGGTAGGATCTGTATTTGTATGGGGGAATTCCAATAACCATGACCAAGACCCTAATCAATATTTACTTCTATTGATACTAATCCTAATACTAAACCCACACTCTTAGAGAAACTATTTGCCATGTATTATTTGCCTACCAAAAGAAAAACACCAGTGTCTCTAGTCAGGAATAACATGAACTTGATATTGGTCAAGGTCAATTCCAAAATACAATTATCCATAGTATGTCATGAAATAAAAAATTCCCCTAGCAAAAAGAAAAAATTAAATATACATAACACTATTTTCTTAAGCACATAAACGTAGTGAAAATCCATGACACAGTTGCAATGTACTAGATCACTGAAAGCCTACCCCTACTGCACAGCCTTGTCAATTTTGTTTTGTTAGTATGTCCATGTTTAACATTTTGTGTTTGCCACCTATACGCGAATAACAATGGACCTGCCACTATTCTCCCGCATCCTTTGTTTCTTGACGTTTGAGTTAAGAGAGGGTTTATTAAAAAATAATGTTGACTCTAAAAGAATTGGCCTTGAATATTTTGTTCTTGTATATTCTCTCTCTCTCTCTCTCTCTCTCTCTCTCTGGCTTGGCACAAACAGTTATATCCAAGGTCATCGATGAGGAAGGTCACGTGTTCTAACCCCGGCGGAATCATACCAAGGACATAAACACATAAAAATGGTACTGGCAGCTGCCTCGCTCTGCGGCTCGGCATTTAGATGTTAGTGTTACGACTGGCCGACCTGGTGTCAGGATATTGTGACAAGGTGGACGTTCTTATTCCACCCACGTTAGCGTCATAATGCCATAGTGCTAGACATCACTAGTAACTGTCACACTGCAGACATCGTAGCGATATGGATGAAAATTGTTCAAACAACGTTAAAAATTCACACACACACACACACACACACACACACTCCAAAGTGACCAATGTTATGTACTCGTTATCACTGAGTCATCAGTTTGAAACGATAAAGTTTAATGAAAACGTAAAATAACATCACAACTACATGTATACTGTTACATAAAATCTTACGTATCATTCCTTTCTAATGGACAAGGTAGGCCGATAAATCAGCCTTTCACCCGTGATGATATTGATTAATCCGAAAATCAATATCACCACGTGTGAAGGGCCGATTTATCGGCCTACGTCACCATAAAAGAAACCTTAGCTTCACGCCGAAGTCTGACCCAGTTTGATCATGTGGTAAATTAAACTCTACATCGATCATGTTTCATGCACGTGCGATAAACGACCTTTGTAATAAGTGAACGGAAACTGGGTATGATCAGTTTGTGCACTAAACTCTCAAGTGGCTAAAAGGGGTTGGCATGGCAACACACGTTCTGCAAATATGATTATTAAGCAACAATGGGTAGCAGTTTAGTGAAAAAATGAAAATTTAGGACGCAATAAACAACGAATAACAAATATAATATTACTACTTCTAAACGCCACTAGGCTCCATACAGGATTTACAGCATATATGTTTATGTTCGAATGTAAAAGTGAGCCAATGTCTGAACTTAAATGCGTGTTTGTTCTTTTCTCCATCCGCGCGCCCGCGCGCGCGTGTGTGTGTGTGTGTGTCTAATCCTATTCTTTTTTTCTCCTTACACTTCACTGGTAGGGTGATTGACATTATATGGATGGTAGAGGTGGCTTTGTAAATCTATAATTGGATGATAGTGACGTTAAAGGGGGGGATATGGTTTTTTGCTTGGTTAAGTGGATACTAGGGATGTTATAGGTGGTTAGGAAAGCCCGGCCCTTGGATGTGGGGGCCAACGGCAGTATGCGGGGGACCAAGGCAGCAAACGATGAGCGGGACCCTAAGAATAAAAAATGCATTGCGGAGTTGATTTCCTGAAAGCGCGGGGCCAAAGGCGGTTGCCACTTTTGCCTTGCTCTAGGGCCGGGCCTGTGGATAGGGAAATTTGTTTAGTTTGTAAAGGTTTTGATTCTATTGTATACCCTTTCCATGTATGGCCAGTAGATAAGTGTGTGTTGTTCAGTCAAAACGGTGTGCTGTGTAGTAAATGCCAGTTGTTGATAGTAAATGTTGGGGTTCTGGATATTTTGACTGGTCAATGTCAGGACCAGGGATAGGCATCCGGGTCCGCGAAAAAAAAAAACCCACACACTTGTCACTTTAAATTTCACCGTTGTTTTATTCTTGCGCACCTTTATTATGTATAATGCACACTGAGTAAATAAACACCAACGTTTGCTTGGGTTGCCCTTTCGAGGAAAGTCAGGAAACTTTGGGCACCCCACCCCACCCCACGCACACCCTATCCAACACTTGACCTAATCCTGCCCTGAACACATAGTAGATAACTTGGTAGTATTCACTACAATAACGTTATGATTGTGAGTAACAAATAACTGGGTGATGGGTGATATATAGTAGGATAAATGGTGCACGAAATGGACACTATATGACTGTGTATGTCAAAGTGTATGCTAAATATATGGACATTGTAAACATTACCCATTCCGTTGTGGCCATATGGACCCATCATGCTAAGTTTGTGGACCAACGTTGTAATGCTAAATTCCGATTGTTACCATTGAATAACACCTAGAGTAATGTTAATTTTCCATGGCGTTTGTAATTTTCACCTCTATCATTCGTCACACACAGCGACATCAGTTCCTAATTTAAAAAAAAAGATCAGTGATATTTCCCGTGTTATTGTTAATAATGAAGACGATATACACTCAATTTGCTCATCTGTATTCGGATGAATACGTATGAGAGTAGTGAATAGGGATACTATAGCCTCAATGGGAATTAGCATTACAGACCCCCCCCCCCCCGGGAACATATAGCCTCAATGGAAATTTAACATGGAGAAAAATCGTGGGAACATATAGCCTCAAGGGAATTTAACATGGAGAAAAATCGTGGGAACATATAGCCTCAAGGAAATTTAACATGGAGAAAAATCGTGGGACGATATAGCCTCAAGAGGAATTGAACATAGGAATAGGGACTGTATAGCGTCAAAGGAATTTAAACAGGGTGGGACTGTATAGCGTTAAGGGAAATTGAACATGGGATTTATTTTTATTTTTAAAATTTAAAAAAAAGGGGTAGGCAATTGAAAGTCATTCTCTTTTCGAGAAATGTGGGTGGCCCTGAAAAGGGCCTTTGGGTTTATGTTAATATTATCATAGATGGCATCTGTCACATCTTCTTCTTCTTCTTAAACTCCTTCTAACTGCAGGTCCATACACAAGTAGCCTCTTGAGACATCCTTGTCTTTCTATGTAAACTCTTCTCATCCATAGACTAGTATCTGTCCTATCAACAACAGTCCACTTGGACCGGACATACATGAGCATGTCCGTCCTAAACATCATTGAAGACACAAGGGTGGATGATTCAGCTGTGGTCCACATCGTGAGGCGACGAGAACAGGTGAATCAATGCAGTGAGAGGAAGGATTGAAACGGATTGAGTTCATTCACCAATCCGAACACGCGTTACAAAATTCAGTCAGCCCCGCATCCAATCCGAAGAGAGCAGTCTGTGACGTCACGTGGTCTATATAGATTCGCTAGCGCCTGTGTGCAGTCAATCTATGCGACAGTGATTCAACATGACGAAAACTCAGAAAACTATCCATTGGGGTGCACCAGCAGTGGAGACCGCCCAAGGGAACCCGGACTTACTTTCAGAAGAGGTGAATTGGGATTTTGTGGATTTTCTTACCTCGCAAGAATTTGTTCCGGAACCTTCGTTACCTTCTTCATTACCGCAAGTGGAGAATTTTAGACAGAGACAGAAAGAAGAATTGGAGAAATTTATACAACGACAAAAGGAAGCGGAACAAGCTTTTCTCCTACAGCAACAGCAGCAAGAAGAAGAGGTAAGAAAAAAACAACAGCAACAACAGCAAGAAGAAGTAGCAGCAAAGAAACAAGAGGGTGAAAATCAAACGGTCACGGTACTGTTGGACATTTTAGCGGAGTTAAGGAGTCTGAAACAAATGTATCAGACTTCTTTATTACGACCGAAGAGAATACGACCTTCCCGAGCTAAACACGTTAACCCTGTGACTAAGCCTGTCGTACCACCCTTAGTGATTTCAACCCAATCATCATCAACAGTACGCAGTCCAGAAGTAGGCCTTGGCCGTGGCAAAGGCTTAAGGCAGTTAAAGTTGATTGCTTAAACTCACCCCTACACCAAAAAAGGCCCTTTTCAGGGCCACCCACATTTCTCGAAAAGAAATACAATTTCAATTGCCAATAACTCAAAAAAAAAAAAAAAAAAAAAAACAACCCATTTTACCCCTATAGCACGTGAATATGAGTGCGTGAGTGTAGCTTCGATTTTTAAATCAAAACTCAAAGACACTTAACTTTTAATACTTAATTTATTCTTTTATCCATAATTACAATCCAATTCACAATTCACAACAGATCACTTTAAAAAGTTCATACACTTCTTCTGTCTCCTTGTTTAGTCTCTCTGTTTTTTAAATTTCTTCACCGTCACACTCTTTTCCTCTTCTTCCTCCTCGCTTTCTTCCCTTCTTCTTTTCTTCTCCTGTTTCTTTTTCTTCACCTGTCTGCTTTCTTCCTCTGAAAAATCCCTCTCTTCTTCTGAAGAATCCCTCTTTTCTTCTGACTCCTCTTGTTTCTTTTTTGGGCAATCTGGAGACCAATGTCCTTTTTCTTGACAATAATAACAGGTATCTTGACTTCTGTCTTTTTTAGCCCCTTTTTTTTCTTTTTTGACGGTCTGGACACTCTGAAGACCAATGCCCTTTCTTCTGACAGATATAGCAAGTATCTTGACTTTTATCTCGAAAGGAAGGAGAGTAGTCCGTCGGCTGGTCTGAAGAGAATTTTCTAATGACCCCTTGCAAAGCTCTGATGAAACGTTCGATTTGGCTAGTCTCTTCCATCGTTGTGCTCGGTTAGAGAGTGAAATGAATAGTGAAAGGACAAGACACACACCTTTTTATATACGCTGGTCTGCCATGACTATAAATTAGTCCATGGTGTTTAAACTTGAGTCATTTGACGTTTTTCACTCAAGATGAAACGATCCTATTCATTCGAGAAGAAAGAAGAAGAAAGTAAGAAGCAGAAACGTGATCTATCGCCTCGTACCAGGGCTGAAGTCTTGGCACAAATTCATGCCAGTGATTTTGAAGAGGACATGAGTGAACCAGAATCCGAACCCTCTAAACCAAGTTCACCACCCTTAGTCAACCCTGAAAAATACTATTCCATTCGAGAGACGGTAAAGCGCTCCTCTAGAAAATTTAGAACCACGGCTAACAAATACGCGGTGAAGTTTAAAGATTTCAAGGCTGAAGTACCGTTAGAGAAAGCAGAAGGGTTCATCACTGGGGTGTGGGATTCTTTGCTCACCGCACTCAAGCGACAATGTCAACCCAAAGAAGACGATCGCTTGAGACTTTCCATACAACACGACGGTTTGAAATCCCCTGTTTGGATCGAGTTTAGCACCCCTGCAGAATTGACCACTTCCAAAGTCATGGACAAGATTAAACACGTGCAACAATCCAATGACCAGTTTGACATCACCGATGGAAAAGCCACACTGGACATGACCCACGTCTCTCCTCCTCAAGGGACCGGACGCAAAAAGATGTTATTGGTGAACGAGCTTCGCAGCATTAAGCGTAGCCTCGTCCAAATTCACAACCCTCAAGACCAGATGTGTTTAGCCCGAGCCATCGTGGTGGGACGAACCTATGCCAACAAGAACGACACGACAGAATGGAAAAGAGCCTGGCAAACTATTCGACAATCGGACCGAGCCAAACAACGAAACGAAGGAGAACTCCTGTTCCAACAAGCTGACCTATCCAAAGACACACCCTGTGGCATTCCTGAGATGCAAAAATTGCAAGATGCCCTAGCTCCACGATACACCTTGAAAGTGCACCCTCAAGAAGTGCGCGGACCTCTGTTGTTTCGAGGCCAAGACTTTAAGGACGGAAAATACATTCATGTCTATTATCACGATGACCATTTCGATACCATTACCAGTATCACCGGATTCCTGGGATACGGTTATTACTGTGAGAAATGTGACTATGGTTATAATAATCGAGAGCAACACAAACATTGCGGATTGAAATGCTCCGGATGTTTGGCCTCTCCACCCTGTCTGAGCGAAGGACCAGTGCCTTGTTCAACTTGTCTGCGCACGTTTGTCAGCCCTACCTGTTACCAACAACATCTGAAGACGCAAGGTTCACAGCAGAAATGTGCTTGTCAACTCCTGAGATTGTGCCCTACGTGTGGACAAGGCATATGTACCAATACTGCCAAGGCACACGTATGTCGAGGAAAGAAAAAATGTCACATTTGTCACCACATCGTGGACTTGGAACACCAATGCTACGTGCAAAAATACCAACCTCCACCAGAGAAAGAGGGCGGTCACAAGAAGAAAGGCAATTTCATCTTTTTTGATTTCGAATGCATGCAAGAGACTGGTATTCGCATTCCTAATTTCTGCGTGGCTCATCGAGCGTGCGAGAAGTGCATTCAGGAACCTATCTTCAGTCATTGCCCTCACTGCAGCAAGATTCCTGGAGGGCGTGAAAAAATCTTTCGGGGACCGAACACGTTAGCCGATTTTGCCCAATGGGTCTTAGACCCTGTCGACAAGACGTGGAGCCAAGAGGACATCGAACGTTACGGAGATTGTCATCGTCATGCCACGGTGATGGCTCACAATTTCTCCGGATACGATGGACAGTTTCTTCTCAGATACTATACGGAACATGGCACCGAGCGTCCTAAAGTGACTTTGAACGGAGCCAAAATCATTTTCATGCAAGTGGGACAAATACAGTTTAAAGATTCGATGAGTTACTTGGCCATGCCTTTGAGTCGAATGCCTAAAACGTTTGGAATGACAGAAATGGCTAAAGGGTACTTTCCACACTGTTTCAATACGGAAGCCAATCAACACGCCGTTCTACCCCATTTACCTGAGGCTCACTATTACGACCCCGACAACATGTGTACCGAACAACGAGAAGCTTTCTACGCTTGGTACCAGGCTCACGCCTCGGACCCTTTCGACTTTCAGGAAGAAATGTTAAAGTATTGTCGTTCCGACGTGGACATTTTACGACGTTGCTGTGGAAAATTTCGAGAACTGTTCATGGAACACGGAGGGGTCGATCCTTTAAAAGAAGCTTGCACCATTGCCAAAGCTTGTTCCTTAGTGTACAGACAACGATTCATGCCTGAAAACACCGTAGCTGTCATCAGTCCTCATACGACCCACTATGTCAAACGTCAATACTCGGTCAAAGCCCTACGCTGGTTACATTTAAAAGCCCTCGAGATAAATCGCAAGTGCAAGTCTTAGCCAAACAGTTAGGAACGCCTTGGCTGACTCAGGCGTACGACGATGCCACTCAGGATTTGCGATTTCGTACCCATTTGTTTCACCACTGGGGCCAAGACGGAGGGCCTGTCCTGTACACGTCTCCGTCTTCGAATTAATTTCACTCCACAAAAAAATCTATAAAAACCTCAGACCCTTTTCGTCTGTCTCACACAGCGTGAACATGACGTCCCTTCAGTCGCATCTTCCGGTCAAATTGATTCGTGCCTTGTATGGCATCAGTCGAGAAAAAAATCCACAAATACGAGCTCGTGTCTTAGAAGCTAGTCTCAAAGAAGTCTTACGATGGTTCACGGTGACGGCACGTCAAATACTCCAAGGAATCATTCAGATTCCTCATCAAACCAAACGCTTTTTCGATCGAAACAAAGTTGCTTTGACCCAACTGGCCGATCCCCGCATCGACACTCAAACCAAAAAACAAATCATTTTGAAACCTGGAGGGAGCGGTACTCTAGGAGGGGTCATCATTCGCTCTCTCTTAAGATGGGATCCTAATGCCCCCAAACGTCTCCCCAAGAAAAAAGTCAAACGAAGCTCCAAGAAGAAGAAAAAGAACAGGTCCCAAAGAAGAAGAACTTCTCCAGTGGCGGGACCCTCCTCTCACCAGACATCACCCCGGAAAAAGAAAAGAACCCCCAAAAAAAGAAACAGAGAAAAAGTCCCCAGAAAAAGAAAAGTCCACAGAAGAAAACTACTTGCAAGAGAGGCACTTCTTCGGCCAGGACGCAACCTTACACTCGCAAACCACGACCTGCCACGGCGGTGACTGCGTCTCGGGCATCCTCACGTTCATCCACTTCTCCGTTGATGACACCAAGAACTGAAGAGTACTTGGAGACGTTGATCACACCAAGAACTTCTCCGGTGATGACCCCAAAAAGAACTTCCCCAGTGGCAGGAGCCTCCAATTTAGTGGTAGTGGCTGCTGCTCACAAAGTACCTTCTCCCAAAATCAAAGTCCAAGAAAGATCGGGCATGTTACAAAGTTTACTGGATTTGTCCAAGCAAGAACTGGCTCGATTTAGTCCGTTGCGTACCCCTGCACGACGTGTCATGCCTGTCCTCAAATTGATACGACGTAAAGACAATCAGTGGCGACGCGTTCCAGTATAAAAAAGGCCTGTGACCAAGTCGGGGGTATCAGTGTTTTTTGGTGCTCCTGAAGACTCAAAGATGTCAGCCTCCAGAAAACCCCAAGGAAAGAAAAGGAAAGGACTACCACCACGTTTAGTCAAACATGGGGACATGTTATCTGTCCTGTCCAAAGCTTCTCCACCTCTACGAAAAAAACTCATTCAATCGGCCTCCAAAGAGGTCATCGATACCGTGTGCGAATGTTGTTTGAACGTCTTGAAAGGCACGATCCCTTTGCCCAAACACCAGAAACAATGCTTAAGCAAACATCGTCACGTTCTTCGCCAAATGGTTCAAAAGAAAATTCCCATTCGTCAAAAGAAGAAGATGTTGGTCCAACGTGAAGGCATTTTACCCCTCTTCTTAAGTCCGTTGCTGAAAGGAGTCTTGGGAACCATGTTGGGAGGACTGGTGGGAGCAAGATAAAAAGGCCCTCGGAAGTCCCAAGATCTCAGAATCGACCCCTGACAACCCCAAGGAAGGACGAAAACTAGCTTTAGTGCCTTACAAACGATGGATGGAATACCATCGTTGGCAAGAACAACGCACCCCGCATTTACCTCCCAATCCCCATTTGAGCGAGATGTCCCAGTTACAACACGAATTCCAGTCCTTGATGGATCGCCAAGATTTGTCCGAAACAGAAAAATCGCAAAAGTACGGTCAACTATTGCAACGACTGCAACTCTTTCACCAGAAAGCTTTAGACGAAACAGCTCTACCCACTCTGAAAGATTTTAAGACCTTGATGAAAAGTCCAGCACCATCACCAGTACCAGTACTACCAGTACCAGTGACCAAGACAGAAAAAGGAGAAGAAGAAGAAGAAGGGTTTCAAACTCCACCAGAAAAAGTACGCAAGTTAACAACACCACCTACCTCCAGAATTGGATGGATTAAAAAGATGATGGCCACCCCTTCTTCATCACAAGAGAAAAAGAAAGTGAAGACAGAAGTGAAGACAGAAGTGAAACAAGAACCGATATCCCCCGCTCAGACATCTTCCTCGACACCTATTGCCGGTCGCACACGCAAAGCATTGCAATCCAAGAAAGTGCCCGAAGAGAAAAAGAGTAGCATCTTCCAAGAGTGGGTGCCTTATTAACACACAAACACACAAAAAAAATGGAAAAAGTCTTAGCTAGCATTTACTACGATCCCTCGCATCCTGCAGGTTACGCAGGAGTTCAAAAATTGTATCGTGCTGCCAAAACGCAACTGAAAAGTCTCCGTTTACCTGAAGTGCAACGATGGTTACAAGAACAAGCCACCTACACTTTACACAAACCCATTCGACGCAAGTTTGCCAGAAGTCGCACCCGAGTGGAAGGCATCGATGATCAATGGCAAGCCGATTTAGCCGATGTCTCTCATTTGGCTACCTACAATCTTGGCTACAAATATTTGTTTTGTGTCATCGACGTATTTTCCAAATTTGCCTGGGTCGTGCCCTTGACTTCCAAATCGAGCAGCGAGTTAGTGCGAGCCCTGCAACGGGTGTTGAAACAAAGTGGTCGTCACCCTCTTCGATGGCAAACGGACAAAGGCACCGAATTTCTGAACCAAGCTTTCCAAAAAGAATTAAAGAAACGTGACATTCATTTTTTTACCACCGAGAATCCCGAAACCAAAGCCAGCATCGTGGAACGTTTTCAACGCACTTTGAAAGAACGCATGTGGAAATATTTTACACATCACCACACTCTGAAGTACATCGACATCTTACCGCACCTGGTGCAAGCGTACAACCAATCTTACCATCGAAGCATCGGACGTGCCCCGCAAGAAGTGACTCCCGACAACGAAGTGCTGGTGTTTGAGCGTCTGTTTGGTACGTCCCCGACGAGGGCTGTCCCCAAGAAAGGTGGAGACTTGGTCGTAGGAGATTGGGTGCGCATTGGCAAAACCAAACGCACTTTCGACAAAGGTTACTTACCTAACTGGACGACCGAATTGTTTCGCGTCACTTGACGAGTGCATGGCCGTCATCCTACCGTCTATAAATTGGAAGACATGAACGGAGAAGTGCTCAAAGGAACGTTTTATTTGCCCGAGTTACAACGTGTGACCAAAAAAGAAGACGACGTGTACGACATCGAATCGAAAGCATTCTCGAACGCAGAACCCGTAAAGTGGGCAAACGACGTGTCAAAGAAGTCAAAGTACGTTGGAAAGGATATCCACCCAGTTTTGATTCTTGGATCGACGCTTCGCAAGTCATCGACTATAAAAAGAAGTGACCATCATGCCCTTTCACACAGACGCAGTTACGTCGACCACTCCTTCACCTAGTTCTTCTGTGCAAGATTTACAAAAACAACCCTTGTGGGTGTGGTGTGGAGAACGTGTGCCTAAAACGCAAATCGTCTTTTTCTGCCAAATCTTCGTGGTGTATTGTGTCATCGGGGCAGCCATTGCCAATTTGAGTTTGCAACAAGGAGGCAAACAATTGTGGACCATTTTATTGAGCAGTTGCATCGGTTACCTGCTTCCCAATCCCTCCCTGAAATTCTCCTCGAACGGGAACCCCGGGAACCTTGTGTCCAGTGCCAGTGTCAGTCACCACTCCAACAACAACAACAACAACCCCATTTTGGGCGGAGACACTCCTCTGGCTTCCAGTAACCCCTCGGACAGCCACAGAACTCTGGAATTATGAGTCACGAAAACCAATTTTACTTAACCTTACCCAGTGACAGTTCCATGGAGGTGTTTCCCAACAACACGTTGTGCTGTTACACGGCCAAATTACCTCAGGCCATCCCATTAGATCACGAAGCCCATTGGGAAGTGGCTTTAGTGGAAATCATTCACCCGACCCAAGTCCTCAATGTCCTTCCCAATCAAAATGTTTTTGATGTGGAAGTTCATGACGAACAATTGCAACAGTACTTGGATACCTATGGCAAATATGACAAGAAAACCCCTGGCACAAAAAATCAAAAGTACACCACCTATCACTTGTTCATTCCTCCAGGCTATTATTTTAGTGGTCAACATTTGGTCAGCACTATAACCTCCAGGTTTAATGTCGTGTTTCTTAAAGCTTTGGAGAGTGTCAAAAAAAGTGTCACCATGGAATACCACAAAACAGCTCGTCGCTTCTTCATGAAATTTGACGGGAGTAAAATCCTGTCCATTTTGTTTTGTTCTGAATTGTTTGACATGTTGGGCGGAGATATGGACATGAGAATGGCCATGCTCAAGAAAAACGAATTACCAATCGTTTACGACAACGAGTCTTTTAGCAAGTTATTTCGTGCCCCGGTAGAAATGAACCAAGGACTGAATTTGATGTTCGTGTATTCCGATGTGGTGGAGTACAACGTGGTGGGACACACCTATGTGCCGTTACTGCGTGTCATTCCTTTCAAAGTGGATTCTGCCACTACCGCTGACGAGGAAGGTGGAAACACTTATCACGTACACCGCGAATTTGTCCATCCTCACTATTTGCCTGTCAGCAAGTCGTACTTGGACACGGTCAACATTGCTATAAAAGGAGATCTGGGACAAAATATTCCATTCACCAAAGGAAAAGTCACGGTGAAACTCCATTTTCGAAAACGGTTCTCTCACGACTCGTAAGTCATGTATCCAGTGTACCGAGGGGTTGCTCGACAGCGAGGACACGGTTTAGGAGATATGTTAAAATCGGCCTTTCCTTCGGTGGCCCGGTGTTGAAACCGATGGTGACACGCGGATTGCACGCCTTGAAAGATGCGGCACTGACGCAAGGCAAAGAATTTCTCCAAAATGTCATGATTGACAAACAAAACCCTAAAGAAGCCTTCATGAGGGCAGGCAAAAATGTCTTGCTGCAAACGGGCAAAGACCTTTTGGGCCGCCGAGAAACACCTATAAATGCCCTGCACGCTACCGAGTCAGGCATTCAGCAAGGACAAGGCAGAAAGAGACGACGATGAAAACACCCTTTCACCAGACTTCACACTTCTAAAGCGAGAAAGGCCAAGAAAAGAAGAACCGTTCGAGACTTAGACGTTTTCGATTATTGAGACACAGAACAAAATGATGCACCGAGAGTCTTGTGCTTGTTCCAAGTCGGAACTGGATCTGTTTGCCATGCCCCCCACCATGATGACGATGCAAGAATCTCAGTAGGTGGAATTTCATCCCGTCTCCTCTTTGACTGTATCAGCTCCCATCGAGTTTGAAATCAAAGGACAACCCGAAGATTACATCGATCTGAATAGCAGTTACCTGTATTTGAAGGTGAAAGTGATCAAATCGGACAACACCAATCCAGGAGGCGATGCTAGAGTAGCTCCTGTCAACAATTTCATGCATTCCTTGTTCAGCGAAGTGGACTTGTACTTGAATAATAAACTGGTCAGTAGCAGCATGGATACTTACCCATATCGTTCCTACTTGGAAAATCTCTTGACGTACGGAAAAGAAGTCAAGAATACTCATCTGGATGCTTGCGTGGTATGGAAACCTGACACGGCAGGTGTAGGCACGTTTAGCGACACAGTCCTGACAGAAGATGACAATCCTCACAATGTGGGGTTTAACGACCGTCGTAAGAAAAGGGCTGTTTTTTTTGGAACTTCATGGACACCTGGTTAATGGTGGCACCTTCCAGGCCTGGCGCCACATACACATCTTGTTCCCCTGTTACTTTTTACTTTTTTGGGGGAGAGAGCAGAGGCAGGATATGTGGCTTCAGAATCCCAATTTTCGGTTTCTGGGATTCTGAAATTTCTTCTTCTTCTTTCCTTTTCCTCATCCTCTTCTTTGTTTCTTCTCTCCTCCTCCTCTTCTTTGTATCTTCTCTCCGCCTCTTCTTTGTATCTTCTCTCCTCCTCTTCTTTGTTTCTTCTTTCCTCCTCCTCTCTTATCCTTCCCTCTTCCACAATGGCTTACGCGGCCAGTTCATTTAGCATGCGCCTGGCATATTCCAGATGCACATGAAGTTCCAACAGTTTCGCCAGTCTCGTGTTCATTTTTGGTGTTGATCAATCAACAAGGGTAGCTAGACTACCGAACGAGTTTCAATTTATAGTGAAAGCGCGGACGTGAAGGAAAACATCCTCCTAAAAAACATAAAATTGATCTTACCTAGATCATGACCAAAAAAAAAAAAAAACAACGCGCGGACCTAAAAGAAACACTCACTCACTTTTTTATACTACGCATCACTATTCTAAAATTTTTTTCATTAATCACTTCAATATACTATCCGCATACGCAAAGTAATCAAACCCCAAATCTACTCTCCCCACAGCTCAAACACCTAAAAAAGACATGATCTTAATCTACTATCCATACCTGAGAAAGATTGCCAGTAGCTTCTCGTGGGTCGGTGGTTCTTTCCGGGGTTTTCCGGGTTCTTCCTCCACCATTAATACTGGCCGCCATGTATAGCCCTATCGTGCTGAAAAATGGCGTTAAACCCCACAACAACAACAACAACTACTATCCATACCAACGTACTTGAGCACTTACTAACACACAATCCTATACACAAACACATACCCTCTCACTATAAAAAAGAGTTAGTGTTTATATTCACACTACTCTACCTACACACATTGGCAAATTGATGGTTATTTCTTTTCTAGAGTATTGGGGTAGCCCTGAAAAGGGCTGTTTTTTTTTGTTTGCTATGGAATCTTTTTTAGTTTCTAAGAATGCGATGTCCTCTGAGGATAGACTTTCTGGCGATAGGTCTGCTTCTTCGGAAAGAGAAGAAGAACTCTTTGGTGTCGATACGACAATCGACAAAGCCTCTGTCAGCTTCAGGTTGCTGCTGCTGCTGCTGTTGTTGTTGTTGTTGTTGCTGTTGCTGCTGCTGCTGTCTCTGAAGTCTGTACTTCTCTGTCCATTCTTCTTTCTCCCTGTTCACTTCTTCTCTGAAGAGCTCTTCTATCAGGTCTTCAGTGATTTTTAACATTCTCACATTCTCTATTTCTTCTGGCTTCGGTATCAGACTGTGTCTGACCCTATGCAAATTCACGTAGGCTTCGTTGAGCTTAGCTAGTTTGGAGCACATCTTCGTAGAAGGATGAGTCGACAATGGATGGTTAGACTGGAAACAACCCCGGTTCTTAAAGTCAAAGCGCGGACGTGAAGGAAAACATCCCCCACACGGTTTTCGAGCAGCAACGTTCAGAGAGTGTCATGAGAGGGATAGTAAGAAATTAAAGAGCATCAATCAAACATTCTTATAGCTAAACAAAAGACAAAGGCATTTTTTTCAAAACACAACATTTTTTATTCAATAATCACTTAACACTAAACAACAACTCTAACATTTTTAACAATAATCCAACACTATAACATCAAACATTTTTTTCAAATCAGAAACATTTTATTCAATTCTCAATCTACTTTAAACAGGGCTGACAACGTTGTGAATGAAATTGTGATTCCATTGTTGGAAGTCATTAGGCCATTGATGGACACTACGTTTCCTAGCTTGAGACAAAAGATAAGCATAATGGTCACAAAACCATCGATCTACTTTCACATCGTTTCTAGAAGAAGAACGAGGATCAAAATGAGTCACTAAATGTTCTAAGGAATAGCCCAGGCTGTGATGATGCAGAAAATACACACAGTACTGTCCACACACCAAGGAATCTGTGCCTTGTAATTTCACATTATTGAATCGGGTGGTCTGAGCATTTCTTCTCATAAAGTCGATGATATCGTCTTCCAAAGGGGGCAATCCGTACGAATCGAAATATTCCACACATCCTTCTTGAGGAAAGTAAACGGCTACCCAGTGGGTTCCTGGGAGATGACTGTCGTCCGTGTTGATCACGTAAGCTTGATGGTCTTTAGGTTTGCGATGAGGGAGTTCATCTTTAGCACAGACGACAGGATTCTAAGAAGCCGTATACGAACTGTGGTTCAAAAGGTAATAAAGTTCCCAGGTATCCATTGATTTGTGTGTTTTTTCTCTTCTTCACAGGTAATAATAAGTCGTCAATTCGATCCTGACTTTTTGCTTGAAAATGTCTGACAAATAACCGTTTCTTCGTTTCGTCTCCTCACTTTGATTCAGCAGAGCTTCGATACGATGGATCTCTTGAGTGGTTAATGGTGGACAAAATGTTCACGCAAGTCTTTATACCACTGGTGCAACACGTCTTCGTCCGAGATGAGACTCCAAGCTTCGTCCAGATACTCGTCCAATTTTTCTTCTTGGCTCAACATCAGGCATTTGTCGTGTTGAATTTGACTGGGATGATCGTTTTGACATCCATAGCAATTTTTCTTGATCAATTCCTTCATTTTTTCGACCAAGTGTTTGGCAAAACAGGAGACTAAATGGGCTTCTTGTTCTGGCCATCTCGACTTCATCATGATCACTTCTTCTTTCACAGTCTCCTCACATTTCATGTCCAAAGTTTCTCCACTAGGCAAAGAGGGATAACAGTCTTCCATGGCTTCTAATAATCTAGAATGACTTCTCTCAAACTGTTGATTTCTATGGTATGATAGAATTCTGCATACAGGAGGACGTTCACTGTGTTCCCTGCATCCAGTGGACTCGCAAACTGAATTTCCACACGAATTTGGCCGGATTTTATAAGGTGGAAATGTCCCTCGTCGCTGCCTTGGTCTGGAGTGAAATCGAAAGCCCACAAAGCGTAGCCTCCTGCATAATCGTCGTACGTAATGCCGTGACTGGTGTTGGTTCCTAACTGTCCGGTAGCTTCGTACAGGGACAAGTACGATCTCAAATAATTCTTCGGGGCACCAAAGTTAGGCTCAAAAGGTCGGGTGCACAAGGTCTTGCCATCGCGACTGACTTCAATCTTGGACACATTGTAATGATTAAAGTAGAAAGGATTTTCATTGTAGGCTCCATTGAAAGCTGAATTCTTGACGATACCAACAATCAAACGTTTCGGTAACTGTCCTTGGAACAGATGATCTTCAATCATGGATCGCTGTCCAGCAGGAATGGTGAAGGTTTTCACTTCCACGCGACGTATCGGATACTTGGCGGTCGTTCTGCTTAACGTCTGACTGATGTCGTTACCTACTTTAGGCAACACTTCCACACGTCGCACGTAGAGTCTGGCTTCTTCGGTTTTGTTTTTGTAAGTGGCATCATTAGCAGCCATCAAACGGAAAGCGGCACTGCTGCGATTCAGTCTCAGGCGGATATCCACCCCGTTCAGCAAATACTTTTCTTGCAACCACATGTCCAAATGCAAGCGATCCGTTAGTTCTAAACTACGACTTCCAGCAATTTTCTTTTGTCGTTCTACAAATCCCGATAAATTTTGAGCATCCCCAGCAAGTGTAATGCCGTTGAACCTAGTCGCTTGGTCAGGTTTCCATACCACGCATGCATCCAGATGAGTGTTCTTGGCTTATATTCCGTATATCAAGAGATTTTCCAGGTACGCTCGATAAGGGTAAGTATCCATGCTGCTGCTGACCAGTTTGTTATTCAAGTACAAGTCCACTTCGCTGAACAAGGAATGCATGAAATTATTGACGGGAGCTACTGCTTCATCAGCGGCTATGTTATCGTTGGGTGGTTCGATCACTTTCACTTTCAAGTATAGGTAACTGCTATTTAGATCGATGTAATCTTCGGGCTGTCCTTTGATTTCAAACTCGATGGGAGCGGAATCGGTCAATGAGGAGACGGGATGAAATTCCACCCACTGGGATTCTTGCATCATCATCATGGTGGGGGGGGGGGGGCATGGCAAACAGATCCAGTGCCGTCTTGGAACAAGCGCAAGACTCTCGGTGCATCATTTTTTTGTCTCTTTCTCAATAATCGAAAACGTCAAAGTCTCGAACGGTTCTTCTTTTCTTGGCCTTTCTAGCTTGAAGTCTGGTGAAAGGGTGTTTTCTTCTTCGTCTCTTTCTGCCTTGTCCTTGCTGAATGCCTGACTCGGTAGCGTGCAGGGCATTTATAGGCGTGTCTCCTAGGCCCAAAATGTCTTTGCCCGTTTGTAACAAGACATTTTTGCCTGCCCTCATGAAGGCTTCTTTAGGGTTTTGCTTGTCGATGATGACATTTTGGAGAAATTCTTTGCCTTGTGTCAGTGCCGCATCTTTCAAGGCGTGCAATCCGCGTGTCACCATCGGTTTCAACACCGGGGCCACCGAAGGAAAGGCCGATTTTAACATATCTCCTAAACCGTGTCCTCGCTGTCGTGCAACCCCTCGGTACACTGGATACATGACTTACGAGTCGTGAGAGAACCGTTTTCGAAAATGGAGTTTCACCGTGGCTTTTCCTTTGGTGAATGGAATATTTTGTCCCAAATGTCCTATTATAGTAATGTTGACCGTGTCCAAATACGACTTCCACGTCAGCGTTCGTGGCAGAATCCACTTTGAAAGGAATGACACGCAGTAACGGCACGGAGGTGTGTCCCACCACGTTGTATTCCACCACATCGGAATACACGAAAATCAAATTCAGTCCTTGATTCAGTTCTACTGGGGTACGAAAATACTTGACAAAAGACTCGTTGTCGAAAATGATTGGTAATTCGGGTTTTTGTTCTACTCTCTTCCTCAGCTCCATGTCTCCGCCCAACATGTCAAACAATTCAGGACAAAATAAGAAAGACATGAATTTGCCCCCCTCAGGAAATTTCATCAGGAAGCGACGAGATATTTTGTGGTATTCCATGGTGACACTTTTTTTGGCAAGCTCAATAGCTCTCAGAAACACGCCATTAAACCTGGTGACTATGGTGTTGACCAAATGTTGACCACTAAAATAATAGCCTGGGGGAATCAACAAGTGATAGGTCCACGTTCGAGTTTTGTCATTATAGGTTTTCTTGTCATATCTGCCAATCTTATCCAGCTCTTGTTGCAATTGTTCGTCATGAATTTCCACATCAAATTTATTTTGATTGGGAAGGACATTGAGGACTTGGGTCGGGTGAATCATTTCTACTAAAGCCACTTCCCAATGGGCTTCGTGATCTAAGGGGATGGCCTGAGGTAATTTGGCCGTGTAACAGCACAACGTGTTGTGGGGAAACACCTCCATGGAACTGTCACTGGGTAAGGTTAAGTAAAATTGGTTTTCGTGACTCATAATTCCAGAGTTCTGTGGCTGTCCGAGGAGTTATTACTGAACGTCAGAGGCGTGTCTCCGCCCAAAATGGGGTTCTGGTTGTTGTTGGAGTGGTGACTGGCACTGGCACTGGACACAAGGTTCCCGGGGTTCCCGTTCGAGGAGAATTTCAGGGAGGGATTGGGAAGCAGGTAACCGATGCAACTGCTCAATAAAATGGTCCACAATTGTTTGCCTCCTTGTTGCAAACTCAGATTGGCAATGGCTGCCCCGATGACAAAATACACCACGAAGATTTGGCAGAAAAAGACGATTTGCTTTTTAGGCACACGTTCTCCACACCACACCCACAAGGGTTGTTTTTGTAAATCTTGCACAGAAGAACTAGGTGAAGGAGGAGTGGTCGACGTAGCTGCGTCTGTGTGAAAGGGCATGATGGTCACTTCTTTTTATAGTCGATGACTTGCGAAGCGTCGATCCAAGAATCGAAACTGGGTGGATATCCTTTCCAACGTACTTTGACTTCTTTGACACGTCGTTTGCCCACTTTACGGGTTCTGCGTTCGAGAATGCTTTCGATGTCGTACACGTCGTCTTCTTTTTTGGTGACACGTTGTAACTCGGGTAAATAAAACGTTCCTTTGAGCACTTCTCCGTTCATGTCTTCCAATTTATAGACGGTAGGATGACGGCCATGCACTCGTCCAGTGACGTGAAACAATTCGGTCGTCCAGTTAGGTAAGTAACCTTTGTCGAAAGTGCGTTTGGTTTTGCCAATGCGCACCCAATCTCCTACGGTCAACTCTCCACTTTTCTTGGGGACAGCCCTCGTCGGGGACGTACCGAACAGGCGCTCAAACACCAGCACTTCGTTGTCGGGAGTCACTTCTTGCGGGGCACGTCCGATGCTTCGATGGTAAGATTGGTTGTAAGCTTGCACCAGGTGCGGTAAGATGTCGATGTACTTCAGAGTGTGGTGATGTGTAAAATATTTCCACATGCGTTCTTTCAAAGTGCGTTGAAAACGTTCCACGATGCTGGCTTTGGTTTCGGGATTCTCGGTGGTAAAAAAATGAATGTCACGTTTCTTTAATTCTTTTTGGAAAGCTTGGTTCAGAAATTCGGTGCCTTTGTCCGTTTGCCATCGAAGAGGGTGACGACCGCTTTCATTCAACACTCGTTGCAGGGCTCGCACTAACTCGCTGCTGGATTTGGAAGTCAAGGGCACGACCCAGGCAAATTTGGAAAATACGTCGATGACACAAAACAAATATTTGTAGCCAAGATTGTAGCTGGCCAAATGAGAGACATCGGCTAAATCGGCTTGCCATTGATGATCGATGCCTTCCACTCGGGTGCGACTTCTGGCAAACTTACGTCGAATGGGTTTGTGTAAAGTGTAGGTAGCTTGTTCTTGTAACCATCGTTGCACTTGAGGTAAACGGAGACTTTTCAGTCGAGTTTTGGCAGCACGATACAATTTTTGAACTCCTGCGTAACCTGCAGGATGGGAGGGATCGTAGTAAATGCTGGCTAAGACTTTTTCCATTTTTTGTGTGTTAATAAGGCACCCACTCTTCGGTGATGCTACTTTGGGTGCGACGAAAGGGTGGTTTGGAAACGGATTTACGTGTCCGATGGGCTACGGGAGTAGAAGTCGAAGGTAGTGGTGGAGGTGAAGGTGGCAATGGAATGGCTTTGGTCTTCTTTTCTTTTTTCACTTCTGGTTTCCCTTCTTTCTTTTTCACTTCTGTCGAAGGAGGAGTGGACATCATCTTTTTAACCCAAGCTTTCATTTCTTCTCGTTGGGGTGTGGGGGACCGGGTCAACAAGGATGCTGCAATCTTACTCGAAATGGGAGCTGCTGACGGTGTTTGAAACACTTCTCGCATCTCTTCTTCCTCAGGTCTTCGTGGGGTAGCATCTCTGGTGACCCCTGGGGATGGTAGTAGTGGTGGTGGTGGTGGTAGTGATGATGGTGCTGGACTTTTCATTAAGGTCTTAAAATCTTTCAGAGTAGGTAGATCTGTTTAATCTAAAGCTTTCTGGTGAAAGAGTTGCAGTCGTTGCAATAGTTGACCGTACTTTTGCGATTTTTCTGTTTCGGACAAATCTTGGCGATCCATCAAGGACTGCAATTCGTGTTGTAACTGGGACATCTCACTCAAATTGGGATTGGGACGTAAATGCGGGGTGCGTTGTTCTTGCCACCGATGGTATTCCATCCATCGTTTGTAAGGCACTAAAGCTAGTTTTCGTCCTTCCATGGGGTTGTCAGGGGTCGATTCTGAGATCTTGGGACTTCCGAGGGCCTTTTTATCTTGCTCCCACCAGTCCTCCCAACATGGTTCCCAAGACTCCTTTCAGTATGGGGCCTAACAAGAGAGGCAAAATGCCTTCACGTTGGACCAACATCTTCTTCTTTTGATGAATGGGAATTTTCTTTTGAACCATTTGGCGAAGAACGTGACGATGTTTGCTTAAGCATTGTTTCTGGTGTTTGGACAAAGGGATCGTGCCTTTCAAGACGTTCAAACAACATTCACACACGGTATCGATGACCTCTTTGGAGGCTGATTGAATGAGTTGTTTTCGTAGAGGTGGAGAAGCTTTGGACAGGATAGATAACATGTCCCCATGTTTGACTAAACGTGGTGGTAGTCCTTTCCTTTTCTTTCCTTGGGGTTTTCTGGAGGGTGACATCTTTGAGTCTTCAGGGGCACCAAAAAACACTGATACCCCCGACTTGGTCACAGGTCTTTTCTATACTGGAACGCGTCGCCACTGATTGTCTTTACGTCGTATCAGTTTGAGGACAGGCATGACACGTCGTGCAGGGGTACGCAACGGACTAAATCGAGCCAGTTCTTGCTTGGACAAATCCAGTAAACTCTGTAACATGCCCGATCTTTCTTGGACTTTGATTTTGGGAGAAGGTACTTTGTGAGCAGCAGCCACTGCCACTAAATTGGAGGCTCCTGCCACTGGGGAAGTTCATTTTGGGGTCATCACCGGAGAAGTTCTTGGTGTGATCAACGTCTCCAAGTACTCTTCAGTTCTTGGTGTCATCAACGGAGAAGTGGATGAACGTGAGGATGCCGGAGACGCAGTCACTGCCGTGGCAGATCGTGGTTTGCGAGTGTAAGGTTGCGTCCTGGCCGAAGTGCCTCTCTTGCGACTAGTTTTCTTCTGTGGGCTTTTCTTTTTCTGGGGACTTTTTCTCTGTTTCTTTTTCTGGGGGCTTCTTTTCTTTTTCCGGGGTGGTGGTGTCTGATCAGAGGAGGGTCCCGCCACTGGAGAAGTTCTCCTTGGGGACCTGGTCTTTTTCTTTTTCTTCTTGGAGCTTCGTTTAACTTTTTTCTTGGGGATAACTTTGGGGGCATTAGGATCCCATCTTAAGAGTGAGCGAATGATGACCCCTCCTAGAGTACCGCTCCCTCCAGGTTTCAAAATGATTTGTTTTTTGGTTTGAGTATCGATGCGGGGATCGGCCAGTTGGACCAAAGCGACTTTGTTTCGATCAAAAAAGCGTTTGGTTTGATGAGGAATCTGAATGATCCCTTGGAGTAATTGACGTGCCGTCACCGTCAACCATCGTAAGACTTCTTTGAGACTAGCTTCTAAGACACGAGCTCGTGTTTGTGGATTTTTTTCTCGACTGATGCCATACAAGGCACGAATCAATTTGACGGGAAGATGCGACTGAAGGGACGTCATGTTGACGTTGTGTGAGACAGACGAAAAAGGGTCTGAGGCTTTTATAGATTTTTTTATGTGGAGTGAAATTAAGTCGAGGACGGAGACTTGTACAGGACAGGCACTCCGTCTTGGCACCAGTGGTGAAACAAGTGGGTACGAAATCGCAAATCCTCGGGGGTCGTAGGTTTCAAATCGACGAGTAAATAGGCGTGTGGAGTTTGAGTGGCATCGTCGTACGCCTGAGTCAGCCAAGGCGTTCCTAACTGTTTGGCTAAGATTTGCACTTGCGATTTATCTCGAGGGATTTTAAACAAGACCACGTAATGCGCATTGAGACTGATGGTGCGATGGGCTTTACTTTGTTGAAACAAATTTTGGGTGATGTAAACGACACTGGCATTACGGTGATGCCCTTTGCGCGTGAACCACAGTTTAATTTCTTCTTCGTCTTCTCCTAACATGTCGTCGAAAATGACCAAATGGGTTTGACGGGAGTCAGAGACGATGCCGTCGTCTTATTTAGGAATGCCTTCCACAAACACGATGGAATCGCCTTGACTTTCTCGCAAGAGGCTGTACGACGACTGCCACTCTTTGTAACACCACACGATCCGCTGAGGGGGCCGATCGATCAAATGATGTTTATGTTCGATCAAACGTTTGACGAATTCGGTTTTGCCAGAACCGCTAGGTCCAGCAATGAGCATGTTAAAGGGATGGCGAAGATACAAAGCCTCCCAACTGGCACGATCTAAGTGTTCGTCGATGACTTTGACAGTAGAGGAAGAGGGAGCAGAGACAGCAGAGGTAGCCATTGTGTGAGAAATATCACTTGTGACACGAAAACAAACAAGACAAGAGTTTATATACTTTTTTCAGAACACGTTTATTGAATGTTTTTTTTAAACATGAATACGAAAGACAAAAATACATAAAAGCCAAAGGCTTAAGTACAAGAGTAAAAGGCACATGATAACCATTAAGTGTCTGTACAACAACATGTTTTGGGTAATGTTCTAACCAGTTCTGTAGTAGGGGGTAAGGTCACACAAGTGTCCTCCCGAAAGGGTCTTTCAGGCCTGTCCAGGACAGTCCCGTCCTGGGTGACGGGTTCTTCTGGCACCGTCACTAACACGGGTTGAAAAGTAACTTTCTTCCTTGAACAACTCTCGTGCATACTGGGCCACTTCTTGGGTCCAAGCCTCAAAATCCCATTCTTTCCAGGCACGAACATCTGTCCAATGGGGATGTAAGTCACAAGCTACACACACATCGTCATACACGTCTTGGGTAGCTAAAAGTTGACGAATCTTTTTTTCCCGTAGAGGTCGAGAAGTATCCAGATCAAACCGCAAGGCTTTGAGCAAAAGGAGTTTTTCGTGACCATTTAAGGCCATTGAGGTGGTAAGTACTGATCGTAAAGAGTCCACAAAGAATCGGCTGGTAAACGAAATCCCAGAAAACAAGTCACTATGACACACACCACTTGTCGACCCAAATTGAATGGATACAGTTCTTGTAATAATCGATGATAATGATCCACGGTTTGAATATGGTCATTGAGTTCCTTCCACGGAATCTGTTCAATGACATGTAACATAAGTCGTGGCATGGTACCCTGTTTTTATATTCTCTTTTTTTCGGATGCAATACACGTACTTTCTAGCCAGAGATCTTCGTTCTCCAGTAGGGAATTTAAATGTTGCATACTGTAACCGAAACGTCAGAGTTCGTTTAGAAGTTTCGTCTTCCGCTAAGCAGATTCCACGTAACAAATGTTGGTAATCCTTTAACTCGTCTTCCTCAATACGTTGCAGTAAGTGAATGTCGAAGTAACCAAAATTATGAACATGTACATCATTGGCGAAATCAAAGTTTTGAACAATGTCTGACCACTGAAACAATTTCTGACGAATCAGTTTTCTTATACCATTCAGGTACCAGTGGTTAAAGATCTGGTGACGTAACGGATGCAATTGTTCTTTACGTTTGACTTGTATTTTCACCAGCTCTCGGTAAATCCTTTCTCTCAACTCCACAGGCAAGCCCAAAATGTTCTCTTGTAAAGTATCCATAAGTATATACACTGTTTTTGGAATCGTTGGGTGGTGGCCAATAGCCTCGTTTATCTTTGTGCCTGATGTAATATCCACTCATAATCAGTCTTCTTGTACTTTGGAACAAAGCATAATTTAAAAACGGTTGAATAACTTTGCGTTTGCGTTTCACTTGTATTTTGATCAGTTCTCGGTAAATGCGTTCTCTCAACTCCACAGGCAAAGCACGAATGTTCTCTAGCAAAGTATCCATGAATAGGTCATACTAAATCCTCTTTGGTCTGACACAAGACATGTACTGTTTGCACAGACATAGTTTTAATTCATTGTCGAATCTAAATCGTTTAGTCACTAATTTACACGTTACAATTCGTTCAGAAGTTTCCTCTTTCACCAAGTTAACATTGCGTACAAGATGTTGGTAATTCGTTAACTCTTCCTCAGGAATTCGATCTAGTACGTTTACAATGTAGTAGATAGAATCGTCAATACCAGACCATTCCTTTTTAAAACCAGGGGGTCGTTGATCAATGTCTGTCCAATGGAACACTTTCAACTCAATCAGTCCTTGTATAGCCTTCAGGTACCAGTGGTTCAAACGCCGGTGACGTAACGGAAGCAATTGTTCTTTACGTTTCACTTGTATTTTGACCAGCTCTCGGTAAATGCGTTCTCTCAACTCCACAGGCAAAGCACGAATGTTCTCTTGTAAAGTATCCATGAACAGATTATGGTAAGTTACTTCAATGTCTCGGTCCCACTAAGGGTAAGTAATGACAATTCGGTGACCATCGAGCATGTTCTACGTAGGCCGAATCTTGCGGTTCCCAGTGGTGAAGTGACACACCGCAACTGAAGCACTTGACTTTATCTCCTTCGCCCAAGTAGAAAAATCCGGCTCTGGCTAATTCTTCGGGGGTCGGTCCTCCCAGATACGTAGGCCATTTTCCTTTGAACGATTGAATACGATTTTCAAAGTCGCAGTATTCCGACAAACGCACAGGGAACGAATATTCGTCTTTCACAGGTTCGTTTCGATGAGGGTTGAGTGACATGGGTAGGAGTTTGCTCAGGGCTGGATGACATCCGTAGGGGGGTAGACGTGAAGGTGAACATTCCCCTTTAAAACGAAACCCAGTAAAATGTCCAAGAGGACGAGCGGCATCACTTTCGCATCCCTCAGGTTTGACACGCACAGCATCACTTTCCATGATAGGGGTCGTGAGAACAAAGTTCCCATGATGCTTTACGGCATCGCTAAGGTCACAACGTACAGCATCGTACCCATCGCAAGGCTCACAATCGCATTCCACTTCCGAAGCCTCACACTTGAATTGTGCCTTTCTAAACAACTTGTTCTGTGTTTCTCTGAAAATATTCATCTTGTTCGCTCGGTCTTGGTAGTCACAATGAACTATCGATCTTGACCATAGCCCTCTTTTTATACTAGTCGCAATGCAGTCTCCAGCTTGTACATCTTTCCTTTTTTACGTTTTTTATGTCTTGTTCTGGACGGTACCGTCTCTAAGGTACCGTCAACATTGTATCGTAGTGTGATGGGCGGAAAGGCCATAGAAAGGTAAGGGCAGTGCGGAGACCATCGAGTATGTTCCAGAATAGCTGAATCTTTATAGATACATAGATCCATTCGTAACTTCAGTCCGCAAGCGAAACACTGTACCTCGTATCCCAATCCTGACTCAGGTCCCAAGTAGACAAATCCTGTTCTAGCTACAACATGCGAAGAAGGTAATCCTTCCCTATCCGTAGGCCATTTCTGAAACGTGTCCAATCGACGGGCACAATCACAATAGTCAGGTAAGAAGACTGGAAAATGGTATGGTTTGAACTTGGAGTTCTCACCGGGTTTCTCACTCGATTCTTGCTGTGGCGAAGTCATCCTTCTAGCAGGTGACTATCCTCTTACAACCAATGTTTTATACCAACGTGCCCATACTGTAAGGTGAAATGATTGGGAGGTCGCACTCGCTTCTGGTACACGATTTGATAGACTTTTTCCAAGGGCCGACTGACGATGTGATGAGTGGGTAAACGTACAATCTTGTTGGGTTGATAGGTGGTCACTTTAAAGTTTCCATCCTCTCCGGATTGCAAGGCTTCTTTCAATACCCTAAAGTTCACCACACGACTGGTACGATAATTCAGAGTCAGTCCTTTCACTTTGCACGTCGTGTGCACTTCTCCTTGTTTGTCCCGGTATTCGTAGCCGTAATTTTTGGGACCGCCACTGACGAAACTTAGAATCTTGTCGTCGGGATGCTCGTCTATCCAGGCTCCTAAACGGTCTCCTTCGATGTTAGGGTGCTGTTGACTCGGGTGATGGATGTAAATGCAACTGTCCGTGTCAAAGTACAGGACGCGTTCCCCTAACAGTTCTAAAGCTTCGTACAATTTTAAGCGAGCATGGGCTGTCACGTAAGCCGCAATGATGACATTTCCAAAAGGGTCGTCTTGTACAAAGTCCAGATCTTCTTCATAATTGACCAAGAGTAAATCCTCGCGAACGACGTCCACGTGTTTCATGTATTTGGTTTTGTCGTGAATCATCTGGACGTAGCGGGAAGATTCTGTCAAATATTCCGTCTTGGGTAAACACGGTCGTTGTGCCATTTTACCCCACAAGCAATTTAACATCACTTTGGCAAACGATCGCCTGCCTTCGTTTTTCTCGATGTGGTCTAAAGAGATGCCTTCTTGTTCATAGTATTTCTCTTTGAATTGTATTTGGTCTTCGGGAGTGTGACACCAGGACGGATAGCCGCTGGCTTCTTGATTCAGTTTCAAAAAGGCATCCACGTAGTCAGCGAAAATGCCTTTCTGACTGGGGTCACCCTTGTGGTATTGTTGTGTCTTGGGAAAGTGGCAAATTTCGTACACTTCTAACAGTCGGTATCCCATGTCCAGAGCTTTGAACAATTCTACGCTGACCCAGGTTCCCGTCAAGGCACGTTCTTCCTGGCTGTGATGGCAAGGCTGGTCTTGGTTGCACGTTTCGGCACAAGTACGGCACAAGGGAAACATCAGTTTGCCTTGACAATGGTGAGGTAAGACGGGATGGTATAGGTTCGTGGGAGGCAAAACTTTACACTTGATCAAGCCTTCGTATTGTCGAATGTTTTTCAGGTCGATGTGTTCCGTCAGCAATTGCGGGTGCCCTACAGGAAAGCGACAATATTTGCACACGTAGGGATACAGCGAACACACGTCCAAGTATTTGATTTCTTCTCCTTTCTTTTCGTCGGCTTGGTACAGCAAACAGGTGGCATTGGTCCTTCCTCCGTACAAACTATCCCTCGGGTTCAGCGGGTCCATGAACTGGTAACTTTCCACGAGGCGTTTAAACTCGGGATCGGTTTTCATACGGTGATCGTACTCGTGTTCCCACATTTCCACCACTTGGTATCCTTCCTGTTCCAACTTTAGGAGCCGCTAACAAGTGTCCTGGTACAAGTCTTCCATGGTTCGTTGTAAAAACTGATTTTTAGTGCTATGGTCAGGGTAACAGACGGGACATCCGTGAAATAAGCAACCGTTAAACTCGTACACGATCTTGGGGTTTTCTAAGTCCCAGCCATCGACCGAATACGTTCCGATGGTCTTTTCACCCCCTCCGTTGCGGGAATGCTGAATCCATTTGTCTTCCTTGTCGCACAAGTAATGTAACCAACGTAGGGCTTTGACCGAGTATTGACGTTTGACAAAGTGGGTCGTTTGAGGGCTGATGACAGCCACGGTGTTTTCAGGCATGAATCGTTGTCGATACACTAAGGAACACGCTTTGGCAATGGTGCAAGCTTCTTTCAAAGGATCGACCCCTCCGTGTTCCATGAACAGTTCTCGAAATTTTCCACAGCAACGCCGTAAAATGTCCACGTCGGAACGACAATACTTTAGCATTTCTTCCTGGAAGTCTAAAGGATCCGAGGCGTGAGCCTGGTACCAAGCGTAGAAAGCTTCTCGTTTTTCGGTACGCATGTTGTCGGGGTCGTAATAGTGAGCCTCGGGCAAATGGGGTAGAACGGCGTGTTGATTGGCTTCCGTATTGAAAAAGTGTGGAAAGTACCCTTTAGCCATTTCTGTCATTCCAAACGTTTCAGGTATTCGACTCAAAGGCATGGCCAAATAGCTCATCGAATCTTTAAACTGTTCTTGTCCCACTTGCATGAAAATGATTTTGGCTCCGTTCAAAGTCACTTTAGGACGCTCGGTGCCATGTTCCGTATAGTATCTCAAAAGAAACTGTCCATCGCATCCGGAGAAATTGTGAGCCATCACCGTGGCATGACGATGACAATCTCCGTAACGTTCGATGTCCTCTTTGCTCCACGTCTTGTCGATGGGATCTAAGACTCATTGGGCAAAATCGTCCAGCGTCTTTGGTCATCGAAAGATTTTTTCACGCCCTCCAGGAATTTTGCTGCAGTGAGGGCAATGACTGAAGATAGGTTCTTGAATGCACTTCTCGCACGCTCGATGAGCCACGCAGAAATTAGGAATGTGAATACCAGTCTCTTGCATGCATTCGAAATCGAAAAAGATGAAATTGCCTTTCTTCTTGTGACCATCCTCTTTCTCTGGTGGGGGTTGGTATTTTTGCACGTAGCATTGGTGTTCCAAGTCCACGATGTGGTGACAAATGTGACATTTTTTCTTTCCTCGACATACGTGTGCCTTGGCATTATTGGTAAGTATGCCTTGTCCACAGGTAGGGCACAATCTCAGCAGTTGACAAGCACATTTCTTCTGTGAACCTTGTGTTTTCAGATGTTGTTGGTAACAGATAGGGCTGACAAACGTGCGCAGACAAGTTGAACAATGCACTGGTCCTTCGCTCAGACAGGGTGGAGAGGCCAAACATCCTGGGCATTTCATTCCACAATGCTTGTGTTGCTCTCGATTGTTATAACCATAATCACATTTCTCACAGTAATATCTGTATCCCAGGAATCCGGTGATGGTGGTAATGGTATCGAAATGGTCATCGTGATAATAAACATGAATGTATTTTCCGTCCTTAAAATCTTGGCCTCGAAACAACAGAGGTCCGCGCATTTCTTGAGGGTGCACTTTCAAGGTGTATCGTGGAGCTAGGACATCTTGCACTTTTTGCATCTCAGGAATGCCACAGGGTGTGTCTTTGGACAAGCCAGCTTGTTGCAACAGGAGTTCTGCTTCGTTTCGTTGTTTGGCTCGATAGGAACGTTGAATAGTGTTCCAGGTTCTTTCCATTCTACCGTGTCGTTCTTGTTAGCATAGCTTCGTCCCACCACGATGGCACGGGCTAAACACATCTGGTCATGAGTGTTGTTAATCCGAACGAGACTCTTTTTGGTGTTGCGAAGGTCATCCACCAATAACATCTTTCTGCGTCCAGTCCCTTGAGGAGGAGAGACGTGGGTCATGTCCAGTGTGGCTTTTCCATCGGTGATGTCAAACTGGTCATTAGATTGTTGTACGTGTTGAATCTTGTCCATGACTTTGGATGCGGTCAATTCTGCAGGGGTGCTAAACTCGATCCAAACAGGGGATTTCAAACCGTCGTGTTGTATGGAAAGTCTCAAGCGATCGTCTTCTTTGGGTTGACATTGTCGCTTGAGTGCAGTGAGCAAAGAATCCCACACCCCAGTGATGAGCACTTCTGCTTTCTCTAATGGCACTTCAGCCTTGAAATCTTTAAACTTCACCGTGTATTTGTAAGCCGTGGTTCTAAATTTTCTAGAGGAGCGCTTTTCCGTCTCTCGAATGGAATAGTATTTTTCAGCGTTGACTAAGGGTGGTGAACTTGGTTTAGAGGTTTCAAATTCTAGTTCACTCATGTCCTCTTCAAAATCACTGGCATGAATTTGTGCCAAGTTTTCAGCCCTGGTACGAGGCGATAGATCACGTTTCTGCCTCTTACTTTCTTCTTCTTCTTTCTTCTCGAATGAATAGGATCGTTTCATCTTGAGTGTAAAACGTCAAATGACTCAAGTTTAATCACCATAGACTAATTTATAGTCCTGGCAGACCAGCGTATATAAAAGGGTGTGTGTCTTGTCCTTTCACTATTCATTTCACTCTCAAGCTGAACACAACGATGGAAGAGACTAGCCAAATCGAACGTTTCATCAGAGCTTTGCGAGGGGTCATTAGAAAATTCTCTTCAGACCAGCCGACGGACTACTCTCCTTCCTTTCGAGATAAAAGTCAAGATACTTGCTATATCTGTCAGAAGAAAGGGCATTGGTCTTCAGAGTGTCCAGACCGTCAAAAAAGAAAAAAAAATAGGGACTAAAAAAGACAAAAGTCAAGATACCTGTTATTATTGTAAAGAAAAAGGACATTGGTCTCCAGATTGCCCAAAAAAGAAACAAGAGGAGTCAGAAGAAAAGAAGGATTCGTCAGAAGAAGAGAGGGATTCTTCGGAAGAAGAGAGGGATTCTTCAGAGGAAGAAGAGGAAGAAAGAAGACAATTCTATTTACAAGAGGCAAAGAAACAGGAGAAGAAAAGAAGAAGGGAAGAAAATGAGGAAAAGACGGTGAAGAAATTTAAAAAACAGAGAGACTAAACAAGGAGAAAGAAGAAGTAAATGAACTTTTTTAAAGTGTTCTGTTGTGAATTGTGAATTGGATTGTAACAATGGATAAAAGAATAAATTAATGATATAAGGTAAGTGTCTTTGAGTTATGATTTCAAAATAAGAAGCTACACTCACGCACTCATACAAAGACACGTACTATAGGGGTAAAATGGTTTTTGTTTTGTTTTTTTGAGTTATTGGGAAATTGAAATTGTATTTCTTTTCGAGAAATGTGGGTGGCCCTGAAAAGGGCCTTTTTATTTTGGTGTAAGGGGTGAGTTTAAGCAATCAGCTTTAACTGCCTTAAGCCTTTGCTACGGCCAAGGCCTACTTCTGGACTGCGTAATGGTGATGATGATGATGATTGGGTTGAAATCACTAAGGGTGGTACGGTAGGCTTAGTCACAGGGTTAACGTGTTTAGCTCGGGAAGGTCGTATTCTCTTCGGTCGTAATAAAGAAGTCTGATACATTTGTTTCAGACTTCTTAACTCCGCTAAAATGTCCAACAGTACCGTGACCGTTTGATTTTCACCCTCTTGTTTCTTTGCTGCAACTTCTTCTTGCTGTTGCTGCTGTTGTTTTTTTCTTACCTCTTCTTCTTGCTGCTGTTGCTGTAGGAGAAAAGCTTGTTCCGCTTCCTTTTGTCGTTGTATAAATTTCTCCAATTCTTCTTTCTGTCTCTGTCTAAAATTCTCCACTTGCGGTAATGAAGAAGGTAACGAAGGTTCCGGAACAAATTCTTGCGAGGAGAGAAAATCCACAAAATCCCAATTCACCTCTTCTGAAAGTAAGTCCGGGTTCCCTTGGGCAGTCTCCTCTGTTGGTACACCCCAATGGATCGATTTCTGAGTTTCCGTCATGTTGAATCACTGTCGCATAGATTGACTGCACACAAGCGCTAGCGAATCTATATAGACCAACTGACGTCACAGACTACTCTCTTCGGATTGGATGCAAGCTGACTGAATTTTGTAACGCGTGTTTGGATTGGTGAATGAACTCAATCCGTTTCAATCCTTCCTCTACCTATAAATAAGCGCAGTTCACTGCATTGATTCACCTGTTCTCGTCGCTTCAAGATGTGGACCACAGTCGAATCATCCACCCTTGTGTCTTCTATGATGTTTAGGACGGACATGCTCATGTATGTCCGATCCAAGTGGACCGTTGTACACAGGACAAACACCAGTCTGTGGATACGTAGGATCTACGTAGAAAGACAAGGATGCCTCAAAAGAGTGCTGATTTACGGGCCAACAGTGAGACGCAGCCTAAGGACAAGAAGAAGACCAATGCGGTGCCCTTTATGTTAATGGATACATTAACATAAACCCAAAGGCCCTTTTCAGGGCCACGCATATGTCTCGAAAAGAGAATGACTTTTCAATTGCCTACCCCTTTTTTTAAATTTAAAAAAAAAAAAAAATCCCCTTTTCAATTCCCCTTGTCCCTAGACAAGCCTAAACTCTATTCCCCCATGTTAAATTCCCCTTGTACGTAAAAGTGACCCACGATTTATTCCCATGTTAATTCCCATTGTACGTAAAGTGGCCCACGATTTTTCGCCATGTTAAATTTCCATTGTACGTAAAGTGGCCCAGGGGTCTCTGTAACGCTAACTTCCATTGTACGTAAGGTGGCCCACCTTACTACTAGTCCCGCTTTCCATTTGATGGCCCATGCCAATGAATACAAAACTATCATTCAAGAACCCCGACTTTACGTGCGTCGTGTGGAAGTGTTACCTAAAGTGGGAAACGACGTCAGTCAGACGTTGAGCAGAACGACCGCCAAGTATCCGATACGACGCTTAGAAGTGAAAACGTTCACCATTCCCGCTGGACAGCGATCCATGATCGAAGATCATCTGTTCCAAGGACAGTTACCCAAACGTTTGATTGTTGGTATCGTCAGGAATTCAGCCTTCAACGGAACCCACGATCAAAATCCTTTTGAGTTTCAACATTACAATGTGTCCAAGATCGAAGTCAGTCGCGACGGCAAGACATTGTGTACCCGACCCTTTGAGCCCAACTTTGGTGTCGCAAAGAATTATTTGAGATCGTACTTGTCCCTGTACGAAGCCACGGGACAGTTAGGAACCAACACCAGTCACGGCATTACGTACGAGGATTACGCAGGAGGCTATGCTTTGTGGGGTTTTGATTTCACTCCAGACCAAGGCAGCGACGAGGGACATTTCCACCCTATAAAATCCGGCCAGATTCGTGTGGAACTTCTGTTTGCAAATCCACCTCCAGATCACACAGTGAACGTCCTCCTGTATGCAGGATTCGACAATACCATAGAAATCAACAGTTTGAGAGAAGTCATTCTAGACTATTAGAAGCCATGGAAGACTGTTATCCCTCTTTGCCTAGTGGAGAAACTTTGAAGATGGAATGTGAGGAGACCGGGGAAGAAGAATCTCAAGACAAAGACGAAGAAGTTGTCATGATGAAGTCGAGATGGCCAGAACAAGAAGCCCATTTAGTCTCCTGTTTTGCCAAACACTTGGTCGAAAAAATGACGGAATTGATCAAGAAAAATTGCTATGGATGTCAAAATGATCATCCCAGTCAAATTCAACACGATAAATGCCTGATGTTGAGTCAAGAAGAAAAATTGGACGAGTATCTGGACGAAGCTTGGAGTCTCATCTCGGACGAAGTCGTGTTGCATCAGTGGTATAAAGACTTGCGTGAACATTCTTGTCCACCATTAACCACTCAAGAGATCCATCGTATCGAAGCTCTCCTGAATCAGAGTGAGGAGACGAAACGAAGAAACGGTTATTTGTCAGACATTTTCAAGCAAAAAGTCAGGATCGAATTGATGACTTATTATTACCTGTGAAGAAGAGAAAAAACACACAAAAATGGATACCTGGGAACTTTATTACCTTTTGAACCACAGTTCGTATACGGCTTCTTGGAATCCTGTCGTCTGTGCTAAAGATGAACTCCCTCATCGCAAACCTCAAGACCATCTATCTTATGTGATCAACACGGACGACAGTCATCTCCCAGGAACCCACTGGGTAGCCGTTTACTTTCCTCAAGAAGGATGTGTGGAATATTTCGATTCGTACGGATTGCCCTCTTTGGAAGACGATATCATCGACTTTATGAGAAGAAATGCTCAGACCACCCGATTCAATAATGTGAAATTACAAGGCACAGATTCCTTGGTGTGTGGACAGTACTGTGTGTATTTTCTGCATCATCGCAGCCTGGGCTATTCCTTAGAACATTTAGTGACTCATTTTGATCCTCGTTCTTCTTCTAGAAATGATGTGAAAGTAGATCGATGGTTCTGTGACCATATGCTTATCTTTTGTCTCAAGCTAGGAAACGTAGTGTCCATCAATGGCCTAATGATTTCCAACAGTGGAAATCACAATTTCATTCACAACGTTGTCAGCCCTGTTTAAAGTAGAGTATGAATTGAAAAAAAAATGTTTGTGATTTGAAAAAAAAATGTTTGATGTTATAGTGTTGGATTATTGTTAAAAAGTGTTAGAGATGTTGGTTAGTGTTAAGTGATTTTTGAATAAAGAAATGTTGTGTTTTGAAAAAAAAATGCCTTTGTCTTTTGTTTGGCTATAAGAATGTTTGATTGATGCTCTTTAATTTCTTACTATCCCTCTCATGACACTCATTGAACGTTGCGGCTAGAAAACCGTGGAGGGATGTTTTCCTTCACGTCCGCGCTTTGACTTTAAGAACCGGGGAAGTTTCCAGTCTAACCATCCATTGTCGACTCATCCTTCTACGAAGATGTGCTCCAAACTAGCTAAGCTAAACGAAGCCTACGTGAATTTGCATAGGGTCAGCCACAGTCTGATACCGAAAGCTGAAGAGATAGAGAATGTGAGAATGTTAAAAGTCACTGAAGACCTGATAGAAGAGCTCTTCAGAGAAGAAGTGAACAGGGAGAAAGAAGAATGGACAGAGAAGTACAGACTTCAGAGACAGCAGCAACAGCAACAACAACAGCAGCAGCAGCAGGAACCTGAACCTGACAGAGGCTTTGTCTACTGTCGTATCGACACCAAAGAGTTCTTCTTCTCTTTCCGAAGAAGCAGACCTATCGTCAGAAAGTCTATCCTCAGAGGACGACGCATTCTTAGAAACTAAAAGATTGCCATAGCAAACAACCCCCCCCCAAAAAAAAACCCAGCCCTTTTCAGGGCTACCCCAATACTCTAGAAAAGAAATAACAATCGATTTGCCAATGTGTGTAGGTAGAGTAGTGTGAATATAAACACTGACTCTTTTTTTATAGTGTGAGGGTATGTGTTTGTGTATAAGATTGTGTGTTTGTAAGTGCTCACGTACGTTGTTGTGGATAGTAGAATAAGATCATGTTGGTTTTTTTTGGTGTTTGAGGTGTGGGGAGAGTAGATTTGGGGTTTGATTGCTTTGCGTATGTGAATAATATATTGAAGTTATTAATGAAAAAAAAATTTTTAGAATAGGAACGGGTAGTATAAAAAAGTGAGTGAGTGTTTCTTTTAGGTCCGCGCGTTGTTTTTGGTCATGATCTAGGTAAGATCAATTTTATGTTTTTAGGGGGATGTTTTCCTTCACGTCCGCACTTTTAGTATAAATTGAAACTCGTTCGGCAGTCCAGCTACCCTTGTTGATTGATCAACACCAGAATGAACACCAGACTAGCGAAACTGTTGGAACTTCATGTGCATCTGGATTATGCCAGGCGCCTGTTGAACGAACTGGCCGCGGAAGCCATTGTGGAAGAGGGAAGGATGAAAGAGGAGGAGAGAAGAAACAAAGAAGAGGAGGAGAGAAGATACAAAGAAGAGGCGGAGAGAAGATACAAAGAAGAGGAGGAGGAGAGAAGAAACAAAGAAGAGGAGGAAAAGGAGAGAAGAAATTTCAGAATCCCAGAGACAGAAAATTGGGATTCTGAAGCTATTTATCCTCCCTCTGCTCTCTCCCCAAAAAAAAGTTAAAAGCAACTGGGGAACAAGATGTGTATGTGGCGCCAGGCCTGGAAGGTGCCATCATTAACCAGGTGTCCATGAAGTTCCAAAAAAACAGCCCTTTTCAGGGCTACCCAATACTCTAGAAAAGAAATAACAATCAATTTGCCAATGTGTGTAGGTAGAGTAGTGTGAATATAAACACTGACTCTTTTTTCATAATGTGAGTGTATGTGTTTGTGTGTTTGTGTTTGTAACTGCTCACGTAAGTTTGTGTGAATAGTAGATTATGGGTTTGTTTATTGCTTCTTAGCGTATGTGGAGAGTATAGTTTGGGTTTTATTATATGAAATGAGAAAGTAGGGGATGTTTTCCTTCACGTCCGCGCGTTGTTTGGTCATGATCTAGGTAATATCAATTTTATGTCTTGGGGGATGTTTTCCTTCACGTCCGCGCTTTAACTATAAGAACCTAGAAAGTTCGTCGTTCGCACCATTCTACAGAATAATCTAGACAAGATGACGCAAGTGATTGATTTATTTAATCAGTTGAGGCATATCTATTTCTGGATGATAGATGCAGAATATGCTATAGAAAGGATACAAAAGGAATGGGAGTATGAAGATAAAGAACACTTGGTAACCAGTCAAGTCGAACGTCTAAAGGCCGCCAGACATATAATAGAAGGAATGATAGAAGATGAAGTCAACAAATCAAGAGGATTTACTGACCCACCTTATGTCAGAGTGGGGAGTTTGAAGGAAGCACTGGATTATGTCATCCAAGTTCGGTGCTTCCTAGAACATATAGTGTATCCTAGATTTTGCTTCTTGAATACATTAACACTCAGCTTGGCTGATGTGATTGAATCCATGTAGGCGTAAAAAAATGTATCAATGCTTTTTTTATTATATGCATTTGTGATTTATTGTCCTTTTCTGATCCTGATGTTTAATTCGGTAACAAAGTTATAGAAAAGATGAGAAAATTTATGTTATTTGCATGTTAGTTTTACCCACAAAAAAATCACAACTTTGAATGAAATGTGCAATATATAGGAATACATTATGTTCATTGGTGTTATGGTGTTGATGAGATTAGTAATGGTTGGTTGAATACAGGCAAACAACGATAAACATATCAACTAAAGGGATAATGATAAATTGCCATTAGACCCAATACAACGGCGTTATGTTAAATTCTCATTTCCCTTTAACCATCCATCATGCTAGACTATGGATGTGCTGTTACCGTTGGAACAGCCACAGTAGTTCTTTAGATTTGTCTCCCTTTTTCAACTCTTCATAAATATCAGTTTCCTATTTTTCGTTTGTAATACGTCCAGGCAGGAATGTGAACGTGCCTTCACAGCTCTTTTCGTTGAATCTGAAGCCCACCACAGTGTGAGTAAATTTATGAATTATTGTTAATGCCTCGTATATTTAATTTCGGATATGGATGGTAATTGAAAATGACAATAAGTTACGACATAGGGATAGATAACTATATGCAATGCCACGTGGTTTGCGAGTGCATACGATACTCTTTATTTGTGTGAGATTCATCTCATAAACATTCCTTTTGTGTCATCATTTAAACCCTCTTAGTAACAATCTTTGTTAAGCTACGGTAGAAATATTAACGGAAATGTACCTTATTGAATTTCAAAGTATGGAAGCACATACTGGACATTATTTCGATTAGTAAATTTAAAAGGATGGAAAGACATAAGAAAGCTTTTACTTTCAATATATGTTGATGTAGTAATTTCATATTTTGTAATGGTTGTGTTTCCATTTATTACAGCTTTTTACCTCACCTAATTTCAAGAGAGTTCTCGCCTACGAATAAAAACAGTATTTAAACACATTGTGTTGTCTTGTGTCTTGGATGCTGGAGAACTCGGGGTTATGCTAACTGTAATTCCTCCAGGGGAAAGGCAGTATAGTAAAAAGACTGTGATCAGCAACTTCATGGAAAATTCTTCGTAGGGATAGAGATACAGCTGCCTGGTTCATCAAGACCGCTGGATAGCTACGCCTCCTATTTACACACATGTGGAGAATTACTACAGGCACAGGACAATCGTCAACAGTCACGTGACACTGACATTTGGTCGCCGCCTATACAGTATATTCTTATGTGTTGAGAAAGCTAAATGAGCACACCTTCCTTTTAATTCAAGGATTAAAATTCACTTACACTACAGAACTAGGATCTGATCAGTACAACCGTTTACCTATGGTCACCAAGAATTTGAATTATGAGAAGAACTAATTCAAATTTGCTAGTCTATTAGTCTGTTTAATGTGAAAGAAACAGTGATTCAATCAAAGCTACATAACATGTTTACAACATATTCTACAGAACTCAACCCGTTTGGAAACAATTGTCATTTGTTTCATCAACTTCTTGTCACATAGCCTTCTGACATCTAACAGATTCCATTTTTTCCATTTAGTGAAGTTCTGTCATCTGTGCAAATGGATCCAATTGATTCAAAATCTGTGGACCTTGAAGCAGTTTCATCGCAGCCTACTGAACGGCGAATCAGAACATTAACTGTCAAAGGCATGGAAATGTACGAGACGGCCCGAGGAGAGTATAATGTCAAACTAGAGAAAGCTTGGAAAAACGTTGAAGATGTTTTGTCAATATTCGCTGATCGTCCCAGTGATATAAATTCTTTACGCAAAATAGAAAATGATCTAGTCAAGTGCTATGACAAATATTGTACTCTGTCCGCAGAATACCTCGATTTTCTGTCAAAAACAAGCATACAGGAGAGCCTTAAAGAGTTGGAAACACATGTTACGTCAGTGCAAGCATATAAATTAACAGTCGAAAATACCTTAAGACGACTTCACACCTTCAAACAACATGCGTTGGAATCTGGGCCACCTCATTCTAACTCCTCTATACACACAGCAAAATCTAAATCTAATGGTTCGACTGTATCCAACATCAGTTCCGTGCTTGCTAGAAAACGTGCAAAAGCTGACGCCGCACGTGCACGAGTGGAATTCGCCGAGAAAGAAGCAGGGATACGTAAACAACAAGCACTTCTTGACGAACAAGAAAAGTTGTCTAAAGCGATAGCTGTACGTAAGAAAGCAGAACTGGAGGCTGACCTGGAGCTTCTAGCACATCAGAAGGAAGCTGCAGCAGCTGAAGCTGAAGTAGAAGCTTTACAGTCGGTTGGTGAGGACCGTGGTGACTCCAATCTAAGTGAATTTGATATATCTCGTTCTCTGGACCCCATGGAACGTGTTAAACACTATGTTAATCAACAAACAGAACTGCCAGAAAATAATAATGTCGCGCCTGACTTCGATAAGGACAATACGAACATCAAGTGTGATGTTAAACAAGGCGTACACCACAGTGTCGGTTTCATACCTGCACCACTTGTGTACCCGAATTTCGTACCGACACCGCAGCCTGTGATTCAGACCTGTCGCCGTGTCAACCGTTATGATCAAGGATGTGTATCTAGTGTAAGCTTAGACTTGGACCAACTACACGAATCAGGGATGCATAAGAACGCTTATTTACCTACATTTCGACCCACTATGTTGAATGCTGATGCACCTACCTACCACCCCAATATTGGACAAGTCGATTATGCTCCAGCAGCATTTCAACCACAGGAATGTAGTAGTCACTCTATCAGTATGGAACTGACTCGTTTTCTTCTGAAGAAAGATTTGCTCCTTTCACGTCTTTCAAACTACAATGATCGACCAGAATTTTATGCCGTTTGGAAAGCTTGTTTTCTCAGTGTTATGAGAGAATTACAGGTTACCACTAATGAAGAAATAGACTTATTAGTAAAATGGTTAGGTGCTGAATCCTCAAAACATGCACTTAGCATTAGAGCATCAAACGTGAACAACCCTTCTAGAGGACTACAAAGAATCTGGGAGCGTCTGGATGAGAGGTATGGTTGTCCAGAAATGGTTGAGGCGGCCTTAAAAACTAAATTAGCTAACTTTCCGAAGCTGACTAATAAGGACAATAAGAAACTCTATGAGCTATCAGATATTCTTTCTGAAATAGAGTCTGCCAAGGAAGATAAAAAATACCAGTCACTTTTGAGCTATTATGACTCGTCTTCTGGTGTACTTCCCATAGTGAACAAACTTCCTTATGGTATACAAGAAAAGTGGACTACACAAGCAGTGAATTATAAGAAACACCATGACGTTTCTTTCCCACCGTTTTCCTTCTTTGCTGAATTTATCCGTGAGATTAGCAAAGTGAAGAATGACCCCGGATTCACATATGAGGCCAACACCAACACACCTACTAAGAAGGAGACTACCCCTCTTAGGAACACCAGTAATAGACCTATTATCTCGACAAAGAAAACACAGGTATCGCGACATTCAGATGTGAATGATGTTGAACCAGACAAACGATGTCCATTACACAAAACAAACCACTCTCTGAACAAGTGCAGAGGTTTCAAAGTCAAACCTTTAGAAGAACGTAAGAAACTTCTAAAAGAGTACGGCATATGTTTTAGATGTTGTGAATCAACAAGGCATATGATACGTGCATGCAAAGAAGTAATACAGTGCACGGATTGTGGCAGTGATCGTCATCCCACAGCTTTGCATGTCACCGCTGCTGTAGCAGAGAAGCTTATATCTCAACCACCCGCAATAGGTCATGGCGGGGAGAAGAAGGATATTTCAGATTCCTCACCCTTACGAGTAACATCTAAGTGTACACAAATTTGTGGCGAAAGGTTTATTGGTAAATCTTGTGCTAAAACTGTCCTTGTGAGAGTATATCCAGATGGCCATCCATCAAAAGCCACAAAGATGTATGCTATCCTAGATGATCAAAGCAACAGGTCATTAGCCAAGTCAGACTTTTTTAATCTTTTTGACATACAAGATGAACAGGTGGAATACACGCTTTCTTCGTGCACCGGTTGTGTAGTGACTTATGGTAGAAGAGCAAGTGGATACATTGTAGAGGCACTAGATGGAAGTGCAAGGTTGGAACTTCCGACGTTAATTGAATGTAACCAGATACCAGACATTAGAGAAGAAATTCCCACTCCAGAAGTAGCGGAACACCACCCTCATCTCAATGATATTGCGAGACACATCCAACCATTAGATGGTGACTCGTCTATACTACTACTGATTGGTAGAGACTTGACTGAAGCACATCACGTTCATGAACAGCGCATCGGTCCACGGAACTCTCCATATGCCCAGAGACTTAGCTTCGGATGGGTAATAATAGGAGAAGCTTGTCTTGGTAAAGTACATAAACCCGATTTCGTTAATGTCAATAAAACTTACCTGTTAGGAAAAGGACGTACGTCTATCTTCAGACCATGCCCTAATGGTTTCAAGGTAAAGGAAAACCACACCAGGAGTGTATGCACAGACGACAATATAAAATCGTATTTTTCATCATTCGCGGATGCAGAAAGTGACCTTGGTGCCTCTGTTTTCGAGAGAACAAGAAATGATGATAAAGTTGGGATGTCAATAGAGGACAAAGAATTTCTTAGGATAATGGACGACGGGTTCTACAAAGACCCACAGGGAAACTGGGTTGCACCCCTTCCTTTCCGTACACCAAGACAAAGACTACCGAACAATAGACCGCAAGCCATTAAACGGGCTAAGACATTAGACATTAGTCTTCGTAAAGATCCGGTCAAAAAACAACATTTTGTGACCTTCATGCAAAGAATCTTTGATAGTGGACATGCGGAGTTAGCCCCACCTTTAAAAGACAACGAGGAGTGCTGGTACTTACCTATCTTCGGTGTCTATCATCCGAAGAAACCGGATCAGATAAGAGGCGTATTTGACTCCTCTGCCAAATACGACGGTGTTTCATTGAACAATGTTTTACTGTCAGGGCCGGATATGACTAACAACCTTTTGGGTATTCTTCTTCGTTTTCGGAAGGAATCAATTGCTATCACAGCTGATATTCAACAGATGTTTCATTGTTTCTTAGTCAGAGAGGATCATAGAAATTTTCTAAGATTCTTTTGGTATCGTAACAATAATCTGGACGAAGATCTGGTTGAGTATAGAATGTGTGTACACGTCTTTGGTAATAGTCCATCTCCTGCAGTTGCGACTTATGGACTGAGGAGAACGGCGCAAAACAGTGAAAAGGTCTTTGGAGTTGACGTTAAAGAGTTTGTTCAACGGAATTTCTATGTGGATGATGGACTTACATCACTCCCTACAGGTACACAAGCTATTGACCTAATGAAAAGAACACAGCGAGCTCTTAACGTTGAAGGCAACCTACGTTTGCACAAGATTGCTTCAAACAGTGATGAGGTGATGAATGCCTTTCCTTCCAATGATCTGGCTAAGGACCTGAAGGATCTCGACTTAAGTGAAGAAACACTACCCTTACAGCGCAGTCTAGGCCTGACCTGGGATCTTAAATCAGATTCATTCACATTTCAAGTGTCATCTGAAGAGAAACCTTATACACGACGAGGAATTCTGTCGACTGTTAACAGCCTGTTTGATCCTATAGGCTTTGTTGCCCCTGTTACTATTCAAGGGAAGATTTTTCTCAGAAATTTTGTGTCAGGAACTACGGATTGGGATGAAGCTCTACCTGTTGAACATCAATCAGAATGGAAGGATTGGAGAGATTCGTTACAACTCCTTGAACATGTGAGAATTCCACGCACATATTTATCTATGTCTCCCGGTACTGCTGTAAAAAACGAGTTACACATATTTTCAGATGCCTCTGAAAAAGCTATCGCCGCAGTAGCTTACCTCAAGACTACAGCCGCCAATGGTAGTCAACAAATTGGTTTCGTTCTAGGCAAAGCTAAAGTCGCTCCTATGCATGGACACACTATTCCTCGTCTTGAGCTCTGTGCAGCAGTACTGGCTGTGGAAATTTCTGAGACTATATTGGATCACTTAGACATTATAATGGATCCAGTCCGGTTTTACACCGATAGCAAGGTCGTTCTAGGATACATACACAACCAAACGAGAAGATTCTACGTATATGTCAGCAATAGAGTGGAGCGCACGATCGGAATCACCCGTCGAATTCTAGACTCTATGATGACTGAAGTGGAATCCAAAAACCTTACAAATGAAGTACTAATCACCTTTATGGCTGAAGTTTGTGCTATTGTTAACGCCCGTCCTATCGTGCCTGTTTCATCCGACCCAGAGTCTCCAGTGTTACTAAGTCCTTCAGTGCTTCTTACTCAGAAAATAGACACCATTACAGAACCCTTTGGACCGTTCGAAATGAAGGATTTATACAAGGCGCAATGGAAACGTGTACAAACTCTGGCTGATATATTCTGGAACCGTTGGAGGCGTGAATATCTCCAAACATTGCAAAAAAGACGGAAGTGGCAGATCGATCGGATTAACATTAAACAAGGAGACATTGTACTCTTAAAGGACAAGACCGTTTGTAGGAATGAATGGCCTATAGGCGTGATTGTGAATACGATTCCAGGTGGAGATGACAGAGCTCATAAAGCTGAGGTTCGTGTTATAAGAGAAGGCAAGCCGACAACCTACACAAGACCAATTACCGAGATGATTCTATTGTTAACGGAGGAGTCTACCGTGAAATGATTTACGCCTTCCTGTTATATGCGATTTGAAATGACCTTAAGCCATCACATAGATTTTGTTTCCTCTAACAATGATGTTGAGACTAAAGAGGAACTTTACACTTACAGTGCACATTTGTATATTTCTTTATAGTGATATCTGGTAGATATCAGGCGGGGAGTGTGCTGTTACCGTTGGAACAGCCACAGTAGTTCTTTAGATTTGTCTCCCTTTTTTAACTCTTCATAAATATCAGTTTCCTATTTTTCGTTTGTAATACGTCCAGGCAGGAATGTGAACGTGCCTTCACAGCTCTTTTCGTTGAATCTGAAGCCCACCACAGTGTGAGTAAATTTATGAATTATTGTTAATGCCTCGTATATTTAATTTCGGATATTGATGTTAATTGAAAATGACAATAAGTTACGACATAGGGATAGATAACTATATGCAATGCCACGTGGTTTGCGAGTGCATACGATACTCTTTATTTGTGTGAGATTCATCTCATAAACATTCCTTTTGTGTCATCATTTAAACCCTCTTAGTAACAATCTTTGTTAAGCTACGGTAGAAATATTAACGGAAATGTACCTTATTGAATTTCAAAGTATGGAAGCACATACTGGACATTATTTCGATTAGTAAATTTAAAAGGATGGAAAGACATAAGAAAGCTTTTACTTTCAATATATGTTGATGTAGTAATTTCATGTTTTGTAATGGTTGTGTTTCCATTTATTACAGCTTTTTACCTCACCTAATTTCAAGAGAGTTCTCGCCTACGAATAAAAACAGTATTTAAACACATTGTGTTGTCTTGTGTCTTGGATGCTGGAGAACTCGGGGTTATGCTAACTGTAATTCCTCCAGGGGAAAGGCAGTATAATGGACATATTCAACAATATCCCTTGTCACTGCTGTTACGTATATTTAATTTGCATCGATTGTTTGTAATTTTGTTATTTTATTATTTTCATTATATGATATGGACAATTATATTTTGGACTTACTTTGTCCAAAATCTACTTCAATTTTTACTTGGCCTGAACCATTGATATAGTTGATATTGGTTTCATAAATAACATGTTTATCTCAAATTTTAATCCAGAACTTTGAAAATTCTCCATGAAATGCCGTGTCTACACGTTCTGTACTATCTTTTAATTTATATTTGTAAAAATGACTTCTAATTCTAAGATTTTATCTTATAACATTTTCAGCCTTCCAGAAGGCATCTTTCCATTAAGGTATGCTATTTTCAGAAAATGTAATTGTGACCTGAGGTCAGGTAGAGGACTATATAATCTTGTTTTTTTTCTTCTTGTGGAAATTATTCATTCGTGCTTTAAGATAGCAGAATCAATTGTATTATTGTTCTCTTCAGTAACTGACTTGGGCTGCAATTTATTTATTCAAATTATATATTCACTGGAAATACAAAGTGCTCATCTATAAAAAAAATTATTGGATACAGGCTTCAATTTAGTGTGAAATCTCAAATAAGGATATATTCTTGTATTGTATTATTGTGAAAAAAACCAAAGGGCTTTAGGCATATCAGCATTATAAATGTCACCAGAGTTAGATTTAATTTGGATTGGATTTCACTCAAGTTTTATTAATAATTGTAATCATTAGGACTTGTCTCTGTAATTATCTGATTATTACGGATTTAATTTGCAATACTGTAATTTTTTTTCTGCATTTTTCACTTTGCATAATGGGAAATACATTTTTGTTGATTTTTAGAAAGCTTATTGTTTCTCTCTTTTTCTGTTGCATATTTTAAAACCATAGAGCCGTAATACATGTACTATAAATTATAAAAATGTCCACCTCCGTGTTTGGACGGCGTTGAAAGATCAAATCTTTATTCGAGTTGTGTTATTTTAGCTGGGCTATCTAATGAAGAAAAAAATTATAGTAATCTGGTAGGAATTGGACTCTCGCAGTGGGAGTATTAGCTTACTACCAGATTACTATCTAATTGTTTTCTTTTTTGTGGAAAAAGTGGAAGAAAAAACTTGTTATTTTTATAGAAAAGTTAAAATAAATTGTATGCGTGCATGTTCTGTGTATTGTTTACTATCCAATAGTTGTTAGTAGTGATCCTATTCCCCCGTGTTTTTGTGCTTGTAATGTTCTTGTTTATTGACCACCCTTTTGGGGAAATTAGGTGTGACCCTTACTACCTCGCGTTAGTCATGTAGCATCGGTATCACACCATCACGTGCTTCTTACTCCGTTTGTTCAATACCCTGTCCCTTCTTATTGCGTTGATATGTTGTTATGCTTGTTTAAAAATTCTACGAGATAGTAATGCTATTAGTTAACCATCTTAACGAAGCTAATATGGTCTGCTTTTTCCATTATAACAGTAATGGAGAATTGAATTTAAATTTAGAATTAAATATTGATGTTTATGTAACCAAAAATATAGGCATTGGATTTTATGCAAAGATACCAATGTTGAAACTGAGATTGGTTTCATTTGGATTATTTATTCAAAAGATTATAACTTACGCAAAATAAAGAGGTGAGTGACATTGGGAGGTCGTGAAAGAGTAGAGCAGGTCCTTTTGAGGTATCTGTCCCCGGCGAACGATTTACCCGTCCATCTCCCACCCGTCCCCATCATCCATCTATTACTATATTTAAATAAGTTTTTAAGTAGCAGCCATTTTTATTTGGAAATATGTGCCTTCAGTGGTTATTGGATTAAAACGTATCTCTTTTCTTAGATTTTATAATGATTGTGATAAATTCTTTTATTTCATCATATATGTCTTCCTCGAATATTTCATTTTGTAAAGAGGATGTTGCAATCTTGCATCCTCCTTTTATATTAGTTATCTTTCCTTTTATATTGTCTCTAGATGATGCTGTATTAGTACAGTGCAAGACTATATGGGTTTATTTTAGTTTACAATTTTTCCACACAGATGACACGGAAGGATAAGATGAATAATATGCTTATTAAAAGCTTCCTCTCCTGTCATCCAAACATCGTGCAGATATATAAAAAAAAAACACATCACTGACTGTTAAGAAGGTGCTTTAAAAAAAATTTGAGGGTGATTTCCCCGGTTGATCTTTACAGACCAGTTGGAGATGCCCTCCTGCCCTACTTGTAAGTTTTTGCTATATTGTATTGTTTATACAATGGTAGTGGTTTGCTGTATTTATTGGTTTATATAATGAGATAGTTTATTATACTTGTAAGTGTTTTTTCATGTCTTTTTTATTTTTAGTTTTGAATTGTTAAAATATTTTATTTTAATTTTAATTTTAATTTTATTATTTTATATATATATATTTTTTCTAATCTAGAAATTCATCCAATGCTAAGAAATATTCTTCTGCCTCTTCTTGCTCCCTTTTTTGTCTTCTCAATTCTTTTCTTCTTTCCCTATCTCTGTCCTTTCTTTGTTCTGGAGTTTATGCAGCTGGTATTGACATTGGATGCTTGGGTAACTGATTTCCTTGTGGTTTCGAGATTACTAGTGTTTTGGCTTGCACAATTTTTTTTTTCTTGCTGCTGTTGGTACTGATGACATTGCTGCTTGCTTTCCTGTTGACTTTGTTGTTGTTGTTGTACTATTTGTCTTAGATTTATACCTAATTTCCATTGTTGCTCATCTTGTTGGTTTGGTTGCTGTTGTTGTTTCTGTTTTGCATTAATTTCTATGTCTATCCTCTTTCTCTGGCTCTGTTGGGATTGTTTTTATTGATCCATTTGTCGTTGTTTTTGTTACTGTTACTGGGGCCTGTGTTTTCTGATCAGCAATTGTTTTCTTTTGTGTTTTATTTCTCTGATGTTCTTGTTCTTGGTGTTTTTGTTTCTTCATTTGTCCACCATGTTGATTTTGGCTTTCTTGTGGTTGTTTCTGTGTACACCATGTTTGTTCCTTTTGCGTCTACATGGTAGTTAATTTTCCTTGTCCTTGTTCTAGTTGTTGTAGTTTTCCAGATTGTTGTTGGTTTTCTTTATTTGATGTCTGTATTCCACTTGGGTCCTGTTCTGACGTTGTTGTTGATTTATCTTCGTTACTGTTTGTCTGACTGTTATTTCCGCTTCTTGTGCTGCCTGGGTTATTCGGACATTTATGAGGTGTGTGTCCTGTCTTTTCGCATTTATTGCACTTCAGATGGTAGATACACCCCTTATACAATGTCTTTGCCAAAAATCCGTGTAAAAAAGGCTCGTTTTACCTCTGGTAGTTTGCTTCTTTCTACTTCCAAGATGCTCGTTCCATTGTAAATTGTCGTCATAGGGATGGTTTCTAGTCTTGACGATATTACTTTAATTTTCAGTTTCATCTCAAACTTCTCAAATGTAGCTTCCAATGGTATCTCTAGTGGTATATCTGAAATGTGTAGCTCTCCAGTTTGTTTTTCGATTTTGTGTACGATTGGTGTGGGCTCTTTGATTATAGCTGTTACTCCTGCAATACTGAAATCTCCATACGGTAGTACAGGCTGGGTTCCTTTTGGGCGTGCAATATAACCTTCGTCCCCATTCATTATTGAGTAAACTCGTTGCAAACTTTCCGGAATCTGCACTTTAATTGCAACCATTACTGACGTTATCCCTGGTATTTTTTCTCTCGGTATTTTGGTCATATCTATTTCCTGCGCACCTTTTTTATATGTACATTCCAAATAGGATTCTCCTTGTCTTTCTATCCGTCTTGTACGGAAGTATTTCTCCAGTTCTTTAACCGGCTTGTTTGCCATATTTTCTCGTGGATCTAGTGCTGGTAATGCAGCGTGTTCAATACTCATTTCTTGTGGTCTCTAGTATTAGTTAATTTAGTATTATATGCGAGTTATCCGTTGCAAGTTTCTTATAATTGTATCTTAATTATTTTGAGGTTTTAGTCAGTTTCAAATTTGCTCTGGCAGTGCCGTTTCAGTTGCTCACACTTGCTTGGTTGGGCGGCATTTTGAACTCTTATTTACACGCTAATGAAATATGCTTAGAGCTTTGGTTATTCAAGTCGAAACCAGGGGCTTTAAAGGACCAGTAACCGGCCAGAAAGGACCAGGGCGGAAAACGCCCGGGTTAAAAAGGACCTTTTAGAAGATTGATTAATAATAATAATAATACTTTTTCAACTTTTCCATTTGATCAACTCCGCTTCTGTACTTAACGAAAAATAAGTGTTCTGTCCCTTTTTGCTCTGCTCTTCAAATCATTAGATGCATTTTATTTTGAAAAATAGAGCGGGTGTAAGCATGATGTAACGTTTGCAGTTTTATATTTAAAACAATTCCATCCTAATAACGAAAGTAATCCTGAGATGACTTTATGTCATGGGCTTCTATAACACGAAATCGACTGAATTTGTGCTGAAGGGTTATAGTTTTGTCTCTCTAATTGAACAATGAGAACATCAAATCTAAAAACAAATCTAAATGTAACATTTGAATCCTGGACGAAACTGAATAATATTTCACATGGTCCGAATCAGCTTGGAAGTTGGGCCGAATCAGCCAAAAAGATGGGCCTAATCAGTCAGTAATTTGTACCGCATCAGCCTGGTCCTAGTTTGAGGGCCATTACCACATCAGGGGCAGATGCTTTATCTGCTCAGGAAATTGACGCATCCGCCCATCCACGAGTCTCCTGCTCCCTTGCAGGTTGGCTTTGGTTAGCCAAAGGCTAAGGGAGTAAACCCTATAAGAAAATCCGGAATGGAGACCCTAAGGCAGCTGGACGATGTACTACATCCCCTTCTGGCAACTCCTTGGTCTGGAGAGGGATGGGCTCCGCCAGACGACTTTTGCCCAAGAAATACTGGTAATGCTGGACAAATCTGAACTTACCATACCGGATCGGTCGTCGCCCGGGTCAACAAGGACCGCGCCTGCCGTTGTCCACCAGGACGGAGGTGACAAGTGTGCTACTGGTACTTTGCATAAAATCAGAGCTAGAGACAACATCGCCATCGCTACCTGGAACATTAGAACTCTGGCGCGAATTGGAAGACTCCAAGAGTTGACACATGAGCTGGAACACTACACATGGCACAGTCGGGGACTATGTGAAGTCAGATGGAAAGCCCTAGGAGAACACCAAACTGAGGATGGGCATATATTCGACTATAGTGGAGAGTTTAACAAAGCCCTCAAGGGATTTGAGCTTGAATGCCGCTTCATATCTAGCAGAATCATTTCCATTCGTATGAAAGCATCCCCCTTTAACATCACAATTATCCAAGTATATGCTCCAACTACCGATCATGATGATGAAGAAATAGAGGAGTTTTACAACAAACTACGGGGTATTCTAAACATGGTCAGTAAAAAAAGATATCCTCATCATCCAAGGAGTGGAATACAAAGTTGGCAAAGATGTTCTAAAAGACTCGGAAGATCATTGTGGACCTTCTTTCAATGAGCTTACCAATGAACGAGGGAGACGGCTGCTCGAGTTCGCAAGCTACAACAACTTGGTACTAGCCAACAACCTGGGATAACATAAAGCTTCACGATGCTGGATAAGGCACGCACCAAATGGAACCCATCACAACCAGATCGATTACATACTGGTTCAAGACTGTTACCGATCTGGCATCAATAGAGCAAAAACAAGGACGTTCCCAGGTGCTGATGTTGGGAGTTATCACGACCTCGTAGTTATGAACTTCCGAGTGAGGCTGAAGAAAATTAACAAACCAAAGAACATCAGGCTCAGATTCAACCTTGAACAACCGAAGGATCCAAACAACAGCAAGCGATTTGAAGCCACCATTGGAGGAAAATGTGATCCACTCCTTGATGTTAAAGTGATGACAGACACTTTCAACACAGTCATGACAGCAGCTGTCAAGAACATCATTGGCCTTCACTGGCCAAAGAAAAAACCCTGGGTTACAGAAGAGATTCTGAAGTTGTGTGATGCCCGAAGAGACCTCAAAAACACCAGACACACAACAGGGGCAATGGAGTACCGAGAAATACACAAGAATATCAGAAAATAAATCTTGAAGAAAGCAAACGAAGATTGGGTTGGACAAAAGTGCACATAAATAGAGAGCAGTCTGATAAAGAATAACAGCAAAAAGGCATTCCGAATTGTGAAAGACCTCACCAGACAGAAGCAACCAAGAGTCCGTACCATTCAAGACGAAAATCGAAAATGCCTTACGGTAGTGAGTGACATTGCAGAAAGATGGACTGAGTATTGCAAAGAACTCTACAACCATCAGTCCACAGGAGACCCAGAGGTGCTTGAAGTTCCAAACTTCTCAAATGATGATGATTTCCCCATTCTCAAAGAAAAGGTGGAGTCAGCAATAAGAGCACTGAAGAATGGGAAGGCAGCTGGAGTAGACAACATCCCAGCTGAACTTATCAAGAATGGGGGTGGGGTGGGGTGGGGTGATAAGTCATAGAGCTACTAACAAAAATCTGCAACAAGATCTGGCAGACAAGTTAATGGTCAACACAGTGGACCAAGTCACTAATTATAACACTCTTCCCAAAAAGGCTATCTCCAGCTGTGCCAAAATTACAGAACTATCAGTTTGATCAGCCAAGCTAGTAAGGTGATGCTGACGATCATCTTGAACAGACTGAAACCACAAGCAGAAGAAATAATCGCTGAAGAACAGGCAGGGTTTCCGAGTGGAAGAAGCACAACAGAACAAATATTCAATCTCAGGGATCTGTGTGAAAAGTACTCGCAACACCAACAAGACATCTATCATGTGTTCATAGATTTCAAAAAGGCTTTTGACAGACTATGGCATTGTGGGCCACAATGAAGAGGTTCAACATGGGTCAGAAGTTGACCAATACCATCAAGCAGCTGTACGCCAAGGTTATTAATGCAGTAATAATTACCCAAGGTTATATGGGGGACTGGTTCCAGACAACAGTCGGTGTACATCAAGGCTGTCTCCTCTCACCCACTCTTTTCAATATCTACTTAGAGAGCATCATGAGCGAAGCCCTGGAAAAAGACAGTCAGCATTGGAGGGCGTAACATCAATAACCTCCTCTTTGCAGACGACATTGATGGGCTGGCAGGCAGTGAAGACGAGCTTGCCACCTTAGTGAAGACCTTGGATGAAACATCTTCCAGATTTGAAATGGAGGTAAGCGCTGAGAAGACAAAGCTGATGACAAATAGTGGCAAACAAATCTCAGCCAAGATTAAAATCAGAGGACAGGAACTGGAAACAGTGAGCCAGTTCAAATATCTTGGTTCCATAATCACCGAAGAGGGATCAAGAGCAGAAATTCTGTCAAGAACAGCACAAACAACGGCAGCTATGTCAAAGCTAAGACCCATCTGGAGAGACAAGAATATCTGTCTGAAAACTAAAATCAAACTAGTGCGAACACTGGTCATCTCAATATTTTTGTATTCATGTGAGGCCTGGACCCTGACAGCAGAATTACAACGAAGAATCCAGGCACTTGAAATGAGATGCTACAGAATCACCTTGGCATCTCTTACATGGACCACATCACAAATGAAGAAGTGCGTAACACCATCAGGCGCAAAGTAGGCCAATATGAAGATCTCACCACCGTCAAAAAGAGAAAGCTGAATGGTATGACCATGTCACTAGAGCCAACAGTCTATCCACAACAGTCCTGCAGGGCAGCGTCCAGGGTGGCAGAAGGAGAGGTAGACAGAGAAAAAGGTGGACTGACAACATCACAGAATGGACCAGGAAACGTTTTGCGGAGACACAGGCATTGGCACATGATCGAGACAAGTGGAGGGAACTGGTCAGATGTTCAGCAGCACAGTGCCTCGACGACCACACTAGGTCATGAGACTGATGATGATGATGTTGATGACCATATTAATGAATAATGTTAGTATAATCATAGATATTAATTATGAGATGTCGCGACATGGTTGTTACGGCTTTATTATTTGTTGTTTTTCTTCAACTTAATAACTTATTAAATCTATAAAATGTGTAACTTTTCCTTTTGATCAACTCCGCTACTGTACTTAACGAAAAGAAGTGTTCTCTGTCCTTTTTTGCTCTGCTCTTCAAATCATTAGATGCATTTTATTTTGAAAAATAGAGCGGGTGTAAGCATGATGTGACGTTTGCAGTTTTATATTTGAAAAGATTCCAACTTAATAACCAAAGTAATCCTGAGATGACTTTATGGCATGGACTTCTATATCACGAAATCGACTGAATTTGTGCTGACCATCAATAAGCCAAAGGGTTATAGTATCGTCTCTCTAATTGAACAATTTAATCTGATTGTTCATGGAGATTTGCTAACAATTGGCGAATGTTACTTGAACTCGATAAAAAGCATCACTGACGCCTACTCAGGAAATGCGGTCGCTACTGAATTCAACATCATGGCTAATGCGCAGAATTCAGACGGTTTCTGAAAGATCACTTGTATTACGCCCATCATTTAATTTATTTCTTCTTTTTTTGTTAATTTCTTCTTTTTGTCAGTGTTTGTAATTGTATTATTTCTCAATAAAACAAACTGTTTAAAATTAAACGAGAAGTTTAAAAAATATTTCACTACTAAATTGCCGATGCAAAATAAACAGGATTACGTTATTTTATTATATATATAACAACACCATGATCATGCGTACTAAGGGGGTTTTGTTACCTTAAATGCATATTTGAACTGCTCGAAGTACTCGGGACATAATGAGAAGATCAAATCTAACAACAAATTTAAATGTCACATTTAAATCCTGGACTAAACTGAATAATATTTTACATGGCCCGAATCAGCTTTGAAGTTGGGCCAAATCAGCCAGAAATCTGGTCCTAATCAGTCAGTAATTTGTATCGAATCAGCCTGGTCCTAGTTTGAGAGTACTTACCACATTAATGAATAATGTTAGTATAATAGATATCTCGATCAAGAAAGTTAACAGTAGCATTTGTTTAAAAACTGTTCTCGTGGTGTTCCGGTATGTGTTGTTATAAGAAATCTAACGAGTTTATATGAACACACAAACTTTCAATTATAAGTGATTTATTTTTCTATTATCGACATTAAACAAACAAGATGAATGCAGAATAGGAAGGAAGGGTTTATCATACGAGTGAAAAACAGTCTTGAATGGAAGTGCGGAAAGAAAAAATGCATATTCATCCGATGCAGTTACATACATAATCAAAGCCACCTAATAAATTGAAGTTGGAAACATTGAATGATAAAGCATAAACATCTCTTTAATGTTATTTCATCTGGTATATAATTTCTTACTTTTCAAAGATGGAGAAATGAGAGTTAAAAAAATTGAGGATTGTTCCAGTACCCATGTTAATATAATTTTACAATACAAATATCAGAGTTCAACAACGATCTAAAGTATGGATTTCAAAACGAATACTTTTTGCTACCAATATTGAAACAGTTTTGCCGAATAACTGTCAGAGATGAGCACTGATGGAAAGCAACGTTAATACTTCCTATATTATTCAGTACCAAGCGTTGGATCGTCAAAGAGAATGAAAAACAAAAATGTATTCGGATACGCGCTGAACACATTCAGTCAAGGAAAAGGTATTCAACTATCTATCTGATAATCTGAACCCTCTACTTACTCAAAAACTACTTAATAGTACGTTTGGTAAAATTAGTTACATTTATTTGAACATCAATGAATTTAAATAAGTTGCGCACGGAACTTAAATAGATTTTTTAAAATCAAAACGGGTTAAGAACAAAAATGTTTATATCAGAGTTACAAGCAATGATGACTAGTGCTTTTTGTATGCAATCGAATCACGTCTAAACACTTCCGTAAATGAGCCCTTGATACCAACAAAATTAATTTTTAAACAAGTATTCCTGTTGTTTTAGTAGACGCCCGAAGAAACGAATGATCTCAGCAAATTTGACAATGATTTTGATTATCACTGCATATATCTTTGAACTTAATGAAATTTACCAAATGATTAAAAAGGAATATACACATTGCTATGATGACATTTGCACCATTACGTTGGAATGACATACATACTAAAATAGAATTAGGATACATGTGCAGCATATAATCTAGAACAGACGGAGTGAAGCCATCAGATAATCTAGATATATTTCAGTTATTTAACCCAGGTTTGTAACTATTAAAAAGGGTACTCGCTAATATAATTTATACATTACTAAAATAAGAGGCAACGATTAAATTCCATTGAAAATAATGGCATTCATTGAAAATAAATAGCTTTTTTAATTAAAAAAAACAGTTACAATGAACGCTCTGCTTTTGATGGATGGAGACAAAATACTCATGAAGGAAATGAGGAAACGAGAAAATAATTTGCTATATGATGTAACAATCGGGGCTGCGTGAATTTCTTACCATCTTGGACACCACACAGATGACTGTATCATCTCGTGTTTGGTAAATTTCAGACAAACATGTCTGCTATAATGCCTGATAATGGTAGTAATACTACACAGATGAACAACAGCAAACAGCAATTCCACAATGATCGGTAATAATAGTCCGACATATACAGGGCTTAAGTAAACACTTGCAATGGAAAACGACGCGTGTGTGGTGGTATATTTGAATTTCAATGCGAATGTTAATCACGATGAATTATAATCTCAATTAGGTAATTGAACAATTCAAAATACGATCAAATAATGCGGTAACCACCATGTGGCGACATCTTTGTTGCTAAAAGTATTGTTCTAAGGTACACATTGCTAACTTTTAAATAATTTCTTTGTTTCAAATATCAAGAATAAATAGGTTGTTTTGGTGACAAGTTTTGGGGCAACTTCTCCAACCACTCAGGGGCGACTTATCCAGATAAGCTGGGTCGAGTTCTCCATGGGGCGAGTTCCTCTAGGGCGAGTTCTCCATGGGGTGAGTTCTCCATATACCTGACAAAGGTAGCATGCACAAGCCACACGTGGCTTACAATAACTCGTATTCGGTATTATAACAAAGATAGTATCGAGTCGCTTTACTTCGAATGTGTTCTTTTACGATTAGTATTTGCCTTATTTAAACTTTATCAGTAGTGAAGGGGGATCCTATAGCCTCAATGGGAATTAGCATTACAGACCCCCTTGGGAACATATAGCCTCAATGGAAATTTAACATGGAGAAAAATCGTGGGAACATATAGCCTCAGTGGGAATTTAACATAGAGAAAAATCGTGGGACGATATAGCCTCAAGAGGAATTGAACATGGGAATTGGGACTGTATAGCGTCAAAGGAATTTAAACAGGGTGGGACTGTATAGCGTCAAGGGAAATTGAACATGGGAATAGAGTGTGGGTCTATCTAGGGACTAGGGGAATTTAACATATGGAAATTGAACATGGTGGGTCTGTATAGCGTCAAGGGGAATTGAACATGGTGGGATTGTCTAGGGACAATGATGGTAGAGGGTCAAACACAACAGAGACAGAAACATACATACACTAGTACAAGCGTGAGATTTATATATAAAGCATTACCAAGACCTGAAATCTTGCTGGGGTGTTCAAAAATTTGCATAATTGTAATGATGCTATAAATAGCTATAATCAAGGAAATGCTCAACGACAAAATGGATGTGACTAAAAGTAACGCTAAAATGACGAAATTGTCCCAGAATTTAAAGGAAAATAAACATATCCCCGAAAATTAAGTTACAATGGTTTAGACTAAAATGGATAAAATTAGTAACTACTTACAATATCAACTTCTGTGACGATCGTGAATAAATACCTATGTATCTATAATCAGCTGAAATTCCTATGAAATCCCACTATCTATTTATAGCTCCAACTTGTGGGTTTTTCCTTTGGAAAATCCCACTATCTTTTTATAGCCTCAGCTTGAGTGACGTTCCTGTTTATGAATTCTAGTATATATGTATAGCTACAAAATGTGGAAATCCCCAAGTCGATATTTATAGTCTCGAAATTTCCAGCGTCAGTGACGTCACTGTACTGAACACTAGGGGATAAATGGCAACAGTGTTGCAAGTGGCTGACCTGAATACGCGCTACTGTAGGTAGGTAGGTAGAGTGTATCTGATAGGGATAAAGTGAGTTTTATACGGACAAACAGAGACCAATAGACACACACAACGTACGCGCGCAGACACACAAACACACACACACACAAACACACAAACACACACACACACACACACAACGTACGCGCGCAGACACACACAAACACACAAACACACAACGTACGCGCGCCGACATACTCACACACACACACATACTCACACACACACACATAAACACACACACTATAAAATAGATAAAATTAGTAACTACTTACAATATCAACTTCTGTGACGATCGTGGATAAATACCTATGTATCTATAATCAGCTGAAATTCCTATGAAATCCCACTATCTATTTATAGCTCCAACTTGTGGGTTTTTCCTTTGGAAAATCCCACTATCTTTTTATAGCCTCAGCTTGAGTGACGTTCCTGTTTATGAATTCTAGTATATATGTATAGCTACAAAATGTGGAAATCCCCAAGTCGATATTTATAGTCTCGAAATTTCCAGCGTCAGTGACGTCACTGTACTGAACACTAGGGATAAATATCAACAGTGTTGCAAGTGGCTGACCTGAATACGCGCTACTGCAGGTAGGTAGGTAGAGTGTATCTGATAGGGATAAAGTGAGTTTTATACGGACAAACAGAGACCAATACACACACCCACACAACGTACGCGCGCAGACACACACACACACACACACACATACACACATACACACACACATACAGAGGGAAGAGGAAAAAACAAACCCCAAATATACTATCAACACAGAAGGGAGATGATACAAACCCCAAATAAACTATCCACACAAACGTACGCGAACGCATACAAACCCCAAATATACTATCAACACAGAAGGGAGATGATACAAACCCCAAATAAACTATCCACACAAACGTACGCGAACGCATACAAACCCCAAATATACTATCAACACAGAGTGAAGAAGTAAAAGTTTTTTGAAAGCACCTAAGCCCTCACCTGCAATGACCAACTCTGCCAAACACCTACACCCCACCCCACCCCACCCCCACTTCCAACACTACAAAACCCATTTAACCCGTTATTTTATGGCATCAGTGTGTGATTTAGGAAACATCAAGACACAAAATAATGGAGGAATAGACTGACTATTGTTTACCGACTTGCATGCCTAAAGAGCGTGCGTGAAGGAAAACATCCTTCCATTTCAATTCTAACTAAAACATGATCCAGACGGATAGAGATAGGTGAAAGGGAACAATTTCATAAAGTGTGAGTAGAAAACAAAACACGCCATCCTTATTATACAATGTCAAGACCAAGAGACACTTACGTGTTCTTTCTGGTCTATTCTCTTTTAGACGGTAGTATGAAATTTCACATCAGGGCCAACGCATCGGCTCACATTGTCAATTTTTCCATTTCCATGTCTTTACTGGCACAAGTTCTTCATCATCTTCAATTTCTTCTTCTTCTGAATCCCTCTTCTCTGTTTCGTCTTGTTTTTGTTTATTCTCTTTTCTCGTAGGGCACTCTGAATTCCAGTGTCCTTTCTCCTGACAACGATATTAGGTATCTTGACTTTTGTCTCTCTTTCTTAGACGAAGCAGGTATTCTGGAGACAAATACCCATTTACCTTTGCAGATATAGCAAACTTCATTAGCACTTACACACTTTCGTATGACTCTCATCAAATCAACGACCAAAAGAGTAAGTTTTGTTGCCACTTTCGCATGTGAATTATGCTTTCGTACGACTTTTAGCAAATATTTGACCAGCAGGTCGATCTGTGCTGACTCTTCCATCTTTGATCATTTGAGAGCGGAATGAATACTCTGACGCTAAGACACTCTCCTTATATACAAAGACCTGCTGCGTATGAAACCTAGTCAAATGTAATTTTGCAATAAGATGAAACGATTTCATTGAGGAAGTAAAAGGCAATGATGTACCGTATCGCCGCACATAAAACCTGAAGTGTTAGTTCAAATCCGTGTCAGCGATTTCGAAGACGACATAACTGGGCTTTAATCAATGCTCTCCATTTCTGCCACGAAACCACGAGTCCTGATTCACGCCAAAAGAAATTTCGTTCGGTCCATAAAAAATAGTATCACATCTGAGAAACGCAAAAACGAACTTCCAGAAAACTGAGAACGACGGCTTACACCTACAACGTAAATGTATGAGTTCAAGTAGTGCGTAAAACTTAGTCAAATTAAATTTTTATAGTCAAGACGAAACGATCTCTTTTCGAAGAAGAAAGCAGACACCAAACGACAATGGCGATCCGTGTCACACAACACTTTTCAAAATGTGTATGATCAGAGGTTTATTTAGCGATCTGCACGGTTAAATTAAATGTTGATGTATTTTGCAATAAGACGGACACAATTTCCATGGGATCGCCCATGGTACGATTGTTCGTGCATTAGTTTAATTTTTAAAAATATTTTTTTATATAAATCGCCTATAGGATAGACCCAGTAAAGCATGGCCATTCTCGTCACTGTCTGAATAGCTACTCAAGTCAATTCGAAGCGAACGCGGTAAGAAAATAAGTATAGCCAATGAAATGGCTTACAACGGGTGATGCATTGTTTTGTTCTAGGACTGTGTGGCATAATAATCCCTACGTTCTTGCGTTGTTACCATTACAGTGCAGACACTGAAATGTGAACTTACAAGCCCAATTTGTGTGTGTGTGTGTGTGTGTGTGTTGTACCATTTCCTCTTACCACATCAAAATACTGAGCGTCACAGTATTGGTTCGCGTTTCCAAGCTGACCATTTTTTTTATATCTCACTTAAACATTTCGACATAAACACTCACACTCACATCGGTAGAATCAGAACAGACGTGTTACAGTATTGAGGGGCATGTTATCTTTTTTTTCAAACCAATAAATTTGGGTTTGTATGAAGTAAAGAACCGAAAGTACAGTGAAACTCAAGGATGATGACCCAATCTGTCTGTCTATTGATGCATGTATTTACTTAAGAAGAAATATGAACTCTAAAACACAAAGAGATACGGCAAGCATGATTAGATTAAACACAACGATGTTTTTCCTTCACGCCTGTGTAATTTAGAGTTTCAATCGTCTTTGAACACAAACTTGGTCTCCTTTTGTAGGGCTTGAAATAATAAAAGAAGCTGAAAAATCTTAAGCACTTTGCTATAGATAATTTCATCAACAGACTAAACAACATAAATACCGTTACAACAATAGAAAGCCTTAAATCTTCTATCAAAAAGAAATGCATGAAAAAAATTAAAGATTAACGATAACTAACCAATGAAACCGAATTTAACAAAGGCAATGACATGTGAAGAAATGCCTCTCACTTTGGAAAGGTAGGCGAATGTACTCTGTCATGCACCATCAACTTGAAAAAAATTATAAACAGAGAGAAACCTGAATTCAAAATTCAGTTGTTTTTTTTTTTCTTCAAAATTATTTCGTTTCTTTTTTCTTTTTTTTGGAACAAATCTAAGCACTAATATAGAGTGGAAAAGGGAAAATGCACATACAAGCTTTGATATTTCTGAAAAAATGAGGGGATATTCCTAACGTTCATAACCACCTATATATGCTTGGACTTGTCTGTGACTTATCCACAAAACAAGATGTACATATTTCTGGTCAAGCTGCAAGTGTGTGCGTGTTTTTGAAAATGGTAAAAACTTGGATATACAATTTTCTCGTGACACTTATAAAGTGAAGAGTCTGTGCAAGTGTCAAAAGCCAAAGTCATATAAGTTTTGTATTTTGTACGGCTTGTAAAGATTTCCACTTTAGGAAATGTGAAGTATCACAAGTTATTATCACAAACAGAAGTGGAACATAGGGGCTTGCAAGAAAGAAAATAACCCAGACAGTTGGTGTCATCAAGAGTGCTAGAGACGGTACCCGAACTTGCTTGCTTGCTTACTTGAATTAAAGTGATTTTCGCTCTAATGGAGCATGTATCACTGGTTTAATAACGCACCGCGTGATTTTTAATTACTCCTGGGGAAGGAAAGAGAGCCTCATCCCCCCAGGCTTTTATGTACTCACAGACTACTTTTAAATTTAGCCACTCAGGTGTAGGACTAACTAGTCCTTAACAACCTGACTGAAAGGCTTTACACATGAGTGGGAATTGTCTCACCACACACTCATTTTTCTGTCCGAGCGTGGTAAAGGAGGAAAAAGGTGCTCAGCAAGACAGCCATGGATGTTAAGTACTCACCAAAACGCTAGCCCGTACTTATTTCAGATCAAGTCGTGTCACCAAAAAAGACGACGTGTACGACATCAAAGGCATTGTCAAACGCAGAATGCCTCAATGCTAACTGGCTAGGTCTGCATTTCTTGCTCCCGCTGCTGTTGCGTATATTTCTTCCCTCCACACCGAGTTCTGGGCCTAATTCTTTTAATTTCGTTGTACCCGAACTTACATTATCCATATTATCACCAACAAAAAAAAACAAAAAAAAACGCACAGACCTAAAAGAAACATTCACTCACTTTTTTACAGAATATTACTATTTTTAAAATTTTGATAATCGACGGAAACGAACAACTTAGAGTCACACTTTCTAACCAAGATAAAGAAATCATGTGCTGATAGACTCACTTCTGTATTTTTTCTTCTAACTGACTAACATATCATAGGCAATGGAATGTTATTTCTTTTCGAGAGTATGGGGTAGCCCTGAAATTTTTTGGGAACTTGAAGCTATGGCGATCGCTTAGGTTATAAGATGGCGGCCTCCTCTGACGACAGGCTTTCTCACAGGATAAGGTCTGCTTCTTCGGAAAAGAGAAGAACTCTTTGGTGTCGATACGACAACTCTTTGGTGTCGATACGACAATCGACAAAGCCTCTGTCAGGTTCATGCTGCTGCTGTTGCTGCTCTCTCTGCCGTTTATGAAGTCTGTACTTCTCCATCCATTCTTCTTTCTCCTTCTTGAATTCCTCCTTGAAGAGCGCTTCTTTCAGGTCTTAGTGATTTTCAACATTATGATATTGTCTATCTCTTCAGGTCTCAGTATCAGACTTGTCATGACCCTATGCAAATTCACATAGGCTTCGTTCAGCTTGGCTAATCTTGAGCACATCTTCGTAGGAAGATAAGTTAACAATGGATGGGCAGACTGGAGACTTCCCCGTTTGTATTGTCAAAGCGCGGACGTGAAGGAAAACATTGCTACACGGTTTTCGAGCCGGAACGTTCAAATAGTTTTATGGGAGGGATAGAAAGAAGTCAAAGAGCATCAATTCAACATTCCTATAGCCAAACAAACCACAAAGGCATTTTTTTTCTTCAAAACACAACATTTTTTTATTCATACTAACAAACAACTCTAACATTTTTTTAACAATAATCTAACACTATAACATCAAACATTTTTTTCAAATACCAAACGTTTTTTTTAATTCACACTCTACTTTAAACAGGGCTGACAACGTTGTGAATGAAGTTGTGATTTCCACTGTTGGAAGTCATCAGGCCATTGATGGACACTACGTTTCCTAGCTTGAGACAAAAGATAAGCATACTGGTCACAAAACCATCAATCTACTTTCACATCGTTTCTTGAAGAAGAACGAGGATCAAAATGAGTCACTAAATGTTCTAAGGAATAGCCCAGGCTGCGATGATGCAGAAAATACACACAGTACTGTCCGCACACCAAGGAAACTGTGCCTTGTAATTTCACATTATTGAATCGGGTGGTCTGAGCATTTCTTCTCATAAAGTCGATGATATCGTCTTCCAAAGGGGGCAATCCGTACGAATCGAAATATTTCACACATCCTTCTTGAGGAAAGTAGACGGCTACCCAGTGGGTTCCTGGGAGATGACTGTCGTCCGTGTTGATCACGTAAGCTTGATGGTCTTTAGGTTTGCGATGAGGGAGTTCATCTTTAGCACAGACGACAGGTTTCCAAGAAGCAGTGTACGAACTGTGGTTCAAAAGGTAATAAAGTTCTCAGGTATCCATTTTTTGTTTTTTTTCTTAAGTCATCAATTCGATCCTGACTTTCTGCTTGAAAATGTCTGACAAGTAACCGTTTTCTTCGCCTTGTCTCCCAACTCTGATCCAACAGAGCTTCGATACGATGGATCTCTTGAGTTGTTAATGGAGGACAATAATGTTCACGCAAGCCTTTATACCACTGTTGTAACACGTCTTCTTCCGAGATGAGACTCCAAGCTTCGTCCAGATATTCGTCCAATTTTTCTTCTTGACTCAGCATTAGCATTTATCGTGTTGAATTTGACTGGGATGATCGTTATGACATCCATAGCAATCTTTCTTGATCAATTCCTTAATTTTTTTTCTGTCAAGACTATAGCATAACAGGAAACTATATGTGATTCTTGTTCTGGCCATCTAGACTTCGTCATGATGACTTCTTCGTCTTTGTCTTGGGGTTCTCCTTCCTCAGGATCTTCACATTCCATGTCCAAAGAATCCCTACTATACAAACATTGATAAAAGTCTTCCATGACTTCTAATAGTGTAGAATGACTTCTCTCAAACTGTTGGCTTATATCGTATTGTCCAATTCAGCATACAGGAGGACGTTCACCGTATTATCTGCGCGTAGATTTTCTGCAAACTGAAATTCCACACGCATCTGGCCGGATTTTATAGGGTGAAAATGTCACTTGTCGCTGTCTTGACTTACAATTCGTTAGAGAACCGTTTTCGAAAATGGAGTTTCACTGTAACTTTCCCTTTGGAGAAGGGAATATTTTGTCCCAGATCTCCTTTTATAGCAATGTTGACAGTGTCTAAATACGACTTACTGACGGGTAAATAGTGAGGATGTACAAATTCACGGTGTACGTGATAGGTGTTTGCACCTTCCTGGTCATTGTTTGTGGTACTATCCACTTTGAAAGGAATGACACGCAGTAACGGCACAGAGGTGTGTCCCACCACGTTGTACTCCACCACATCGGAATACACAAAGATCAAATTAAGTCCTTGGTTCAGTTCTACCGGGTTTCCAAACGCTCTGTAAAAATCCATATTACTTTTGATCTTGGGGCTCATATTGTTTGCGACCATTTCTGCATGTCCACCCAAAATTTCAAACAAACTACCATTGAACCTGAGGGACAATGTGTCCGTATCTTGAAATTTGATCACGAGACGATGAGCCACTTTATGGTACTCAATCTTCACACTTTTTTTGGCTCTGTTCAGTGCTTTGCCAAAGGCTAAGTTGAACCTGTCCGCAATAGTGTCCACCAAATGTTCACCACTAAAATAATAACCTGAAGGAATTTTCAAGGTGTAGATAATGAAGGCTGGATTGCTGGCTGCTCTTGTGTCCCCTAAAAACCCGATTTTGTTGATTTCTTCCTCCAATTGGGCATTCAGGATTTCCACCTCGAAAGTGTTTTGCTTTTCGGTGATGTTTTTGATTTGTGTAGGGTGAATCATTTCTACCAAAGCCACTTCCCAATGGGCTTCGTGATCTAACTGGATGGTCTGAGGTAATTTGACCGTGTAACAGCACAACGTGTTGTTGGGAAACACCTCCATGGAACTGTCACTGGGAAGGTTAAGTAAAATTGGCTGTTATTGCTCATAATTCCAGAGTTTTGTGGCTCTCCGAGGCGATACTGGAAGTCAGAGGCGTGTCTCCGCCCAAAATGGAGTTGTTGTTGGAGTGGTGGCTGGCACTGACACTGGACACAAGGTTCCCGTGGTTCCCGTTCGAGGAGAATTTCAGGGAGGGATTGGGAAGCAGGTAATCGATGTAACTGCTTAATACAATGGTCCACAATTGTTTGTCTCCTTGTTGCAAACTCAAATTGGCGATGGCTGCCCCGATGACACAATACACCACGAAGATTTGGCAGAAAAAGACGATTTGCGTTTTAGGCACACGTTCTCCGCACTACACCCACAAGAGTTGTTTTTGTAAATCTTGCAGAGAAGAATTGGGTGAAGGAGTGATCGCAGTAGCTGAATCTGTGTGAAAGGGAATGATGGTCACTTCTTTTTATAGTCGATGACGTGCGAAGCGTCGATCCAAGAATGATAACTGGTCGGATATCCTTTCCAACGTACTTTGACTTCTTTGACGTCGTTTGCCCACTTTACGGTTTCTGCCAGTTAGCACTCCACCCACCTCGAGAACACAAATAACATCTAGTCAACAGCCGACTATACCTAACAAACAACCCGTCCCGGAAAGAGTGGTGGCAAAACAAAGGTCCAATTATCTTAGACAAACGGTATGGCAAACTCAAATGTAATTATCGGAGGCACTACGTTCTTTTCTCACTCCGATACTACAGGCAATCTCAGCTGAAATAACAACCACAACAACAATAACAGCGACAGACACCATAGCCGCGGATTTGAAAATATCTGAAAAATTAGTATCAGAACCAGAAAAAAAATTGAGGCGGTTGAGGAGGAGGAGGGGGACGCTGACCCTCGTTGAAAAGTACACCGAAATGGGGCTAGATCAAGCATTGTATGACGTCAACATAGCAGGGCAGTTTATTAGAGCCATACAATACGTTGCCTACAGATCTCTAGACACCTTTAAACCAAGACCTTCTCAATGGGGATTAGGGGTCAGAGTTCTTCCCCAATTCTACAGACAAACCTACACTGGATACCCCCTCAGTCAACTGGTAGAAACCGCTGCTTACATTACCGCCCATCATGGCTACGCATTTCCTGATATCAAGAATCATGTGACTAGGAGTGCGGGAAAGAACGTGAAAGCAAAAGAGAGACGTGTTACCTTCTAACAGAAAAAACAGACTTTTTTAGGGCTCCAAAAGATTGCTTTTTATTAAATAGGGAACCATATTTGGCTTGGTATCCCTCCTTGACTAAACTATTCTCGAAACAAACTTGACCCATTGGAACACTCCAACAAACTTAACTTTTTAAACCTAACAGTGACCAAACTGGTATATGTCGCTTAGACATAATAATTTAAATAAGATCAGTATGGCTATTTTTATGTACACTAAGTACTAATATTAGACAGATATGTTAGGAAATTTAACAGACTCGTTAGATTTGAACTAATTGCACAGGTGGTTAACACATTATTGGTACTTATTATTGTCGATTAGCAAAAAACAGGACTTGATTTGAAATAAGTACGGGCTAGCGTTTTGGTGAGTACTTAACATCCATGGCTGTCTTGCTGAGCACCTTTTTCCTCCTTTACCACGCTCGGACAGAAAAATGAGTGTGTGGTGAGACAATTCCCACTCATGTGTAAAGCCTTTCAGTCAGGTTGTTAAGGACTAGTTAGTCCTACACCTGAGTGGCTAAATTTAAAAGTAGTCTGTGAGTACATAAAAGCCTGGGGGGATGAGGCTCTCTTTCCTTCCCCAGGAGTAATTAAAAATCACGCGGTGCGTTATTAAACCAGTGATACATGCTCCATTAGAGCGAAAATCACTTTAATTCAAGTAAGCAAGCAAGCAAGTTCGGGTACCGTCTCTAGCACTCTTGATGACACCAACTGTCTGGGTTATTTTCTTTCTTGCAAGCCCCTATGTTCCACTTCTGTTTGTGATAATAACTTGTGATACTTCACATTTCCTAAAGTGGAAATCTTTACAAGCCGTACAAAATACAAAACTTATATGACTTTGGCTTTTGACACTTGCACAGACTCTTCACTTTATAAGTGTCACGAGAAAATTGTATATCCAAGTTTTTACCATTTTCAAAAACACGCACACACTTGCAGCTTGACCAGAAATATGTACATCTTGTTTTGTGGATAAGTCACAGACAAGTCCAAGCATATATAGGTGGTTATGAACGTTAGGAATATCCCCTCATTTTTTCAGAAATATCAAAGCTTGTATGTGCATTTTCCCTTTTCCACTCTATATTAGTGCTTAGATTTGTTCCAAAAAAAAGAAAAAAGAAACGAAATAATTTTGAAGAAAAAAAAAAACAACTGAATTTTGAATTCAGGTTTCTCTCTGTTTATAATTTTTTTCAAGTTGATGGTGCATGACAGAGTACATTCGCCTACCTTTCCAAAGTGAGAGGCATTTCTTCACATGTCATTGCCTTTGTTAAATTCGGTTTCATTGGTTAGTTATCGTTAATCTTTAATTTTTTTCATGCATTTCTTTTTGATAGAAGATTTAAGGCTTTCTATTGTTGTAACGGTATTTATGTTGTTTAGTCTGTTGATGAAATTATCTATAGCAAAGTGCTTAAGATTTTTCAGCTTCTTTTATTATTTCAAGCCCTACAAAAGGAGACCAAGTTTGTGTTCAAAGACGATTGAAACTCTAAATTACACAGGCGTGAAGGAAAAACATCGTTGTGTTTAATCTAATCATGCTTGCCGTATCTCTTTGTGTTTTAGAGTTCATATTTCTTCTTAAGTAAATACATGCATCAATAGACAGACAGATTGGGTCATCATCCTTGAGTTTCACTGTACTTTCGGTTCTTTACTTCATACAAACCCAAATTTATTGGTTTGAAAAAAAAGATAACATGCCCCTCAATACTGTAACACGTCTGTTCTGATTCTACCGATGTGAGTGTGAGTGTTTATGTCGAAATGTTTAAGTGAGATATAAAAAAAATGGTCAGCTTGGAAACGCGAACCAATACTGTGACGCTCAGTATTTTGATGTGGTAAGAGGAAATGGTACAACACACACACACACACACACACACAAATTGGGCTTGTAAGTTCACATTTCAGTGTCTGCACTGTAATGGTAACAACGCAAGAACGTAGGGATTATTATGCCACACAGTCCTAGAACAAAACAATGCATCACCCGTTGTAAGCCATTTCATTGGCTATACTTATTTTCTTACCGCGTTCGCTTCGAATTGACTTGAGTAGCTATTCAGACAGTGACGAGAATGGCCATGCTTTACTGGGTCTATCCTATAGGCGATTTATATAAAAAAATATTTTTAAAAATTAAACTAATGCACGAACAATCGTACCATGGGCGATCCCATGGAAATTGTGTCCGTCTTATTGCAAAATACATCAACATTTAATTTAACCGTGCAGATCGCTAAATAAACCTCTGATCATACACATTTTGAAAAGTGTTGTGTGACACGGATCGCCATTGTCGTTTGGTGTCTGCTTTCTTCTTCGAAAAGAGATCGTTTCGTCTTGACTATAAAAATTTAATTTGACTAAGTTTTACGCACTACTTGAACTCATACATTTACGTTGTAGGTGTAAGCCGTCGTTCTCAGTTTTCTGGAAGTTCGTTTTTGCGTTTCTCAGATGTGATACTATTTTTTATGGACCGAACGAAATTTCTTTTGGCGTGAATCAGGACTCGTGGTTTCGTGGCAGAAATGGAGAGCATTGATTAAAGCCCAGTTATGTCGTCTTCGAAATCGCTGACACGGATTTGAACTAACACTTCAGGTTTTATGTGCGGCGATACGGTACATCATTGCCTTTTACTTCCTCAATGAAATCGTTTCATCTTATTGCAAAATTACATTTGACTAGGTTTCATACGCAGCAGGTCTTTGTATATAAGGAGAGTGTCTTAGCGTCAGAGTATTCATTCCGCTCTCAAATGATCAAAGATGGAAGAGTCAGCACAGATCGACCTGCTGGTCAAATATTTGCTAAAAGTCGTACGAAAGCATAATTCACATGCGAAAGTGGCAACAAAACTTACTCTTTTGGTCGTTGATTTGATGAGAGTCATACGAAAGTGTGTAAGTGCTAATGAAGTTTGCTATATCTGCAAAGGTAAATGGGTATTTGTCTCCAGAATACCTGCTTCGTCTAAGAAAGAGAGACAAAAGTCAAGATACCTAATATCGTTGTCAGGAGAAAGGACACTGGAATTCAGAGTGCCCTACGAGAAAAGAGAATAAACAAAAACAAGACGAAACAGAGAAGAGGGATTCAGAAGAAGAAGAAATTGAAGATGATGAAGAACTTGTGCCAGTAAAGACATGGAAATGGAAAAATTGACAATGTGAGCCGATGCGTTGGCCCTGATGTGAAATTTCATACTACCGTCTAAAAGAGAATAGACCAGAAAGAACACGTAAGTGTCTCTTGGTCTTGACATTGTATAATAAGGATGGCGTGTTTTGTTTTCTACTCACACTTTATGAAATTGTTCCCTTTCACCTATCTCTATCCGTCTGGATCATGTTTTAGTTAGAATTGAAATGGAAGGATGTTTTCCTTCACGCACGCTCTTTAGGCATGCAAGTCGGTAAACAATAGTCAGTCTATTCCTCCATTATTTTGTGTCTTGATGTTTCCTAAATCACACACTGATGCCATAAAATAACGGGTTAAATGGGTTTTGTAGTGTTGGAAGTGGGGGTGGGGTGGGGTGGGGTGTAGGTGTTTGGCAGAGTTGGTCATTGCAGGTGAGGGCTTAGGTGCTTTCAAAAAACTTTTACTTCTTCACTCTGTGTTGATAGTATATTTGGGGTTTGTATGCGTTCGCGTACGTTTGTGTGGATAGTTTATTTGGGGTTTGTATCATCTCCCTTCTGTGTTGATAGTATATTTGGGGTTTGTATGCGTTCGCGTACGTTTGTGTGGATAGTTTATTTGGGGTTTGTATCATCTCCCTTCTGTGTTGATAGTATATTTGGGGTTTGTTTTTTCCTCTTCCCTCTGTATGTGTGTGTGTATGTGTGTATGTGTGTGTGTGTGTGTGTGTGTGTCTGCGCGCGTACGTTGTGTGGGTGTGTGTATTGGTCTCTGTTTGTCCGTATAAAACTCACTTTATCCCTATCAGATACACTCTACCTACCTACCTGCAGTAGCGCGTATTCAGGTCAGCCACTTGCAACACTGTTGATATTTATCCCTAGTGTTCAGTACAGTGACGTCACTGACGCTGGAAATTTCGAGACTATAAATATCGACTTGGGGATTTCCACATTTTGTAGCTATACATATATACTAGAATTCATAAACAGGAACGTCACTCAAGCTGAGGCTATAAAAAGATAGTGGGATTTTCCAAAGGAAAAACCCACAAGTTGGAGCTATAAATAGATAGTGGGATTTCATAGGAATTTCAGCTGATTATAGATACATAGGTATTTATCCACGATCGTCACAGAAGTTGATATTGTAAGTAGTTACTAATTTTATCTATTTTATAGTGTGTGTGTTTATGTGTGTGTGTGTGTGAGTATGTGTGTGTGTGTGAGTATGTCGGCGCGCGTACGTTGTGTGTTTGTGTGTTTGTGTGTGTCTGCGCGCGTACGTTGTGTGTGTGTGTGTGTGTGTTTGTGTGTTTGTGTGTGTGTGTGTTTGTGTGTCTGCGCGCGTACGTTGTGTGTGTCTATTGGTCTCTGTTTGTCCGTATAAAACTCACTTTATCCCTATCAGATACACTCTACCTACCTACCTACAGTAGCGCGTATTCAGGTCAGCCACTTGCAACACTGTTGCCATTTATCCCCTAGTGTTCAGTACAGTGACGTCACTGACGCTGGAAATTTCGAGACTATAAATATCGACTTGGGGATTTCCACATTTTGTAGCTATACATATATACTAGAATTCATAAACAGGAACGTCACTCAAGCTGAGGCTATAAAAAGATAGTGGGATTTTCCAAAGGAAAAACCCACAAGTTGGAGCTATAAATAGATAGTGGGATTTCATAGGAATTTCAGCTGATTATAGATACATAGGTATTTATTCACGATCGTCACAGAAGTTGATATTGTAAGTAGTTACTAATTTTATCCATTTTAGTCTAAACCATTGTAACTTAATTTTCGGGGATATGTTTATTTTCCTTTAAATTCTGGGACAATTTCGTCATTTTAGCGTTACTTTTAGTCACATCCATTTTGTCGTTGAGCATTTCCTTGATTATAGCTATTTATAGCATCATTACAATTATGCAAATTTTTGAACACCCCAGCAAGATTTCAGGTCTTGGTAATGCTTTATATATAAATCTCACGCTTGTACTAGTGTATGTATGTTTCTGTCTCTGTTGTGTTTGACCCTCTACCATCATTGTCCCTAGACAATCCCACCATGTTCAATTCCCCTTGACGCTATACAGACCCACCATGTTCAATTTCCATATGTTAAATTCCCCTAGTCCCTAGATAGACCCACACTCTATTCCCATGTTCAATTTCCCTTGACGCTATACAGTCCCACCCTGTTTAAATTCCTTTGACGCTATACAGTCCCAATTCCCATGTTCAATTCCTCTTGAGGCTATATCGTCCCACGATTTTTCTCTATGTTAAATTCCCACTGAGGCTATATGTTCCCACGATTTTTCTCCATGTTAAATTTCCATTGAGGCTATATGTTCCCAAGGGGGTCTGTAATGCTAATTCCCATTGAGGCTATAGGATCCCCCTTCACTACTTTTATCACAACTTGCGTTATTTTCATTGTTCATTTTACAAAGAACAAGAAGTAGCGTGTCGCAATTAATTTCATTGTTACTCATGTATGATTGCGACATACAAACCAATGATTCTGAACTGCACATTATTTATAGACATTTCGCAGTAAAACAAGGATTTGATATTTACATATTACTTTTAGTATACATGATACTAGCAATTAGTAAATGATACATACATGGGCCTTTTTCGACTGGGCCTTTTAAGCACTAGTCCGTTTTGACCCTGATCCACCCAAATTATAAGCCTGAAAGAGGAGGAAAATCTAACATTTGGATTTCTCTCGGTTCCTCTATCTAAAGTACAAATTTTATACTTGTATATAACGAGTATTCCCTAGTACAGTCCACGACCAGTCATGTGATTCAGTCCTTAATAATGACCACCAACGCTGCTTACATAAACGTTTGATTTACATAACTTTATGTAAAGTTCTTTATACTCCTGAGGATATTATATCCTAGATACAGTAAAGTAGTATAGAAAAGTATCGCTACACCGAAACATTACAATTACATAATCACTGGTAGGAGGTAGTAACGCGTCAAACGTGTGGCCAATGATTAAGCACTCTAAACAGAAATACTGATATTAATTAAGTGTACTAAAATAATATAAAATTCAGATTATATATCTACATTTTGCACAATGAACTGAAAAGGAATTTTGGTACCGAATATTCGATACAAGAGGTTCCTAATTACTTTCCTGACCATTTATAATTAGGAAATACGAGTTTGGATGGCCACCGTCCAATACAGTGCTCTAGGGCTTGACGATGGGTGTGCAGTTATACCCGGATCTCATAAAAGTGGTTCTCACGAGACTATTTTTAAGGACACATGAACCTAAAACTTATCGCATGTGTCTTCACGTGAGTTCAGTATATAGGTTTCCAAGTAAAGTACACTATACAAGTTCTGGATTAGGCTATTGTTAGGTTAGTTGAGTTATGCCGGGTATGAATGATGGCTTCCAATATGTTAACGTGAAAATTACGATGATCATAACATTTCTTTGAAACCACTGAAACATCGACAAACTGGTTTATCGATCGATCTTCGAGGGCCATTCTTTCTACTCGCTGTCATCAGTTACACTTATAGCTGCGGCTGAAGACTGAAGGATATTATGAGATTGTGAGAAGGCTTGGGTTTAGCAACCGATAATCGGAGGTGTAGAAACAATCAAAATGGCATCGTTGGGTAGACAATTTATTCTTCTTTTGTGGAAGAATTTTGTATTGCAGAAGAGAAAAGTTTGCGTGACGGTGTTTGAGATCGTAATTCCAATAGCCTTTGCGTTAATTCTAGTTGTTATTCGCTCACTGTCAGATTCACAGTACGTGAACTACAACACCCATTATGAACCATTTTATCCTGCAACTTACAGTCTGACGAATTCCAAGCCAAGGTTGTTGTACACACCTAATACCGCCGTGATCAATAGCCTCATCTCAAAGGTTCAAAGCAGCCTTGGAGTAAAAAATGGTATGTATTTTAATCATATAATTACTTCTAATTTATTTTTAAATGTTATTTATGTTTTGTTTTAAATAACTGATCTATGTAATCCAGATGATTAGATATTCAATGGTTTCATTTGTTTTACATGGATTTTATTACGTCAGAGATCGTGGACTCGGTAACAGTGGGAATCAATAATGGGACAGAAACTGGGACTAATATTGTTGTTGTTGTTGCAGGGTTTAACGCTATTTTTCAGCACAAGATAGGCTATACATGGCGGCCAGTATAATTGGTGGAGGAAGAACCCTGGAAAACCCTGGGAAGAACCACCGACCCACGAGAAGCTACTGGCAGGCTTTCTCACGTACCAACGTTAGCCAAGGCTGAGACTCGAACTCACGCGGACAGAGGTGAGATGGCATTGATCCGTAACGGCGAGCGCTTTAGACCACTCGGGGCCCCGGGACTAATATCAAATTCACCCAGAGAGGGGATCAGCTGTGTTGGTTCTTCATAGGATTTTGAAATTTGGTCGAGGGCGGCTTCTTTGAAAAAGTTGCAGTCCAAACACTAAAATGATACTTTTTGTTATTTTACAATAATTTAGATCATTATTACTGTATATTGTCACTATTGTATTTAACATCAGATTGCTAATACTGATGATCATGAAACATTTAGTATGATAATAAACATCTGACACAGGCTGTTGCTTTACTGTAACAGTGATGTTACAACTATAGCAATTTTCAAGCTTTTACTTCACAATTCTTTACTTTTACATTTACAATGAATAAAGCCTTGGGAAGGGATTACCTTTCTTTTTCTGTAATAATTTATTAAATTTCATTTGAAATCATTCAGCTTTCCAAGACACTGGAAGAAGAAACAAATGAACATACATGTATTCCATTGATAGCATACTTCATCTACCAGAACTTTTTTAAAAAACTTTAATAAGTTTCTCCATGGCTGTTTTTGCATCAAAATCCAAAGCTCTGGACCATCCTCAATCACCCTGTTAAGTTTCCTTACAGTTTCTTAATTTAAACATCCATGGATCTTTGTTTTGATGTTGACAAGTTCAGTGTTCTTTGGGTTGCCATTGCATGATTCCTAACCTAATCTCATTAAAATCAGTTGAAGTTTGTTAGATAGCTCTGATAGTACATGAATACCTCATTTGTACAAAAGGATTTGTTGTTGTAGGGTTTAATACCATTTTTCAGCAAACGATAGGCTAATCATGGCAGCCATTATTAATTTTTGGAGGAAGAACCTGGAAAGAACCACCGACCCATGAGAAACTACTGGCAAGCTTTCTCACATACCCACATTAGCCGCATCCGAGACTCGAACCCACGCAGACAGCTATGAGATGGCAGTGATCCGTAACGGAGAGTGCCTTAAACCACGCCTTAAAGGATTCAATAAAAGATAATAGACCCCTTTCATAATACACATTTCAAACAAGTTACCATTCCTGATAGCAATCACTGAAAATCAAAATAAGGCAATCACTGCTGGGTGAATGTTCATTATATTGACTTGGAAGTGGAGATTGGCTTTTGGAAGGTCTGAATATTCAGTGAATAACATCTTGACATCATGTTCATATATTTATAGGGTTGATAATCAAATATGTGCATTCAGAATAATGATAATAATAATAAACATATTTCCCAATATGTTCTTTTTTTTAAAAATAACATAGGCAAGCAAATTACTAATTTCTCCTCGAAATTTGTTTTGTAAAAAAAAATTGTTTTAGAATGTATTTATTTTATTTTGCACTAAACCAATTTAAGCAAGTTCTTTTAAAATTTTAATATTTGTCCAGTCTTGTTTTGTGGTTTATGCCATTTAGCTATCAAAGCATGTTTAGAATTGTATAGTTTCAATAAACTTACTACAGTCCGTGCAAAAATCAAGATCCTTGCAGATTAATAAAGAACCAGCCCATCCCCACCCATTCTGTCGAACCTAAATTTAAAAATAAAATTTTCTTTAGTCCCATTACACTAATGCCAGTTTTATTTTAAACTGAAATCTACTAGTATCTGACCTACAGATGAATGTTAGTTTCAAACCTTATAAATATCTACATAAACCCATTTTCAGAATCCTGGATGTAAGTATAACAATTAATTGATCTGTATTTAAAATAATAATATATATTGTTCATTAAACTAACATTTTACTTGCAAGAATCCGAATTGGTCATACTTATATCACCCACACCCACATACTAAAAGGTGAAGACCCACCAGAGTGCGTTTCTTGCAATGAACCATTCACTGTCAAGCACTTTATGATAGAGTGCTTTGACCTACAACCTACGCGCGATCGTTATTACGTTGTGCATGACATGAAAGAACTTTTTGATAATATAAACATCACTCGTATTATCGAGTTCTTGAAAGCCGTAAATATTTACTCTAAACTCTGACTTTTATGCTATCACCTTGTGCAGTTTTATGCAATATACATACCGTCCCATTTTAATACCTATTCATCTTCTTTACATCTCCCGTTGATCGGGAAGCTTTATTTTGCACCGTTACCATCTTACCGTTTTTAATTTCAACCATTTGTTCTTTTATATCGCTGGTCGATATAGAACCTTTTATAAGTTTTAAAAGATTATACAAGTAACACTTTGTTTGGCGCTAAATAGCCTAAAAGTGCTGATGCGCCGTTAAAAAACAAACAATCAATCAATCAATCATTTTGCTATTTTAATTTTTTATTGTTTAGGTATTTTAATTTTAAGTAACATTTTTTAGTAGTTTTATTATTTTCTTTTAAATAATATTATTCTATACTTTGGGTATTTTAATTTAAAATAACAATGTTCTAGAGTGTATCGTATTTATTTTTCATGGATGCAATCACTAATAATGTACACAGAAAAGGTCATTGTTCCTTGAAACTGTAATTTCTATTACATACCTTTCAGAAAAAATTGCAAATGCAATTTCTTTTTTCAAACTTTGTTCCTTTCATCGCTGTTATCATTTTATCTACTAAATGGTCATAAATCTGATGGAAATTCATTTCTGATAACTTTATTAAAATCTCCAGACCATTTAGCATTTTTGGAGAGTCAGTAACATATTGTGACATGTTTATTCTGCAAATTTGGGAGTATTTAAGTGACACTAATTATTATTCACATTTAAGATTTCTTTGAATTGTTTGATAGAGTAAATCCTTTGGCTATCATTAATATACTTCTTGCATTTAGATATCTAGATTGTTAATCTCCCAGCACCAAGCACCTGCACTGTAAAGTGATCCAAGTGTCATGGATTCAGAATCTATACAGGTCAGCCTGCATTGGCTGCTTCATTGTGTGTTTGGGAAAGGCAGTTAGCTCCCATTTCCTTTGCATGAAGTTTAGCCCTCTGTTTGCAGTAATTTTATAACTCAAGTCAATTGACTCATAACTCCATACCCTTGGGAGTCAAAATGAAAATCTTAAAAATCAGACCCGAGATCTTAGAGGTCATTAGTTTTTGAAAGTCTTGAGTTCAGCACTGGGGTTGTTTGTTATTCATGGAGCAGACTGATGTTCAAGACTTCTTGTCTAATATTGAATAAAGACTTGTACAGTATATTGTAAGAGACAAGAAGACATTGAGAGGGACATGGACAATGCTAAGTTTTGTACAAGTTTTTCTTTTTCTAATTATGTATGTGTGAATATTTAGTATATTAAATAGTTAAAGAATTATTGTACATTTTATTATATTTTTAACTTTTCAACATTTTTAATTTGAAACTTTTTAAACCATTTTAAATGCAAATATATACCTCTACAACTATTAGATATTTTGTTTCTGTATCAAACCAATTCAAGCTGATTATCAAACTAATGCATCAAACAACATGAAAAAGTATATCCAGTTTTATCAAGGATTAACAGTCACAATTGCAGGCCTTGAGTCACATGTCAACAGAACATGTTAGCTAATTAGATCTTCCTAATTTTACTCCTTGCAAATGACCCTAAATGGCCTAAAAGTTTTTGACTGATTTCAGAGTCACTGCTTGCCAATACTTCTCCAAGCCAAGTTAATCTTAAGGAGAAAGTTCAAGAGTTAGACATGAGATGTGTTCTAATGTTTCATATTTCTTTGCCAGTGTTTTTTTAATTTCCTATTAGTATTGGGAGAAAGATTTGGCAATTAGACATAACATGAACTTGAACATGTATAAACTTTCCTTAAGTATTCTTCGGTAAACATTTTGAGCAATGCAAGAAGAATTCAACAGTACAAAAAAATCAAAGTTCACTCGTTTTTTATAATTTAAAGACTTGAAAGCTATTAGGAGCCACTTTTGATTCATTCATTACTTTAACACATAATCCCACATTTGGCCTTAAACTCTACAGATTACAACAGTAATGAATAAGGTAATCAGTTAACAGTTCCTTGTACATTGTATCAGCATTTGTAACCTGTTTACACCACATCAGTGCATCGGTATTACATTTCTGGTTCCTAGTAGACTGGTTACTCTAATTATAGGGAGAATATGCCTAAATATATGTATTCTTTTTGTCTTAAAATTATTAATAACTTTTCTTTTCAAAAGCAATAGATGGTAACTATTAAATTGCGGACAGTAGATGGATTTTAAAATGGTACTTTTGTACCTGTTACAGGTAGAATTGTGTATGTTGATGGACAGTCAGACAAATGCTGATGTTTGATTTAAATGTTAATCCAATAAAATCATAATTGATCCCCTCTTCCTCAATTAAAAACATCAAATATAATCTTGAAACAGTATATCCTTGATTCAGTTATGCCCACCTAAGTGTGACATTAGTGACCTGTTGGCTCATCCGTTTCATATGGATCTTGAATTGGGGGCGATTAGGTGTAAATATTCGTTTTGCAAATGTTGATCACTGGCGCATACAGTTTGTTATGGACGGAAAATATGCAGTAGGAAGTTATGCCAGAGGTGAATCAAATGTAATTAAGATTGATGCTCTGGACGAAATTAATGTGTATCATATAAAGCTTGGAATTCCCGGAAATGGGCAAAATTTAAATTTCATCTGCCTCGAATGCGGAGGTCATGGGTTCAAACAACAGCCAAGTCATACCAAAGACTTATAAAAATGGTACTGACAGATACCTTGGTGCTCAGAATTAAGAGGGTAGTGTTAGGAGTGGTCACCTGGTGTCAGAATATTATAACTGGGTTGCACATGATTTTGTGTGTCTGCTGCTTGATGCCTCGATGCTAGACATCACTATAAACTGCCGCACTGCAGACATATTGTTGTGATATGACAGAAATTGTTAAAGCTAAGTTAAAAATCCAAATCACACACACATCAGTTCTTTTATGGTGAAAAACAATGTATTAGGAGTCATTTTAAAAATTGCTTATCCCCTAGCTTAGTTCAATAGTCAAACAGTCATATATATATATATATATATAACTAGTGGTGCATTACTAAGTCAGCATATGCCAGAGACAGCTCATTATTCATGTAGGACAAGGGAGTGCAAATGCTAGGAAACTAATGAGATACAGAGAACAGAAATTACAGTATTGTTCAACATTCATTATTAATGTTGGGGTGAAATGAGACATCTATGCGGCATATCAATGTGATTCATGATACACAGCATATTATAAGATACATTGTCGATACACACATGAACATGATGGTCCTCCCACCTTAAATCAGGTTCTGTCCAAACAATTTAGGTATTGATCATATTTTTGACATGCAAAATAAGTACCTTATTTGCTCAGGATACATTTATTTGGTAAATAGCCTTTATGGCAAAATACCAAACTGACGTCAATGAAAGGCTAATATCTAGGACTTAAAGCAGGCTATTGATTGTGTGTTTTTATTTGCAAATTATCTATAAATCAAAATCTGCTCAGCATACATTTGTTTGGTAACAAGCCTTTATTGCAAAATACCAAAATGACCTCAAATGCAAGACTAAAATATAGGACTCTGTGAGATCCTCATCTGCTCCACACTGGGTTAATACAGTAACAGTGACTCAACAGGAACACAGAGACACCTTATTTACTGCTTTGGGTGTTGTAAATCTCTTAATTAGAAACAGTTTACATGGCACTGTGGTAGAGGTTACTTGCATTGCAAAAATTATTAGGATACCTGGCATATTGTTTGGGCATCTATTTTAAGTAGAAAACCAATCTACAGGTAGAATTATGGACATCCTGGACAAGTTGGACCACAAGAGGTGGGGAGGCATATTAGTGGAATTCCAGATCAGTAGGTTTCTGTAGACATTGTAGTGCTAGTTGTGACATCTGTGTTACTAGGCAACTATTTACACTTCTCGCTTCTTCAGCTAGACATGAATATTTGTTAAACTAAATTTGATTGGCACATTGTACCCTGTAAGAAACATTATGTTGTAGTTTGGACCTTGAATTGAAAAGTGTTACAAATGTATATTTAAAATACAGGCTGCCTATAAACCCAAAATGGCTGATTCCCAGAGTGGTTCGTCTTCAGATGACAATTTCATTTGGCTAATACTGGTCGATGATAATTACGACAAGAATATTTTTAAAAGTTATGAAGTATATTATTTGAGTATGGGAAAGTGAGAATGGAGATGCCAGTGGGTGATTTTGAGACCGTAGATAGTGTTTGGTACAAGTCCAATATACATGCTGGATGGGCAGAAACAGTCACCTGACAGATGTATTTGGATCATAAAATGAAAAATAGATAGTATGCCAGTCAATCACCCTTTCAGCAAACATACAAAATGCAGAATACCAAGCCAAATTAACATACAGGCATTTTACAAGTAGAATGCAATTTTCATTTCTTTTCTCAAACAATTTAAACCTGCTGGATCATGTGGCTACAAAACTATATCCCTATCTCAGTTAAGATAAACTGAATATATACAAATTTTGAAAAAATGAAGTTAAGAAGTAATATTTATTTGATCATAATAAAAAGATCTTTCTGGTGGCTTAAGTGAGTCCATGTGCATCTGATAAAATGGAGCATCCTTAAATGATAAATAAAGGAGAATTTATAGCACGTAGTTGGATGCTAAGTATATGTCTGTAATCCCTGTAATTATAAATCCAGACAAACTGCATAACAACAAAGATCCTGATCGGCCATATCATGTTGTACATGCGGATCTAGGTCTATGCTGTTTCTACTGATTCCTCCTTACAAACTACACAGATCCAGACCATTTGGCACATGATATGATGGCAGATCTGGGTTTGTGCAGTTTGCAGTTGAACTGATATTATAAGCAAGTATTTACAGCATTTCATGCCATATTTACATACTGAAACTCAGTGATGTAGGCATATTTATATGTAAGAATTGAGAGGGCAGTACATAATTTGTGGTGTTTCTTAAATTACATGTACAAGAAATCTTGGAAGGCTTTTCAGTTCTCATGTATCTAGACACCAACCAATCAGTATTTAAGCAAAGATGTTTAAAGAGACAAATTTTTCATTGGGGGCTTGGGTTGACAGATGCTGTATTTAATTGCCACTGTTGGATTTTGTAAAAGATATTCTTTACACAATTTATATTACAGTAAAATCACATTAGTTGGATATCTGATAATGTGTGTGTGTGTGGGGGGGTAGAAACATGTTTGTCTTGCCTGCATAATCAGGAGATGTTATTTTTCCAGTGATGTCAGCAATAGCAGAAAGCTTCAGATATGTTTAGGTTTTTTAGTGTTTCATATTTTTTACATTTGTTGAACACAATTGAAATTATAATAATATCATTCAATACATGTCTGAAGTGAATGCAGTGTTTTGCTAAAGTAATTTGATATATTTAAATGTAAAATCACTGGTCATCAGTGTTACATGGGAGTTGATGTATAATTGTAGGCCTTTATAGGACACACAGTACTAATTATACGGAAGAACTGTGAACCAGTCTAGAAATGGGTGAAGAAATAATAGAGTATTAACAGGTTTGGTGGTCCATAATTGGTTAATAATGAAAATTAAAATTTTAGGAAAAATATCTTTTGAGAGCTTATCCTATATGTAATGTAAAAAAAATATTGACAGATTTCTGATGCAATTTTAGCATTTTTACAGGCTTGACTCGGGAGTACTCAATACTGAAAGTAGCACCTGATTCATTTGGTGCAGAATCAATAACACGTGTTTCATGCACATGTATGTAAACAAAGTGCCGCAGGTCATATGGTGTTCTCCACACATAAGCTTGCACCAAGGATTGATGTGCATGAGGAATTATAGGTGTCATTATCATTACCCATAAATTTTAAGTTATTGAATTTTGAATATGATAGTGTTTCCATATGTTTACCATTGGAGTTGAATTAGTACTGTGAGTCCTATATGTACCATTGAATAGCATGCAAAGGGAGATAAAGCAGCCATGCACATGAATTCCTGTTCTTACTAATGTGGATTACATTGTGTAATGTAAAGTGTTTAAATATGTACATGTGCATGGGTTGTTATCTTTGTATTCCAACTACTCCAGTGGCCTAGTGGTTAGTGTCTGCCTCTGACAGAGAATGTTGTGGGTTCAAACCCTGGCTGAGTCATACCAAAGACTTAAAAATAAATCGTACTGACAGCTGCTTCGTTTGGTACTCAGCATTAAGAGGTTAGTGTTAGGACTGGTTTGCCTGGTGTCAGGATAATATGACTGGGTAGGACATCATGTTACATGTCTGCAGCATGATGCCCCAGTGCTAGACATGACTATAAACTGTCACACTGCAGACATCGTAGCAATATGACTGATTTTTTTTTTTAAAGCTACATTCAGAATACTCTCTCCACTCACACATGCGTCTTTTTATTCCCTTTTCCAATAAACTAAACTGGTTTTCCATTTATTTCTTACAACACAGTATTACATATTAAGGGAAACAATTGCTATATTTGGAATTTTAGTGTCGAAATTGCTTGAAGCTTTTTTGAAGGAAAGCGTGGATTATATTTCATATTTTCAGAGGTAAGATAATATAAATAGATGTACATTATTTCAGTGATATATTCTGTTGTCCAAGCCACTTTTTATGTTATGAAACAATATCAGTGTAAGAGCTGGGTCACATTTATAGGCACAGTTTCCAACAGCAACACATACATACAGTAAACATACTATTAGAATTTTATAAACAAAAGAAAACTAACATCATAAATGCAACTAGAATACTTTATTTCTAAAAGAACATTGAAACATTACCATGCAGGTATTTTTTTATTGGTGGTGGTTGTTTTGAGTTTAATTCCATTTCTGTGTAAGATAGGCTATTCATGATGACCAGTATAAATGGTGTAGGAAGAATGGGGGAAAATCCAAGTAAGAATCACAGACCCATGGGAAGCTACTGACAACTTTCTCACATACCCACATTGGCAGATCCCCAGTATAAACCCCATGTAGAAAGAGGTGAAAGGGCAGTGATCTGTCAAGATGAGTGCTTTAGACCACTTGGCCACATGGGGCCAACATCCTTTATTGGTAAGCACGGATATAATGCAACCCTGTTTACCAACCTAGATGTCATTTCTTGCTGGGCATACAGATGTATAATTGTCTTGCTGGGCATACTGATAAATGATTGTCTTGCTGGGCATACTGATAAATGATTGTCTTGCTATGCATACTGATGCATACTTGTCTTGCTGGACATACTGATAAATGATTGTCTTGCTGGGCACACTGATAAATGATTGTCTTGCTGGGTATACTGATGCATAATTGTATTGCTGGGCATACTGATAAATGATTGTCTTGCTGGGCATACTGATGCATAATTGTATTGCTGGGCATACTGATAAATGATTGTCTTGCTGGGCACACTGATAAATGATTGTCTTGCTGGGCATACTGGTGCATAATTGTATTGCTGGGCATACTGATAAATGATTGTCTTGCTGGGCATACTGATGCATAATTGTATTGCTGGGCATACTGATAAATGATTGTCTTGCTGGGCATACTGATAAATGATTGTCTTGCTGGGTATACTGATAAATAATTGTCTTGCTGGGCATACTGATAAATGATTGTCTTGCTGAGTATACTGATGCGTGATTGTCTTGTTGGCCAGAATGTGCTGTGATGATTGAATTGCAGCAGTTACTTGTCACCATCTTTGCTGTACTGAAGAGAATACATTTTTTTCACTTTTTCCAGACATTCTCAGGTACTTGTTGCAGGCTTGATACTAAAATGGGTTGATGCCTTGAAAATACATGTATCTGGTGTTCCCAATGGATATTAAACATAATAAGAGACCTGGTTTGAAACTCAAAGAAATTGCATTTGCACAGATAGCCTTTGATTTCTTACTGGTATTTGCATTTGCTGTGAATTTTTCAGAAATATGCAAGGAAAGCTTCCTTTTAAATGAGCTACGACACGTTGTTATGAGTCAGAAATGGTAAAAGTTGAGAGACAGAAAATGTACATTTTTTATCATTGTCTGGTCAGACAGTGTCATACCAAAATAATCCAAATTAAGATCCACTCATTAAATGTTCCTTTGATCCTGGGATTCATTTTGACATTCTTTGTCTCAGGTCTAATTCATGCAGATGTTTGATAACTCATTCATTGGAAAACTTGAGTGACATGATGTATGATAATAACATGTAGTCAGATTAGGCAAAAGTAATCTATAACTATCGTGTGATAAACAATAAGTGATGTTGAACTTATAATGCATAGAGAATGCTCTTCTCTACTCTTCTTCAGGTCACCATCTACTCGGCCCAGGAATGAGTAGGTAGTAAAGTTTCACCTGGTCCAGGCAAGTTTTACCTGGCCTGGGCAAATTTTACCCAGTTAGGACAAGAGAATGAGTGGTTTCCATGAGCCTGAGTATTTTTCTTATAGATATAAATAGATGAAAGTATCCAGAATTAGTTTATGTATCTGACAGTCATGGACAAGAAGGATGAATGGGATTTTCCATCATTCATCCAGCCATTAAGACTATTCTTTCTAAATTTCTATGACACTTTACATACAGATTCATCTCAAGGTTCTTAGGATGTAAGATGCACCTTTTTTATTAGATGCATAGCTGCTATCTTGGTATCACTACTGATCCTGTTACAGATGATATTATCAGTAGGAGATTTCCTATGTTGTCCTGTTACAGATGGTCATATCAGTAGGGGATTTCTTATGTTGTCCTGTTACAGATGATCATATCAGATGGGGATTTCCTATGTTGTCCTGTTACAGATGATATTACCAGTAGGGGATTTCTTATGTTGTCCTGTTACAGATTGTCATATCAGTCGGGGATTTCTTATGTTGTCCTGTTACAGATGGTCATATCAGATGGGGATTTCCTATGTTGTCCTATTACAGATGGTCATATCAGGTGGGGATTTCCTATGTTGTCCTGTTACAGATGGTCATAGCAGTAGGGGATTTCTTATGTTGTCCTGTTACAGATGGTCATATCAGTAGGGGATCTCTTATTTTATTTTGTTACAGATGGTCATATTAGTCAGGGATTTCTTATGTTGTCCTGTTACAGATGGTCATATCAGCAGGGGATTTCTTATGTTGTTCTGTTACAGACGGTCATATCAGTAGGGGATTTCTTATGTTAGATTTGGGTTCTAAATGAAAATGGCATTGATCTGACCTTCGATATGGCTATCTTGAACATATTGTTATAGAGCTATTCCCAGATGGATGGTCATAGTGACATGCAGTTTTCATCAAAAGACTTGACACAGTCTGATGTTTGATTGTTCCGTAATGAAACTGGTGCCAGTCTTATTACCCATTATAGCTTGTCATGAAGGTACAATTGAAAATCTTGATATGGTGTTTTTCCAGCGGATTATAATAATGCTGGTTCTAAATGAAAATAGTGTATTTTACATGCTATGCTGCAACCACAGCAACCAAATTGAAAATCATGTTGTTACGATACTCAAGATTATGAGATGTTTTCAACACTTAGCAGTTGAAAAAATAAAATTGTCTTCTTTGGTCAGTATTAGTTTTAGTCTGTTTGAGGGGTTCATGTTAGTTTTCAAATTGAAAATGTGAAACCTTTTTAATCTTGAAAAATATAAAAGTTGAGAAATTCCTAAAATCTGTGGATATCCTCAGATATAAGAAAAATCTTGTGAGGAGAATTGTTGAACAGTATTTGAATTCCTGATACCTCCTATATCATTGGACTGCTGCAACCCATATTAAATATCATGTTGGGTGTTAACAGCAGTTGTATAGTTTGATGCATCCCCAGTAATAAGTCGGAGTCATTTATACAATCCTTTTTTGCTGACCTTCATGATGTTGTTATTTATTGCAGTATCGGCCTTCAACACGGAAAAAGAATTGGAGATTGAATACAGTATTTCAAATAACGTTTGGGCTGGAGTGGTGTTTAAAGGCGACTATAGCTCATCCTTAGACACTAGCATCAGTTATTCCCTTCGGGTGGCACTTCGTCCGGGACATGAGGATCAAGATCAGTGGAGGACACGCAACACATACCCCATCTTTCAGAGTTCTGGACCAAGAAATAATGACTCAACTGGTGGAGAACCTTGTAAGTCAGGGAAAAAAACATTTTCAGAACTCAAAATTAGCAGCTTCAGATGACAAATATATAACCTTAAGTTATTGTTCATTGTTTTCTCCAGCTTTCCAAGAAAAAGGGATGATTAGCTAGACTTGAGAATTAGGGTGAAGTGCGAGCTTTATGGGGAGAAGTGAGAGCTAACAGGAAGAAGTGGGAGCAAAGCAAGAAATATATATATCATAAACAAATTTGGTATATGTATGGATGTTTCTTATTCACATGCAGTGTATTCATACTTGAAAGTGTGTATGTTGGATAGAGAGATAATATGCAGTGTACTTTTGCCAAATGAATTAAGGATAGCAAAGAGAAGCTATACTTTATGATTAATTTCAACTGATATGAGTACCTCAATTGCAGTATTATAATTGCATTTGTGGTGGAGAGTGAGATGTGAGGGATTTCTATATTGCAGTGGACACGCTTTTTTTGTATGTGACTGTGATAAATAATACATTGTCAGGAATTTACAAGCTCAGGTTTGGTTCAAGCAAGCTGAAGTTTGCATGGCACTTGCCTGCATGCAAGAATTACAAAATTGAGAGAGTGGTGCAAGAAATTTTATATAACATCATTAATCTGGGTAAAATGCGTAAAACACTACATCTACACAAGCTATTTTACCAGCATGTGGTCATGTTTTGACTTCCTAATGCTTTATGTTTTGCAACTTTTAAACTCTGCTATCTAACCACAGTACATATATCGGCACCTTTATTGTAGCATTCAGATGTAGTGCATTGTTCTACATAACTGGTCACAGTTTCTTTCATTTATTGTATATGCCATTTTCATCCTGTAGGCAAGATCATTCTTGCATTTCTTGGATATAATGTGATTTTCATAAAATATAAAATATTTTATTTTATCTTTTGAATTTACTAATATTAGGATATTATTTTTGAGGCAAGCTCACATTTTTCAAGGATAACGTTTGCTGAGGGGTTTATGTTTTGGCTTCCATCTCATGAGCTCTTGGCAGGTTTATAGAAGGTCAAATATATAAACGTTTCAATGACATTTTCTGACTTCATCATATACATTTGTGTCAGGAACTTGCATCATATACTGGACAGATTTGCATTTTGGTCCATGAGTCTGGCAGTGGGGTTAAATATAAGGGTAGGGGTGTTTGTGGATATGGAGTAAAAAAGGGGGGATTTACAAAGGCAAGCCATTAGAATTATTTTTGCTTTTTTCAACAGCTTTTTAAGACTCTTCTTGATAATAGGATTAGTTATGAATTCTCAATCAAATTTAGTATCTCTGATGTAGAGACGAAGTGATTAATTCAGAATACAGTGATGGAGCTTCTAGAAGAGTTTTAATAGGGCTGAAAATATGCAGTAATTTCCTTTATGGTTCTATTTTGTGTCATTTGGAGAAGTAGATTGACAATTTACATTTTCAAAATCTTCCATTAAATTTTGTTTATAAGCAGCTGAGCTTCATGTCATTATTTTTGTTGTTGAATATGTTGACTTTCACCCTGTGAGTCGGAGTATTTTGATGGCACAAAATCGTATGATGCTGTAGGACCTGAGGAAATCTTTTGATTGAATACTGTGCGAAAAACAAATTTGACCAGATGCTTTAATGATTTTACATCTGTTGCCTTTATATATTATTTGATACACCATTTAATGAATTTTACAAGTATTGCCTTTATATTTTATTTGATACACCATTTAATGAATTTTACATGTATTGCCTTTATATTTTATTTTATATACCATTTAATGAAATTTAGAGATTTTATGTATTTTATCAGGCTTACCATCATAGGTTTTTGTGCAGTTCATCAATTTTACATTTAGTTGCCACCATATCACCACTTTTGTGCTGAAACGCAATTAGATGCCACAACCATATATATATATATATATATATATATATATATATATATATATATATATATATATATATGTCATTACCAATATACAAGTTTTATTAAATATATATGTCATTACCAATATACAAGTTTTATTAAATATATATGTCATTACTAATATACAAGTTTTATTAGTAAAGTCTATTTTTTCCAATCATTGCAGATTATTATGCTACTGGATTTCTTGCACTGAAGTACCATCTGGATATGGCAATCATAGAAACAGTGACAGGAAATACAACATTGAATACCACTGTTGCCATGCAAAAAATGCCATATCCACCTCATCTACGTGATGTGTTGATCAGTGTGCTCCAGTCCAATCTTCCTCTCTTCATTGTTCTCAGTTTCATCTTGAATGCACTCCAGATCACCAAGAACATTGCTTATGAGAAGGAAAATAAACTTAAGGTGAGATAAGAGAGTAATTGCTGTTCACCAGTTCCTCGCCTTGATTGCCAGTTGCAACTTTTAACCTCAGTCCCTCACCTTTATTGCCAGTTGCAACTTTTAACCTCTGCTATCGATCAGCTGTAAAAGATTGGCAGCTTTTAATCAAGCCACAGTAAAAACATAGATCATGTCCTAAAGTATAGTAATTCTAGTCTATAATAAATTTCAGTGTTATGAATTTCCTAGTGGATAAAAAAAAAAAATGTGTTACGAATTTCCTTGTCTATGATAAACTCCAGAGTTATGAATTTCCTTGTCTGTAATAAACCCCGGTGTTGTGAATTTCCTTGTCTATAATAAACCCTAGTGTTATGAATTTCAATAAATCCCAGAGTCATGAATAACAATAAACCCTAGAGTCATGAATAACAAAAATGTGTTATGAATTTCCTTGTCTATAATAAACCCATCATGAATTTCCTTGCGTGTAATAAATCTCAGAGTTATGAATTTCCTTTTCTATAATAGATATCTGTGCTGTGAATTTCCTTGTCTATAATAATATTAAAATTATATCACTAAAATTCAAAATGCTTGACATTTGAAATCCATTTATATGATTAAAATCCATGCATTCAATAATAGGTCACAGTCTGGTATAAAAATAGTTAGAATGATCAGATTCACAACATCCTATGGTTACATTAATTCCACACACTTGCCAAATAAACATTGAAAGTTTTTGATTCACAATATCCTATAACAGATTTTAATGTCTTCTGATATAAAGTCCAAGAATTTATCGTCATTGTCTGATAAAGTTCTGAAATCCTCCATCATTGTCTAGTCATCGTAAATATCATATGTTTCCTCAGCTTCATTGTCATTTGTGGGTGCTTAATGTTGGACTGAGTTAGGGTCTTTAAGTAGCAATTTGATGATACAGTGAGTGAAATATATTAAAGTCTGCAACTGAACACATGACAGTTATGCAGCAACAACACAGGGTGTTCAAATAATCACCCGCTGTTACATGGCGCTGAGCAAGCATCAGGCTTGTGGCTTGATCAAAGGTTTGTCATTTGGGGAAAAGAAGCTATGAGATTAAGGTCAAACATACACTGGTAACATGACTTGGCAGTGAACAAGTACATGTATTAAATTTGCAGCTCTATCAAAAGGATTCTTAACTTGGAAAGAAAGTGAGTGCTGCCTTTACAAGCTAGAAAACTTGGGGAATGTCTTTTTGAAATTAAATCTGACTTACGGAACAGGAAAATACAATTTAAAGCAAAACTTTTATTGCATTAAACATGTTGGTGGGTAACAATTACAGCTGCAGACAAAAAATGGCTGCAGTTTTCCGTCAAATGATAATGAGAACTCCCATAAATTTGAATTCCTAGTCCGTCCTACATATGTAATATTAAAATGGTTTGATATTTAGCACTTACAAGATATAAAACTTATTAGGCAACATTTGGATGGTCTGTAATATTTCATATTAAAGAAGACATAGCTAAATTCAAATGTGATTTTAGTTTACAAAAAGATTCAATGCCCATGATCTGGTTTAATGAGGTGTTATCCAATAAGAATAAAATAAACATTTTTGCACACATGAAGCAATTGAAAACAAATTGCAGTTACTAGGAATATTCTGACAATTTCCTTGTTTGCATAGATCCTATCTTGCAAGTAAATTATGAATGCTTTCTTTTTATCAGAATTTTCTAACACAGCGGAGTACAATGGTGGAAGAATTAAATATGATTGCACACCCTGCAGTATGAACTCTAACGATAAAGACTAAAATTTTAATATGATTCTCAAACAGAGTGAATGATTGGAGCACTTTTAAATTTTGACAAAGATTTTCAAAGGCATCCAGAAACTTGACAATGGTACTCCAAAATTTGACAGGGGCACTAAATAATAGGGCATGGCTTAGTTACCCCTCTATGTACACTTAGAGGTAACAATAATACTGTCTTCAGATTTAATCCACATTGTCATTTTTGATGTCATGATGTCCTGAGTGTAGTTAATTTGCAATAAATGTTGATCAGGATGGGGCTTGATTCTCCTCACCCATCCTACCAAATAAGGAGATAAATTGTGTCACAGTCCTCACCTTTAAATGACTCTGACCTCTCCCAAACTTAAAAAATGGCATGCAGCTTTGATACAGTGAAGTCCAGATATTCAGATGTAATCTTGAGTCACTGTTTTAATTTAATTGTAAATTATAAAGATGATGTAATGTGATTTTTTTACCAATGTAATCACAACAGTGATGTTGCATAAACCAGTGGTTCCCAACCTCTTTGAGTATGAGGACCACTTTGCAGACCTCCACATGCTGACCTCCACATGCTGACAGTGCTGGTTGGAGGAGCAAGACTCATTGTGAAGCTTTGTGAATTTGCTGACCCCTTGGAATAACCCTGTGGACCCAGGGGTCCACTACCCACAGGCTGGCATATAGTATTAAACTTGTCTGGCCATCCATCACACCTTGCTTAAGTTTAGTGCTTGGACAGATTTTCTGGCACTATTGTGTGGCCTTTTATCTGTTGCTGCAGGATCTATGTAAGAACTGAAAAGTTAGGAAGATGTTGGGTTTAAGGTCATACTGATCTATGACCCCTTAAATAGTGGACAAGGTTTGCAACTTTAGAAGTTTAACACCAGACTCTTGATTGCTTAATGATATTTGTGTTTATGGCGAACCATTTCAGTAATCTTGGTCTCAGTGTAATGTGGAGACATTTTCCCTTCAACAATCTATCGCACATCTTAAGATTTGAATGGAGTGTGAATTTACCAATCTTGACAGAGAGAGACAATCAGACTGACAGACGTTGACAGAGGTGATTGAAAATGTAGTTTAAGAAATGAATGGAAAATAAATTACAAGTTTGATACCATCTTTCTAATGCTCCCCTTAAAACTTGCTTAAAATTAATATTCTTAGCTCCAAATAAGATGTAGTGCAACAGTTTGCAGGAGACACTTCAATTTTGAGTTTTGCTTATGTGCTGTGCCAAGCTGTATAATGGCAGATGCCAAAATGTTGTAATACACTACTATAGTTCAGTCATTTTTCGTCAATTCTAATCTATTGTGCACCATTAATCTGTATTAAAAAAATATTTTTTGTTACTCTTTTTGTGCAGAGAAGTTTTTTTTCTTGCTAAAAGTGTGTAGATTGTTGATACTGTGGAAAATCATAATATTTTACCTGGAATTATTGGTACACTGGCAAAAATATTTGTTTGAAATGTGATCAGAAAATTACAGTAGAAAAAGTTATTAGAGTTTAAAAAAGCAACAAAATTGTTTGGAATCCAAATACATTCTATGTAAATATTTGAATTTTAAAAAAAAGGGTATTTGAATATTTGTTTGTTGATCTTGTGAGTTTGGCAGCATTTTGTAAAAGTTGACAAGGCAAAATATAAACTATGCAGTGTTGAATTAGTTTTAAGAAAACAATTCAAAGCTTCTTGGTTACCTGAAATTCAACCTCCCACTTATAAGATATTCTGATCATGATATCAAACTTCTGAATAGTCCAGGAATCGGCAACATATTTTACGTAGCGTGCCATTTTTTTCCTGGATTAATAACAAAATTAACGAGTGCATGCCACCAGTATGCCCTTCACATGCCACGCAGAACCTCTTGGCATGCCACTTTATGGCATGCGTACCGTATGTTGCCATTCCCTGGAATAGTTAGTTGTTCAGATCGTTACCATTTGTATTATTCTGGCACATGTGAAAAGATTATGTCACACGGCTTCTTGATAAAGAACATTTTATAGAACAGAGGTCATAACAAACTCATAAATGCCTTTACATATCAATCAATATATCCATATTTAATTAAACTGCATTAACCAAATGTCCACGTGATTTTCTTTATTCAAAAATTACTTCTCATATAAATTTGTTTGGCCGATACCAGCTTTTAAAACAAGTAATTGAGAATTATTCCCTTCTTTACCTACAATCTATCATCAGCACTGGAGGAAGATTTCTGATCCTACTGAGATTGAAGATAAACAGGAAATTTATGTCCACATTGATTTGATTGTTAGTTGTTGGATTTGGATGACTGGGTTCATTGTTTTTATGCTGGTATGTGTGAGTCATTAAATACCAGAGTGGACAAAGGATGGGATGGATTTAATAGCTTTATTAAAATCTACAAATATTCAAATCCTGTTAAAACCATTTGATGAATATTTAAATATGGAAATTTGTTTTTAAGTTTTGTTCTAAAAGCAATGGTGTCAAGAACTTGTTCAATGACAGCTTGTAGATTTGAATGCTTTGCAAATCAGTTGACACTGCTACAAGAGTAATATGCTCCTTCATTTGTTTCCAGGAATCGATGAAGATGATGGGTTTAAGTACTGTGATGTACTGGCTGTCCTGGTTTGTGAAATGTCTCATCTACCTTGCCATAGCTATGATATTCTATACGCTACTTCTGTGTATTCCAATTGGCTCCAAAGGAAAAGTGCTGAACTACACCCAGCCAACACTGTTTTATGTATTTCTTATTACCTACGCTTTGTCCCTCATCGCCTTCTGCTTTATGGTCAGCACATTCTTCAAGAAAGGTAAGTTTCTGTAATTGTTTGGAATTATTTCTTTTCATGGGTCAAGATGAATTTTAGATCCCCATGTAAGCAATATGTAACCCTGTAGTAATCACCTTTTCCTTCTTTTTGTTTATCCATCTATTTGCCAGTCTGTGTAAAATTTTTGGTAGCTTTTGTTGCTTATGCATAGCAATCTTTTGACATAATTCACTGCCATTTGCTACATCAACTGTCTTATACATGATGTGCCTTTCAAAGGGTTTCACCTTTTCAGCTCCGGTTTGAATAGATATGATGTCAAGTTTCATAAGCAGTTTCTTACAGATAGCACAGTTCAGAAACCAGTCAACATATTTTGATGCAATTTTGGTGAGAACTCTGTACTACAGACATTGTTGTGCTTGTTATTAGATAAAAATTGAGAGTATTCCTGTTTTTTATGTTTATGATTGTATCATTCTGAAATTTTGTTTTTGTTTGTATGAGTTGGCATCTCTAAATATTGTGTGGTGAGTATTTAATAACCAGGGTATTTTCTAGGTAATTTGATTGCATGGTTCACATGAATTTAAAATAAATTCTGCCCTAAAATAAACCGAATTCGTGAATTTCTAAAAATGTTTTATGATCACTGTTTAATAACCAGGGTCTCTTCTAGGATATGTGATTGCACGATCCATGCTAATTTTAAAACAAAAGTTTGCCCAAAAATCAACTGAATGCATGAATTTTTATAATATTGTGATGTCAGTAAAATATTGTGTGGTCAATGTTTAATAAACAGAGTCTGTTGTAGGACATGTGATTGCAGGATCCATGCTAATTTAAAATGAATGCATGAAAATTGCACATAATATGTTCAATCCCTACCTTATATTTCTTCGTTCAATCCCTCCCATATTTAGAACAAAATTCCACCTTTATTTTAAATGGAGGAGAGAATTTTCACTCTTTGGTTTTTAGAGAGACTCCAAATAAGTGCATGTAAAGAGGCCATTTAGGGGTATTTTTTATTTTCTTAATTTTGAAAAATATTGACAATTCTTTTTTTGTCAGTCAGTTTCATGTCTTCACTTTGGTAGTTGCTTTTAACTAGCATTGGTTAGGAAATGTCAAATATGTAGATGTATCTTGAAAGGGATTCATCTCAATGCCTTGTACTTCCATTTTTAAATTGACTTGAATCAAAATCCTTTTAGTTAATGTAAATATCTATCCTTGAACTTTTCTACTCCCTATTTAGAACTAAGAAAATATTTAGTCACTCAGAATCCTCCCAAGAAATTTTGTTTCTTTCTAGATAGGTATGCTTGCTGTGAAAATCAGCTTGTTTATTTTTGCAGCAAATTCTGCGGCTTTTGCTGGAGGAATCCTATTCTTCCTGACTTACTTCCCTTTCTTCTTCTTGACGGATCGGTACGAGGACATGAGCCAGGGAGAAAAGATGGCAGCTTGTCTTCTGTCTAATATTGCCCTAGCATTTGGCTGTAACACCATTGCTATCTATGAAGGAACTGGTGAGCTTTCACTTATGAATACTGTAATTCATAAAATTTTGACATGAGTGAACGACAAACTGTTGTTTAATGGCACATTACTGTGTCAGAAAGGTTTTCTTATGTGACAAGGCAATTAGGCAATATTTACATTAATTTGTTTTTTGAGATTAAGAATTTTCATTAATACATTGTATCTGGAGATACTGCCAGTATGTTTAAGTATGCACATCATGCTAAATTGTTATGAATCTACACAACTGGATAAGCAGTGATGTGTGAGAACTGCAAATTAGTTCAAAATTGTACATATAAAAATGCACTTTGTGCATTATATAATTTTTATTTAACTGTTAAGATAAAACTGAATAAAAAAATCTAAAAAGTAAATAATAAGGGTACTTATTTGATCAAGATATTTATGTCCTGTCCAACATACTTAGATGCAGTTTAATAGAGAAGGATGTTAGGGAATCCAGCTAATTGTTTACGACAGCAAAATATGTGTACTAGAGGGGTTCTGCAATTCCCCATATTTCCACATGTGCAAACTTTGGCCCATTTTTTGACGGTGATATTGTAGTTAAGTATTGCTGACAAAAAAGTTACTTGTACCTTTCATCTTTAAGTCAATGCTGGCATGAATGTGCAAAGTGAATGGCAAAGTGCAGAAAGTTTAGGATGTAGTTGATTTCTTTGTCAAACAGAGAATGTTAATTCTAAAATGATGCCTTATGCCAGGTTATAGCAACCCCCAAAGAAAAAACAAATTTTGATGCAATATTTTAGAAATCTTGGTTGTTATAGTTCCTATGGTGACAACACAACACCAAGACGAATGTATGATGTCTAGTATTTGCAAAACTTTTGGGAATAAATTGGAAATCAGCATTGAATTTTAGGATGTCAACACTTTACAGCATGCTGAATTGCTAGATCACATCCATTTTGGAGCAGAGATATCTGTAAGACAGTACCTGTAAAAAAATAATTCTACAAAACACCATAAAGAATAGTTTCCCAACTTGTTGTAGCTGCCAAAGCTAGCTGTACATAACATATGCCTACTCAGATGGCGGACTGAAAGAGTTATCAGCCCAGAACACTTTTTATACATAGAAAAGGAACAGATTAAGCTCAAACAATGAACAGGTTAATGCTGATATCAGGATTTGATTTTGATTTCAATAGAGAGGGTAGTAAGAAGGAGTGATGGGTATGTAAAGTGTTGGGTAAATATAGACCTTATGCAGTATTCACTCCACTCCACCCACCTTCCCATGTTTTGATGATCCACTCCTAATATAAAATCCTGGCAGCATCACTCTGTCAATATTGTATTGTGTAATAATCTAGCAGAGTTAGTTTCTTTTGGTTAAATGTTGCAATTTGCCAAAATTTCAATTTAAGAATTGTATTGTCCTCAAGAAAAGAATCATTTGGCTCTGTTATATTATTTATTTACATTTAGCAAAATGTAATAAAACAATGATATAAACTAATGACATGCAAGCAAATAAAGTTCTTTTTACACTGTCATAAATATTTTACATCATGCTATGGGGACTCAGTATTGATTTTGTATACTGTCTGTTCACTAGTCTTCATAGCGTTCTAATTTTCATATTTTTGCCGTTGCAATCCATGATTTTATGACCAACAGAAATTTGTTTTAATATATATTGTTTAATGGCACATCAGCAGACTACAGGCTATTGGTGTAGATTTAAAGTTAAATTTAAAAAATGTAAAGAAACCTTAGCCCAGAGAATGATGATCCTTCTGTGGAAACAATAGGAGATGTTCCCCAATCTACAGTGTAAAGAACCATTGAAAAATGTTTTTGTGTGTGTGCAAAGTCACAATAATTGATAACTACTAAAAGAATTAGTTGCAATTATAATTAATGGCATAATGATTTTGAACTATTATAGGTTCGATTCCTATAGATGGCATGTGCAGGCATTAGTGATTTCCCAACTGAGTGGATGCTTCTTCAGATTCCCTGGTCTTATCTTCATAGGGGCTAACAAGCGTCAATGCCTGAAAAGGAAAGAGTAATCACATTACTGATAAAAATGGTTTTACAGTATACTTAAATTTGAACTAATATAAATATTTTCAGGAGAGGGAGCCCAGTGGAGCAATTTCTTCAGGCCTGGCACAGTGGATGACAATTTTTCCCTCCTTGATGCCATGGGCATGCTTCTGGTTGACACTGTGTTTTACATGGTCGTCGCCTGGTATGTGGACAATGTCCATCCAGGAGAATATGGTGTGGCACAGCCCTTCTACTTCCCTTTCATGGTATGTAAATATTACATCAGAATCACTGTTATCTTTGTCAGGAATCTCAGGCTATTGACACCATGAGTTTTTCACCAAGTATTCATTTCACATTCAAGATGCATACCACAGGTGAATTCACACTTTATGAATTAATAATAATGTGCTAACTCCACGATGATAAAGATAGCCTTAGTTTAAATGCAGTCACCAATAAAATTAAACCACATGAAATTAACCAGGTGAATAATGGGGCAGGAAATAATCCATTTTAATTTGTTGGTAGCGTGTAAATCATATTTCCAGTTTTGCTTGTCCATAATAATACTTTGCTACCTTTGGCTTGCTGATAGCAAATTAAAAATCTGGTGCACTGTTCTATCTGATAAACAGCCAACACTTAAATATACTAGATCAGTGGTTCCTAACCCAGCTGAGGGGACTGCAGGGTTATTCAGCTGGGGCAGCAGGGTTATTCGAAGGGGTTTGTATTTTCACAATTTATGAATTAGTGTGTGGTGGTTGACAAATTATTTTAAAGTTAAGGGATCCTCATACTCAAAGGCTTAGGAGCCACTGTACTAGAGAAATGATGTGCACAACCAGTTGAAGAAACTTGGGAGGGTTGACATAGAAAAATATACAATCTAATCTTTTCTTTTCTCAGGCATCTTACTGGTGTGGCAGGAAGATCAAGGACATTGATTATGAGAGTACAGCAAACAGTGGGCCAAATTCTGAATTCTTTGAAAGAGATCCACCTGGTCTTACCCCAGGAATATGTATCAAACATCTCAGAAAGGTCATAATCGTACAGTTTTATTGTTAAATGTAAAAATGTTACAGTACAGTGAGCAATATACTTACCTTTAGAAGCAATGTTCATTGTGTAACCCAGGAATAAGTATCAGTAATCTCATAGAGAATGTTACATTCTAATGTTAAATGCTCAGTGTATAACTCTAAGCTTTGTAATTTGCATGGGTGTTTTGGCAAAACAAGCATGCTTAAATCAGGACTGAGGAAAAATGTTACAGTACAGTGAACAATATGCTTACCTTTAGAAGCATTTTAAGTGCTTTTAGCACAAATACACATCCCCATTGTTGCTTTTTCATTCCTTCAAGTTTAATATCAGCATTTAGCATATGGCTGTATGTTGCTATATTACATTGTCTCGCATTTTGTAAGGTACATAAAATTACAGGAAACTATATTTGTCACTGATGATATTATTTATGCCCCACCATGTCTATGTAAGGGTCGTATAACGTTACCCTGGACTACCCATCACATCTGGTCATGTCCATCATCAATTTTGATTACGCTCAAAAACTTTAGAAAGATTGCATTGTTTAAAACCAAATTATAAAAATATTTTATGAGGCTTTACTTTGCAAAGACCCAGGTCAGATTTGATTTTTATCATTTTCCACCAAAACTCAACAGACATGGTCACTGTTTCACTTAGAAGTTTGCTTTAACTTACATTACATTAGTGAAGGCATAAATATGATGTTGACACATACTTCATTTAACATAATATCTGCACTGTGATTAAAAATTTATTATTTTGAATCATTTTCATGAGTTTAAAGTTTGTAATAATCAGCACTCACAGCATCCCATTTATGCTGTTTTTTGTGCATATTAGAAAAGGTAGGTTCTTATGTATGTGCTGAGATATCTTTCCACATTGGAGGTTTATTCTCCCATTATTTAGCTTATATTAGTAAGTGATAATGAGACAAAAGGTATATGTGGTTGTAGAAAATCATGATGTTTTAAATAGACTTTAGCATCAGCTTCTTTCCCATGAGGTATACATAAAGGGACTCCAGTTTTTTCCCCATGAAGCATGCATAAAGGGACTCCAGTTCTTCCATTCAGGCTTGCATAAAGGGGCTGCAGAGGCTGATTGGTTAGAATGCAGGACTCGTGACAAGGTTTGATTTTCACCATTGGATTATACCCTATTTTCTTCCATGGCATGTCCACCATGATATAATCTTGAAAGTGTTCCTGTGCAGTAAAACACTGGAGCGAAGCAAAACCCAAGAGGCATGCTAAAATCAGACATGCTTAGAAATGGATACTTTGTATGTAAATTTTGGTGCAAGGAAACGTGTGTTTATTGAGTCATGTGAATATCTTGTACAGGGTATGTACTGTTAGCATATGTACCAGATAATAAAAGGTGTGTATGTAAAGAAGTCCAAGGTATTGAATAAGCTGATTGTCTCAAATATATTTGTTATTAATATTTAAAAAATATAAACTTACTCTGTTCAGGAACTCAGTAGATTTTGAATTTGTGGTGTACATTGTCGTATTGCAGGAATTCGGTTCTGGAAGAGGGGCTAAGGTTGCAGTGGCGGACATGACCTTGAACATGTATGAAGACCAGATCACCTCACTTTTAGGGCACAATGGAGCTGGGAAAACGACAACCATGTCAATGTTAACAGGTAAGAGCTGTTTCAGGAAAAGATACCATAAAGGGTATGAACACCATGTAAAATTTATGTTCATTCTACTAGTCATTGTTTTCTTTGAAATTATTCAAGGTATTATGATGATCTCTAATAATGTCTTTATATCTCCTTCCATCCATAGTTCTCTTTTAGGCCTACCACATTTAGTAGAATCACTTCAGTCTTTGTAATATACATATACTGGTTCATATTTTGACACAGAAAGAATTAGTAGTGGGCATGGTGGTGTGCTGTGCTGTGCCTTAGGGGCACTCACAGAGGATGTCCTAAAGTACAGAGATGCCAGGGTGCATAAATGCACTTGTAAAGCAGAAATAACTTAAACAAATTCAAAGTTGCACATATAAAATGCACTCTTGGAAGTATACAATTTTCATTTAAATGTAAGGTCAAATAAACAAAGATTTTGATGATACTTTTTTTAAATCAAAATACTTCCATCCATTCCAGAGCATGCAGATCTAGTTTAACACAAACGGATGCTTTGGAAAGGTTTACTAATTATTTATAGCAGAAAAACTAGAGGGGTTCTGCATGCAGTTGATGCTCTTTTCTAACATTTGTGAATGAGTGAATTTTGGTTCATTTCTGGAAGAAGAAATTATAGTCAGACATGGTTGGGTGAAATTGTACTGATTCTTTTAACTTCAAGTCATTGCTGGCATGAATGTGCAGAGTGAATGGCAGAATGAAGAAAGTCAAGGATAAAGTTTCTTACCAGAGATGGTCATTCTAAAACAAGGTCAGATGTTGGTTTAGAGGAACTGCCATAAAAGAAACCCAAAATCTGTTATGCAAATTTCCAGAAATCTTGGCTGTTACAATACAGATGATTTCAGTACAAGACCAGGATGGTAGACATATTGTGTAATATTTGCCATAGTTTTGGAAATGATAGCCCTTTTTTGTTGGAAATAAACATTTGAATTTTAGAATGTCAACTCTTACATGACATGCCAAGTCACCAACTCACATACATTTTGAAGCAGAGGTATTCGTGAGAAAATACCTGTGAAATATGGACACTTTTTAGCTGGGCATATACCCTTTAAGATGGAAGACTGTGAAGGGATGTTCTCAGCACAGAATGCTATTAATTCACAGATAAGAAACAGGTTGAGCTCAGTAACAGTCAGTAGATTAATGCAAGAGGGGGCATCATATGAGGAATTTGATTTCAGTAGAAAGCAGACAGGGTGGAATAGGAAAAAAGAGAGATGATGGGTAAATAATGAACTATATTATAGCATTCACCCTCTTCACCCCCCCCCCCCAACCTATTTTTTCTGCACCATAGGTTTGGTGACAAGGAGAGATCCCTTATTCAGATAAAATCTTGGCAGCATCAGGGAAGGTGAGAATTTGTTTATACAAACATGATAGAAAGGCCTATAACAAGTTTTTAGTCATCCCTTCCCTTACTGCTGGTTTTGACACTTGAAGTTTGGGAGACGGGTCACAAAGTTGAATGCGTTTAAATACACGTTCAAAAGTGAATATTTCTATCATTGGAGCTTATGGATTGAATGGTGTCGTATGAAATACAGTAAAACCTGTTATGAGAGACCGCCCCTTCTGCCAACAAAAAGCGGTCTCTCAAGACAGGTGGTCTCTCATAGCAGATTTGTACAAAGAGACAGTTTCCAAGGTCCAGTTTCAGATCAATTTCAAGAAAAATAACCACAATCACTGTACATATATTCTCTTCTTTATTAATAGTTCTTGCTAGAATATTGTATGCATTCATCTGAAAACAAAATTATATAGCAAAAAAAGACATGAAATCAAATTTACTTTTGAAGATCACATATTTTAACATATGACATTGTTTCTGAATTACCCATTTTCATTTATAACAACCTGAATTTGTTTTACCGACGTTTAAACCACTTCTTTGCGAGTGGCCTGCTCTTTTTAACTTTTTTCAGTTACAATAATTATTTTCTCCAGCCTTAAAATTTGTCTCTTTTTAGTTGGAGGTTCGTCCATTGTTATTAAGGTTCTAGGTATTAAACTTATTAGGGGCCCCGAGTGGCCGAGTGGTCTAAAGCGTTCGCCGTTACGGATCACTGCCATCTCACCTCTGTCTGCGCTGGTTCGAGTCTCAGATTCAGCCAATGTAGATATGTGAGAAAGCATGCCAGTAGCTTCTCGTGGGTCGGTGGTTCTTTCCGGGGTTTTCCCGGGTTCTTCCTCCACCATTAATACTGGCCGCCATATATGGCCTATCGTGTGCTGAAAAAATGGCGTTAAACCCCACAACAACAACAACATTAAACTTATTAGTGGTCAATTGTAATATCGAACATAAAGACGGTTTTGTCTTGGCTGTGGGAAAATATAAAAAATCTATACATATGCATTGCATGCCTAACAATTAATGAAACATAAAGAAACAATTATCTCATCCAGAAACAGAACCATTTACTCAGGGACAAAAGTCAATGGCTTCATTCAAAAATGCCATACAGGAATTAACTCTATAAGCAAAGTGCGTAACCCGGTCATACCAACTTGAATAGACAGCTTTGTGATTGGGATGTATTCACTTAACATGGGGGGGGATACCTCATACATCACAAGTCTTGAACACTATCAATCAAATCCCGCAAATGATTCTTTCTTGCTGGTTTAATAGAAAATGACCTTATTCACCCCCAAGCAATACAGATTAACTCGATAGACAAACAGTATACACGACCACTACTTCAACTTTGGCACTACAATGACAGTTTGTGACATGTACATTAGCCTGGTTTATGTAGCATCTATCGTCAGTAGCAACAATCCTTTTTTTTAACAATTCCTTTTATATTTGTTTTTGATCAGACCAATCATTACTAATCAAGCGATTGTTGTAACAATTGATTGCATATAGGTCAGTGGTGTCTGTATGTTATCATGATATGGTTGTTGATTGGGATGCTGGCTCCTACAGTAAGGCCAGGAAGCAGGCTAAGTGCGGAAATAATTAGTCTGGTTTCCTGCTTTTATGCTCCCTGCAATGCTCACCCCTATATAAATAGTGGAGAACAACATAGGGAGCATACAAAGCAGGGAACCAGGCTAGGAATAATCTGCATATGCTTTAGTCTGCTTTACGACAGAAATTATAAAACACTATATGAATAGCTAAAAAATAATGAGACATTGGTAGCCAGCCTATTTTGTTTTTAAAAAAATGTAAAATTTAGAATGGTATGAGTGGTCATTTTTACGGTGATTAAATAAAGGTCGGTGGAGTTCATCATCGTTTTTGCAATGTGGTCATTCATAGCAGTGTTGAAATGCATATTTTGCTAATACATCACATTTGCTGGTCGTGTTCAGCAGGTGGTCACTCATCATTTATATAATAAAATTGATCCATGCGTTACGACTGTGGTCAGAATCGACAGGTGGTCACTCATAGCAGAGGTCACTCAAATCAGTTTTTACTGTACTTGACATATTAAATATATTGACTCCACTGAACCTGCCTTCAAAAAAGCAAACATGCTATAGTAGGTTTTTCACATTTGAATTGGTTGTTTCTGGACACACCAGCAGTAGCACTGACAGCAGTATTTCCATGTTAAGCTCTGTGACAGTCTGTGGTCCATTTTCTTAAGGAGATGTGTAAAAGAAAACTATGGGTTGATTGTTGATGGCAGAGGTTAGCACTTGATAAAATTAGTTGTCACATTTATGGACCTCAGAAACAATCATTTTGAGCTAGATTTGTTGTAAATGAAGTACTCAGCCAAAAGGTACATTATTATTTTGTCTAGATTTTGAGACATTGGTAACCATTATTATCTTTGGCCATCTGGAGAGGGCAGAGATGTGTTTGGGTCAAAGACCACCTCAACAGCAAGTTGCACTCCTTGTTTCTTTATATTGTGGTATTTTTTTGTTAGGGGATTGCATTAGCTGGTTTAATATATCTCATATAAGCTGTTAGCATTTAGACGTGAAGTTATTTTATTTAATGTAATCCACATTATCCATATTTTTCCATGACATTTTTTAAAACTAAATAATTGCAGTCATGGCACTGTTCTAAGTTGTTCCAGTTTAGCTGTGTTATTATTCACTGAACCAAATGTTTTTTAAAGCTCACAGTTCGCTTTTATGACAACAGCCCAGTAATTCATATTTTATTTTCTATATCTTGAGATTAAAACATATAATTATCTCCACATAAAATGGAAAGGTTTGGCTATATTAGCTGAAAGTCATTTTGCCTGTCGGAGAATGGTTTAACCACACAGAAGCAATTTACTTCCTTTGATGCTGATAGCTTAAGTATGTATACAGATACCAGTATTTTGTTTACCACATTTAACATGAATGCTTGAGGAATGGAAATAAGGGATCAAGAGTATTGTAGTGCAATGAACTCTGGGTAACATTAGATGTAAAATGTCATGGTTGCTGCTTCTGTCTGTTAAATAATGAGAAAGTCACATGCTTACATATGTGTAACAGAACAGAGAGGTCAGCTTAAGACAGATGAGGAGATTTGACTTCAGATCAAAAGAACTTTCAGTGACCTGATTTTTAGCATGCAAATGGACAAAATGACAACTACTGACGAAATTTCATTTTTTTGTATCAAAATATGTAAATCAACTCGTCACTTCAGTTATTTGACAGTAACTTGTTGCCTTTTATTTAGCACATGCCTTTCTTTGAAACTTTCTAGTTTTACATTATATTTATTTAAATTGATAATAAATGTGTTGGTAAGTCCATACACAAAGTTGTCTTAGTCATAATGTTTTTAAAGCTACTAGTCACCTGGGTGCGTTGTGGTTGGGTCAGGACAGCACTTAGGTTCCCTAAGAGTTTTTGGTGGCCTTAACCTCAGGGTTTAGGTGCAAATCCTTATAAGGGGTTGGGTTAAGAAAATACAACACTGTATCTAGCATCTGGTTATACATGTCTCCAGGCCACTCCATCACTCTTATTTTTATCTACCTAATGGTAACAGAGGTTTAATAGGGTATGAAATTTGAAAAGTTAAACTATGTATAGACAGATTGCTTTAGAAAATATGACAGAAAACTTCTAAAATCTTCAGCAAAATTGTATGGACCCATTACTGTGTTACAAAGACAATTATCTTTTGAAATATTTTTTTGTATATCATTTAAAAAACAATATGTGAATATAAACTTGAAGATTACCTATATTTGTTGGGGTAAATGATTGGCATGAAACTTTGGTGAGTGTTTTAAATATTATTTCTAAATAAAATTACGTAGTTTACATCGGACAACATTTTTGATCAAAATGTAGAAAGCATGTGTACTAACTCAAGTGGCTGTCACTCAGGCAGCCAAGATGATTCTCTGGTCTTGAGTCTAGCAACAGCTGCTAGAAAGCAGACTGCTTAGTTGGCATAATAACAAGGACACTCAGTACTTGGTAAAGGGTTAATGTATTACGTATTTTACCTCCACATACCAGTTCTTGTCTAGAAATGAAAAAGATAATGGAGATAAGTTGGAGAAATAAAAATTGTCAGATTTTGGTTATCTGCCAGCCTCTGACCCACTCGACCACAAGATAGCTAAAGGAAGGTGAGATGGCCAGATAAACATGGGCTGTAGATAGAGTAATCAATATTGTTTAGCCAATGTGGGTATGTAAAAAAGGCTTGCTAGTTGCTTCCTGTGGGTTCATGGTTCTTACCAGGATTTTCCAGGGTTGTTCCTCTACCATGTCAATTGGCTGCCATGTAGAGCCTATCATGTGCTGAAAAATGGTGTTAAACCCACAACAACAGCAGCAGCAACATTATGATGTTATCTATATGGTGTCTTTCTTTAGCTGAGCATATCATAGGGGTATGATCCTTGGGGAGATTGCACTAAAGATGAAGTACTTGTTTCTCTTGTCTCTAACTAAATTCTGAGAGAGACACATTTTTGCACAGTTTTAATAATCGCAATAACTGTTCTGGGGAAGATAATGTTAAAATCAACAAAAAGTATACAAGAACTTTGGAAATCGTTAGCAATTTACAACCTGCCATAAATCAACAGTGCAGTGTTTTTTGCAGAAAACCTGTTTGATCTCAGTAATTATGTCACATTGAAAAAATTCAATGACCTGCATGTACTTTTCTTTATGTATTTAATGAATCTATCGTCAGCTTGTGCAAGTCTGAATTTTTTTAATATTCATTTAGCTATTATTTTGTGGACAGTTAGTCACAACGTACTTTTTCCCATCAGCCTTTTCAGTTTTTGGTTATTTTGGATTGCTTGGACCCGTATCGATATAAAAATATCAATATTAAAAAAAGTTATGTACTTCAGTATTTCACAGGTGTTCATCTGTAAGCAGACACAATGCAATATTATTAATACATGCATGATATGTTTGTAGGTTTTTTGGCTCCTAGCAGTGGAACAGCCATAATCAATGGTTATGACATTCGGACAGACATTGCCAAGGTTAGACAGAAGCTTGGATTGTGTCCCCAACACAATATCCTCTTTGATCTGCTGACTGTAAAGGAACACCTTGAGTTTTTTGCCCAGGTAAGTAGTGTAGATTACATTATTATCAATAAATTAAAGTTTACTGAACTTTGACTATTATGGTCTTCTGCATTGAAAAGATGCTGATGGAATACTTTGTATGGCATTGATTGACAGCACAGTGATTGACAGCACAGTGCTTCATTATAGCATTTTTCATAAGAGAAATAAACAAGGCTAGCTAATTTTGAAGTATTTCCCAACAAGCTATAATAGTGCAGCAAAAACACAGAGAAAGGATATTTAGTTATGATAGACCACATAAACATTTATTATCATAAGCCAAGAATTAAAGCTAACTGTGATTTCTTTGTAGCCAGAAGGACTAATATGTTGAGAAATTTACTAGTCCTGCCAAATCTTTACTAGTCCTGTTCACAAAACAAATGTCACACAGCTTTCATGTACGTTTACCGATTCAGTTTTAAAGTTTGAATAACCGGCAACAAAACTGGATGTTTTCTGTGTGTTTGTTTTTGCAAATTGCATACACCAGTTACACCAAATAACGTTCCTTTCTTCGTTATAATTCAGCCATTCCCTGTCTTTTGTCCATTTCTTCTGAAATTTTCCATTACGCTTTTCCATATCATAAGAATTATTCCTCATCATTCTCATTCAACTTTTGCTTTTTTTTCCAGTGGCTGAAGACCTTCGATCAAACGCCACATTTTGCCTGTATTATAATTAGGAGGGAATTGAACCTTGTTTTGAAATAGCTGATGTGAATTATTTAAAGCAAGAAAAGGAATGGCACAGTGTTCTTTATATAAGAAAGTCAGAGCAAGAAACACGTTTCAAAACGCGTGTCTTTGCGCCCACCCACAATTAAATGGCCTTTCCCTAACAAAGACTTAACTTCAGCGAATATTCTGCATGGTCAAAGCAGTGGCAACTGTAAACGCTGTTATAAAATATTAGCATCAAAAGATAATATTAGTTTCAGCTTGGAAAAGGTGTGTTCCCATCAAACGAAACCGTCTGACACTCTGCGCGTTGTATTTAACAGCTCCAATTGCTCTATCATAAGTCGTAAGTTTGGTAATTGTTCCTAATTAATCGAGCCTCAGTGCATTGTTGAAATTAATAATAAGGTGGAAAATTTTCAAATCTTAGATGCCCATGCTCAGATATTTTAATTCTTAACAAATGTACGACATTCTGCTTGGATATCTCCATGTGTATTAAATTATTTGTTCTTTCTTGTAAGGGAAAAACATAAAAACTATTCTTATCATTATAGAAAAACTAGTTGTATAGAAAGGATGTGTCAATAACGTAATCATAATAAATTGATCTAATTCTTATAATTATTTCAATGGAAATGTTAAATATGTAGTTTCCTGTTTGTGACTGTTGGAGCATTTGGGTAGCGAGCAACAAAAAAAAAGAACCATAGACAAAAAAACGTGCCAACTAATTTCTTTGAATAGTTTTGCCATGTTCTTTTGTGTGGTGTACCACTTTGTAGTTTGTTACTGTGGTCGATAGAATAAAGTGTGATACCACGTCATTTTTTCATTTAATTCATTATCAGATTAATTTGGATCAATTGCCAAACTTCCACTGTTAATGACGGGACTATAATTTGCTCTGTTAAGTGAAATGCACAAAATCGAATGGATTCTTGTTATAGAATTGCACCTTTCCGATGCAGAAATTGACTTCATCTTCTTATGCTAATATTTTATTACTTGTGTTTACAATGGCCACTGCTTTGATTCTACAGAACATCTGCTGAGTCAAGTCTTTATTAGGGAATTGTGTAAACAAACGCTGACTATTGATAACCAAAACTTACTAGCCCATTGGACTATTAACATTATGAAAGTTACTAGTCCAGCAGGAAATCTACTAGCCTCAGGCTAGTGGGCTACCGCTAATTTCGAGCCCTGTATAGATGTCTTTATGTGGTGATTATTAAATTTATTTTTATGATCGTTGATCAGTATTCCTTGAAAGATCATTATATAAACTCCCCAAGTAATACAGGTGGTGAAATCAGCATTAAAGTATGTCAGCATTTTAGAGGTGTGGTCCATTGTAAAACAGATTGAGTGTCATAAACTGTGATGTCACAATGAAAGTGCCATGTATGGGAAAACAATTGAACTACCCCTTGCACTGAAATAATTAAATCTGCTTTCATGACCCAAATTAGTGCCAGGCCACCATTGTCAAAGTAAGCATGGCGATCAATACAATTTTGTTTGGAAATTTTTTGATGACAACACAAATGGTGGAGGGAATAATAATGTGGTCAAGTAATGTTTTAAATGGTGGAGGGAATGTGGTCAAGTAATGTTTCCATCTTTAGTAATACTTCCTATATGTGTTTAAGTGCAGTCTCATTTCTTTTCCCTCAAGTTACAGAGGAATTCAAACTTGATGGATGTTTTATTGTCATTTCGAACTTTTAACAAAAACCACTGGACAAATTTCAGTCATACTTTGCTGAGAGTAAGTTTGTCATAAATGCTTTTTGATTTTGTTCAAATGATATTGATCCACCATTAGCTGTTGGCATCCTGGCTTGAAAGTCTTGCAAGTTTGTACAAATAATGCCATCATATATGGCCACCATTCCTGAAAATAAAAGAATAAAAAACTTGCATAAAGTACTGAACAGAATTGGACCAAAATTAGACACAACATACTTTGGCATAAAGGCCTTTCAGTTTTATAAAAACATTGCCAGTCCACCATTAAATATGGCTGCCATTGCTAAAAACAGAAAAACTTAAGTGACTTTTCTCAAAAAAGACACAACACACTGGGGGGGGGGGAATTTGGAGAAAAAAAAGTCATCCAGGGATGAAGTCCTTTTAATTTTTGTACAAATGATGCCAATTCATCTTTGAATATGGCCAATGTTTGTAAAAGTGGAAACAACTTAAGATGTCTTTCCAGAAGCCACTGAACAGAATTTGACTAATTTTGACCGAAATCATCCTGACTTGAAGGCTTTTCAAGTTTGTACAAATGACTCGGGTCTGTTATAAAATATGGTGCCCTTTTTTAAAAATAGAAATCTTCATAACACTTCTCAAAAACCAATGTGAATCGATTTGACCAAATCTTTATGATCTCTCACTTTCTTTGAAAGATAAGATTGAAACATTAAAATTTACAATAAATTTTAGTTCATTGCAGTGGTACCCTTTATTTCCAGTTGAAGGGCTGTGAGAAGAAGAATTTGAAGACAGAGGTGGAAGAAATGATCAGGGTGTTGGGTCTAGAGGCCAAGAGGAATGCTTTGTCTAGCACACTTTCAGGGGGACAGAAACGCAAGCTGTCCGTCGGGATAGCTCTCATAGCAGGGTCCAAGGTACTGTAAAACCCATTTTATGAAATTTGTTCAGTAGCTATGAATAATTAATTATTTAAATAATATGCACAAGGCTTGTATTCATGAGATTAAAGACATAGAGAAACCTCGTAAGATTGAAACTCTTCCAGACAAAATGTGCCAATTTTGGTTTTGATAAGATTTTAGTTACTTAGGTTCTTTCTTGTAACTTAAAATGAAATGGGATAAGGTGTTTACACTTGCACAGCTGTGTAACTTTCTTTGTTCTGACAGTGCATCAATAGCAAGTTCAATTTTTAAGTAGATATTTTATAATTGGGACTTTATTGCAGCTATGTAGTTTATTAAGCTGGGTTTATTTCTCTCTGTGTCCATGGGATATTTAAATGGATGATCATTTTAAAATGGATTTTAATTGAAAATGGTACAGATCAGATATTCAGTATGGCTGTCAGTTTTTTTTAAAAATCATTACTCTTCCTGAACTGACCATTGTATTGACATGGGCTTTTATTATTTTATTAAATTGTGGCGGGGGGAGGTAAATAAATAAAAAAATACTCATGTCAGTACAAAGGTTATTTCAAGAGTAGTAATTGGTTCTTTTTGTAAATATTAGATGTAAAACTTGGCCACCGCAGATCCCACCTGGAAAATATTTTTACTAAGTTAGCAAAAGCTGATTATCACTACTTGATTTCTTGAAGGGTTGCCTTGAAATGTTACATGCACATGGTGTAATTGGTTATAAATGAAGGTGTAATTGGTCATAAATGAAGGTGTAATTGGTCATAAATGAAGGTGTAATTGGTTATAAATGAAGGTTTAATTGGTTATAAATGAAGGTTTAGTTGGTCATAAATGAAGGTTTAATTGGTGATAAATGAAGGTGTAATTGGTTATAAATGAAGTGTAATTGGTTATAAATGAAGGTGTAATTGGTTATAAATGAAGGTTTAATTGGTTATAAATGAAGGTGTAATTGGTCATAAATGAAGGTGTAATTGGTTATAAATGAACGTTTAATTGGTCATAAATGAAGGTGTAATTGGTTATAAATGAAGGTGTAATTGGCTATAAATGAAGGTTTAATTGGTTATAAATGAAGGTTTAATTGGTCATAAATGAAGGTTTAATTGGTCATAAATGAAGGTGTAATTGGTCATAAATGAAGGTGTAATTGGTCATAAATGAAGGTGTAATTAAATGAAGGTTTAATTGGTCAGAAATGAAGGTTTAATTGGTCATAAATGAGGGTGTAATTGGTTATAAATGAAGGTTTAATTGGTCATAAATGAAGGTTTAATTGGTTATAAATGAAGGTTTAATTGGTTATAAATGAAGGTTTAATTGGTCATAAATGAAGGTGTAATTGGTTATAAATGAAGGTATAATTGGTTATAAATGAAGGTTTAATTGGTTATAAATGAAGTTTAATTGGTTATAAATGAAAATTGTAGACATCTTGATAATTGCTACATTTCTTGAATAGACAGCAGTTGTTTTCTGTTTGACTTCTATGTAATTTCTTCAGGACACAAAATACTATCTTGTTTAACTCATTCTGCCCCAGAGGTTTTTGTCATTTTTGCCTGAAATGCGAGTAGGAAAGACATTTTGGTGGCTATTTCTGAATACATTGTAATACATTGGCTTTCAACAGATTTTCCATGAGACTAATGCCTAGTTGTATTAGGAACATCGTTTTCCATTGGTTATTTTGCTTGCACATGAGCAGAAGGGTAAAAATTGGAGTTCTTTTTCTTCTTCTTCTTTTTTGCTTGATGGACCCCTCATTTTCATATGGAGACCATTCTTTATTCCAAATGCCCACCTTATCCTAATTTTTCCAAAGGTTCACCTGTCTGTGTGCAGTTCAGACCGGTCTGCCTTAGATATGAGGCCAAAAGGTCTCAAATCCAGACACAACATCGCATTCTGACCACGAGCAAATTTTGGGTGGGAAAAAAATGGGTCCAAAATATTAGGTTTGTCCCTCTGTATTTTGTAGTGCAACTAAAACTTCCAGATTATTTAGTATCATTGTAGAGCTATATCTGTCTGCTTATTTGTAATACCACCCAGTTTGGTGTATCTTAAATGACCTTGATGCTGCAGAGCTCGGAAATAGGGTACAGCCTCATCATGCCTGAAGGATCTCAGTATGTTTTACAGGGTGTCCACTATGGTGTAAATGTAATCATCCCACTTTAGTTACAGTTTTTAGAAGACAACTAATATGCAATTAACAAACACATGACAAACTTGTTTACTATAAGGTGCTGACCATTTAATTTTTGGAGCTAAGATATTTTTAGTTTCTTTTGTCTCAAGGTAATTCATTTTTTTTCTTCTAATAGATATAACAAGCTAATTTGCTATAAATTCAAGCAAAATATTTTGTCAGCTATGTGAGAGCAGAAATTTAAGCAAAATCCCATGTCCCTGCTCCAGAAAATTATATTATTAGTCTCTAATATAATTGCAGTTATCTGTGGTATGTTGTAATCAAACGTAGTGCAGATCTGATATACAACATGGCCACCATCTTGAAAATCTTCTTCAAAACTAAAGGAAGGATTGTTCAGGAACCTTATATTCTCATTCATCAAGTTGGCCCTAAATTTAAAAAATGGTGACTAGCCGACATGCCATAAGATTGCCAGGGTGACCATATTGAAAATATTGTCAAAATTATGCCTCCTGAATGATCATATCAACATGTGATTTTCTGTTCTTCTGAATCATTTGTTATGATGTGTAGTTGGTCCTAATTGAAAATGGTGCAGATTAGACATTCAGTATGGCAGCCATTTTGGGTGGTTTGAAAATTTTGTTATATTTGTGGTCAAACACATTCATTACATGGCTTAGACTGTTATAAATGAAGACCATTTGTGTGAGACATCCACTGTGGCTGCAAGTATGGCAGTATTGAAATTTTAAAAATAAAATCAAAACTTATTCCAAAATTATTCTCAGGATTGTAATGACACATTGTACAAATGTAGAGGCTGAGATTTTTATTGATTGCCTATATGGCATGCAGTTTATTTATTTATTAATCTTTGACATTAAAAAGACATTGCATAGAAAAAATATACAAATCAATCTTGTTAAAAAACTGCAATTTTCACATGTGGATTTGGGACGATTATAATTTTTAATTTACTGTATACAGAACTTTACATTTCTTTGTTCACAGCATGATAGTTCTCTTGGTGTTACCATCATTCATATTAATATGGAAACTAAAGGAGTATAGTTTTTAGTTCATCTGTCCATATGGCCATGTGAGCCTGTGGTATAGCTCTTCATTGTGCATTGCCATTTGTTTCTGTTCACAATTGTTACCATATTTTCTGCATGTTCTCAGAAGGCAGAAACAAGTTTTTTTATCCATCCAAAATCGTGAAAAGATATCTTGTTCATTGTCAAAAGCAGATAAGTAAATGAAGAAAAAAATCCCCAAGCAACCAAAAACACACATGATACTAGACTGTGCTTTAGTCACACTGGACATAATCAAAACGTGTTTAATGAATGAAAATCAAAATTACTAGCCTGATTTCATCTAGTTTATTCAGGTCCACCAGAAAATGATGTCATATTGAAACATATAACTCCACTAGTGAAAAAAGGAATCCACCATGTTTTAAACTCTTACCATCATCTACCACCTGTGAAACTTTGCATAAACATCTCCAGAAGATTCCAGAATTTGTCCCTAAATAAAACACTGGAAATCAATATTTATGATAAAATCTTTATTGGCATTTTCCACAGTTATAGCACTAGCTTTTTTGGGTAGTGAGTGGGAGAACAGTGGGTTGGTCCTAAATATCAGAGCCCATGAACCATCCAAGTTTGTGCTGTCTGGTACTGACATTTTTATAAGATGAAGAGCAAACTAAATTGCATTCCAATAGTTGAAAATTCACGTCAGTATTTAAAATTAATGAAATAAGGATTTATTTTTGCCAGGTTATTTTTATGTAGGTTATTATTAACTGAAACAAATTCCTTTATAAATGACTAGTTTGTGATCCAGTATATGTTAGAGTGTTAAAAAATTGTTAGGTGAAGACTTTCACATATTGAATGATTGATCTTCTCTTTTTATTAAAGGGTAACCTATTCTTCTAATATTTTATGATTTAAATTATTTTTCTAAAGGTGAGTAACATAGTTTGAAACAAATGTTATTTTGTTAAATCAACGTCAGTAGACTAATGAATTTGTGAAATGTGGTTCTGCCAAAATTTTCAGCAGTTAGAATCATCCATGTAACTTGTTTAGGTTATTTCTGATGATCCAAAAGCTATTCCTTTAATATCCAATAGCTATTTCTTTAATATCCAAAAGCTATTCCTTTAATATCCAATAGCTATTTCTTTAATATCCAAAAGCTATTTCTTTAATATCCAAAAGCTATTTCTTTAATATCCAAAAGCTATTTCTTTAATATCCAAAAGCTATTTCTTTAATATCCAAAAGCTATTCCTTTAATATCCAAAAGCTATTTCTTTATATCCAAAAGCTATTCCTTTAATATCCAAAAGCTATTTCTTTAATATCCAAAAGCTATTTCTTTAATATCCAAAAGCTATTTCTTTAATATCCAAAAGCTATTCCTTTAATATCCAAAAGCTATTCCTTTAATATCCAATAGCATCTTCCATTTCTTAGCATTTTAGAACAACAGTTGTGTCCAGAAACAGTGGATAAATCTGATTCTTTTAAAACTATTTTGTTAAAAAGATTTTTGTCCTGATAAACAATGAGAAAATATGTATTTATAACTCAAGAGCCATTTGTCTAATTTGTACGTAGTTTTACAGTGAGTGATGTGTAAATAAGGTCTAGATTTGTTCAAATGATGCTGGTCCATCATCCAGTATGACTCCATTACAATCCTGCGACAAAGGTACTTCAAATGATGCTGGTCCATCATCCAGTATGACTCCATTGCAATCCTGCGACAAAGGTAGTTCAAATGATGCTGGTCCATCATCCAGTATGACTCCATTACAATCCTGCGACAAAGGTAGTTCAAATGATGCTGGTCCATCATCCAGTATGACTCCATTACAATCCTACGACAAAGGTAGTTCAAAAGGCTCAGACTGAACAGGATGCTTTGAGTTCTGTCATCTTGTCAAAATGATTACACAGTTCAGCTAATCTAAACATTTTCCTCCATCAGTATTATAACCATATATTTCCATTCAAGAGATACAAAGTCTGTGATTGCTAACAAATTTCGTACATACATTATAATTGTCATTATCTGTTAATTGTTAATTGATTTAACTGCTTAATAATCCTGGGTTGATAGAAAAGTTGACAGACATTACTGATTAATAGGTGCTTTTAATGTATGTAAAGTTGTGAACTGTCAGAGAAAACTACAATTACAATTAGAAAAGTAATTACATAGCTCACCTCTACTTTCACTAGTCTCCAGCAGCCATTCCAGACATTGCCATGCAGAAACCTAATTCCGAGAGAATTAATTTTGGCCCATTTTCCAATTTAAGATTTTTATTTTTCATTAAAACTTTTAATCATTTACAGATTTGAAATTCAAGTTTGTGATTGACAATATATAGCCAGTATTGTGCTGACGATTGTCAAATACCTACTTGACTACACATTTATCCACCCATCAACCAAGATACCTACTTGGCTACACATTTATCCACCCATCAACCTAGATACCTACTTGGCTACACATTTATCCACCCATCAACCTAGATACCTACTTGGCTACACATTTATCCACCCATCAACCTAGATACCTACTTGGCTACACATTTATCCACCCATCAACCTAGATACCTACTTGGCTACACATTTATCCACCCATCAACCAAGATACCTACTTGGCTACACATTTATCCACCCATCAACATAGATACCTACTTGGCTACACATTTATCCACCCATCAACCAAGATACCTACTTGGCTACACATTTATCCACCCATCAACCTAGATACCTACTTGGCTACACATTTATCCACCCATCAACCTAGATACCTACCTGCCTGCTGTCACAAGGCATAAAAGACATATTGTTCGTAAAATCTGCTTGAAAAGCTATTATTGTTGTTTACCACTACAAGCCAGGTATTACTGGGTGAAAGTCAGTCTTGGAGTGAGTCAGCAGTACATACATCATGAATCAATAATTACCTTGATTAACCACTGCAGGTGAGGCCTCACAGTGAAGTAAGATGAAATGAGTCACACTAATTGTGAACAACAGTAAAAGCAGATGTAAATATATCCCCTGTCAACGTGTGTAATGGCTTCATTTGATGTGCCACTATGATTTTATCTTTTTTTCTATGAAAAACAATAATTTTATATGGATTTGATATAATTTAAATTTACTGGTTTATCAGAGATACCCTTATTAAATGCTGAGGATACATGTTAACACGGCATAAAGAACATAAACATTTCTTTCAATCACTCGGGCAAGTTTGACTTTTTATAAAGTGGATTTTTTTATATATTGTAACTTTATTTATTTTTTCCCTAACCATCATTAAATTATTAATTGTAGATAAAAAAATGAAATTGGTTTATACTTGCATGACAGTATATATATATATATATATATATATATATATATATATATATATATATATAAATTAAAGGCTGCAAATGCATAAGTGAAAGATTTATTTTCATTGTTTTAAAATACTGAAGCCATACTAGAAATTCTTATAATTAAGAGGTATGCTTAACTTTGCAAGAACAGAAAGAATGTTTTTTGTCTTCAAGCAAAATGTCATCTTTAAGTTTGTCAGGATTCTTTCTCATAGATCGTCACCAACGTACTGCAACTTTGACCTGATTTTTCACCTTTAAAAATCTTAATGTCGTGAAATATCCTTGTGTGTAGTAGTTAAAACCCTTTAATGTATGATGTGCAAGCATCTTGCAGTCAGGTAGGAAAGTTTCAGAAATATTGTTGAGAATATTTTTCAATAAATCCATTGCTAATGTTACTGGATCCACCATTTTCACAATATTTTGTGAGCCAGAACAACAGTAACTAAATAAATGGAGCTTATCTTTCAAAATTGGAAATATCCATTGATTTTGGAGTTAAAAAAGGTTTAGGTCACTGACTTAAAGAAAAATAATAGTTTTTACATAATATCTTTAATTCTCGACCACATACCTTAACCAAAGTTTGCGAACGGCTTGCACATAAAGTATGGAAGAGGCCTGTTGATATCAGGCCCAGACATTTAAAGGTCAGGGTCATTGTGGCTCAGGAAAATGAGTTTTGATAATGGGTAAGTTTCTCGATGAAACATTATGGGTGACTTGTACTGGGGGTAATGAAGAAGCATATAGTTTCAGGGTTCTGAAGGTTAGAGGTCACAGTTTTGGCAAATCTAATGAGAAAATAATAATTTTGCACAGTAAGTTTTATTCAAATATATATACTTGACCAAATGTTAAGGTTATTGAGACCTGCAAATAAATATTCTCCAGAGTCAACCATGCAATACTTATGTCTACATCAAGGACTACAGTTTAAATACTGGACATGCATATAATGTGCAGTATTGTTGCTTACATGATTCACTTTTATCTCCTTTCGAGACAGTTCACATACCAAGAACCTGTTTTTTTGTGTGTATCTGTCAAGTGCCTTTCTGTTATTGCTAGAGGATTGTCATGAAACTGCATATCCATTTCCTAGTCTGGTTGGTATTGCTACTCCTTATTGAATGGTAACATTAGTTTGGGGTTTTCACTGAAAGACTTCCTGTAATGCCTAGTTCACCCTCGTTGAAACTGGTGCCAATCTGACACCCAGCATGATGGCAGTGGCAGAAATCTTGAAAATCTTTTTTAGCTACTTCTCTGGAATGGATGGCCTTTTTGACATAAACATTTACTGAAAGGCATGATATGTAGTTCATCCTAAATTAAAATAGTTGCATGCAGCCCCCACCACATTGATGTTATGGTGGCCATCTTGAAAATTGGATCACTGCCTCTCGTAAGTATATGGTCATATCTACCTTGGTAACCTTGGTAACAATGGTGCTGTCATAACAAAATGGGTGTTTTATTGAAAGACTTATTCATTTTATTTGTTTTTATGTTTTCAAATTTACTAAAAGTGCATAAATAATTATATATATTCAGATAATAGAAAACAGCATAATTTTAAGCATAGAGGCATATATTGCCCCAGCTGTAAGTACCGTCTCTGTTTTATGATGGCACGTGATCATTATAAACTGTGCTATAAGTTGAGATTCTGTTTTTTTTCTTCACATTTTGAAGTAATAATACTAACACCCACTCATATAGAGCCATATGATCAGATGCTTCTTGTATCGTGTCATTTAATTGGTTCTGAATAAAAACTAGTGCTGATCTGACCGCTAGCGTTGCTGCACATTTTGAAAACCAGACCTAATTGACCATGGGGTCAAATTCGTTGTCACTGATTGCATTTTTGTACTTCACTGAGCATATGAATACAGTGACTTGTACAGATACAAATGAATTTTAACCAGACCTTGTATTTAGTTGCATTCCAATGAAGAAGCTGGTAGAACCTTGACATTCATTTTAAGGTCAAAGCACATTGACCTTTAGAAAAATAAAAATCGTGTGTTAATATACCACAGATGAACTACATGTGTTTTCATGTATCATTCTTGAGGGCTTTGATGTTGTTTGCTATTATTGGTAAAATATAGTTCAGCATTTGTTATCTCAGATTGATTATTTTTTGTATAACTACACATAATAACCTTGAATTATAAATGCATATCATTAACATAAAAATTATTGATGTGTAAATCACACAGATTCAGTGAAAAATGTTTGCAAATTTATTATTAGTGGTAGGACAGATTTTAATGTAAGATAAACTTTGAGCTGTAAACAGAATTCAGAGAACACAAAACAAACACTTACTTTGGGTGACCAATGACCATTGCATAAGTGAAAGCTGTTAATCATTCCAGTGACTGCAAAGGTGAAGAGCTGGCAGATAACTAACTACTGCACTAAACTGATCACTTGTCCTTAATATTTCTTAGATTGTAATACTTGATGAACCCACTTCTGGCATGGATCCAGCTGCCAGACGACAGACATGGGAAATCTTGCAAAAATTTCGTTCTGGAAGGACCATGATATTGACAACACATTTCATGGATGAGGCTGACATCTTGGGTGATCGTATCGCTATCATGGCCAATGGAGTTGTTAAGTGTGCAGGAAAATCGATGTTTCTTAAGAAAATTTATGGTAATGATTATTAATTTGTTTTATTTTACTGGCCTGATGGAGTATATAACTGATAGACAGTGATTTTCTTCTAACAGAAAGGGCACTGTCTTTGAATGGTGTGACTAATTCTTCCCAATGTGCATGCTCATTATTTTAGCTCAACTGGTTTTAGACAAGAACGGACCATGCAGTGACCTGTTATCCATCCATTGGCACAAGTTTGTTATCACTACTTGTCCTAAACTATTTGGATGATTAAACTTTACACACATTTAGAAGTCTCACTGATCCTAATTAAGAATGGTGTTGCACACATCCAATAATAACTGCAGTGCCAGTAGCTGGTAATGGAAAGTAACATTTCCATTGGTTAGAATGTTACCATGTGATCAAAATGAATTGCGTTTATTTCTGTATAAACTGTAAGGAGAACTACTTTTCAAAGAATACCCACTTCTATAAATAGAGTCATGTGTACAGCATAAGATAAACACTGCCATTGAAGGCAGACACGAAGTAAGCATTATAGGAAAGGAACATTCTAACAATTTTTATAAAAAAATAATTGAATAAATTTGGCTTTCATTGGTTGAAGGACTGGTATTTAATGGCCTTATTACGACCAAGCACGACAATCCCAAGTGCTATAAATAGCTGCGTAACAGAAAACCCCAAACATGTATTACTACACTCAGTTAAGATTTCTGTTTTTTAATGATGCAAACAAAATAACATAACGAATAATTGAAATTTCAGTTATAAGAGTTTAACATTGGGTTTTTTTCTGAGTTTATCATGGTATAAACTGTCAGTTGTCGAGTCACACAGCTTACATAACGCCCTTCGGTCGTTATTTGCTGTGTGAGTCGGCAGCTGACAGTTTATACCACAATATACTCAGAAATATACGGTGGGTCTTGGCTCAGTTCTTTAGTTGTACTGCCTTGTGAGTATGATAAGTATGAAGGGAGTATAATAGGTATGGAATATAATAAGTATGAAGGGAGTATAATATGTATAATAGGTATGAAGAGAGTATAATAAGTATGAATGGAGTATAATGAGTAATAAGGGCGTATAAGTATGAAGGGAGTATGATAAGTATGAAGGAGTATAATAAGTATGAATGGAGTATAATGAGTAAGAAGGGCGTATAAGTATGAAGGGAGTATGATAAGTATGAAGGAGTATAATAAGTATGGAGTATAATAAGTGTGAAGGGAGTATAATAAAAATGAAGGGAGTGTGGTAAGTATGATAAGTATGAAGGAGTATGATAAGTATGAAGGGAGTTTTATTAGGTTTAGTTTCTGGATATAACAGATGCAGTCTTTGAAATGTTGCCATTTAAATAACTTAGTTTTCCTCTCCACCCTTATAAAACAAAAGATCCTGTTTATAGATTTAATCAAACATATCATGTTGGTATATTATGCATTGTCTAAGTCAAGTTCAGTGAATTTCCATCAATGATACCAAGTTCAGTGTCAAAGCATTTTGTCTTGCTTTTATAAGTATCTTGTGAGCATGTTAAAAATATTTTGTTACCAAATTTGGTATGTTGATGTTTTTTTTTAAAGAATAGCAGAGATGATTCCTTTACTCTGCATTTAAAAATAATATAAGGACAATATAAATATATTTATCTTGGATTTTTGGAAAGTCTTTTTGGACCTTAGAGTGTAATGTCATCAAAGGTATTTTTGTTTTTGCTAATAACCCTCTGTCTTTAACAATTCATATTGCAGGTGCTGGTTACCACATGGTCATGGTGAAAAACAAAAACTGTAATGTTGATAGAGTAACAGCTGTTGTCAATAGCTATGTACCTACAGCAACACTTGAAAGTGAGATCAGTGCTGAGGTGTCATATCTTCTTCCATTTGATCAGAGCAACAAGTTTGAGGCCTTGTTCAAGGAAGTGGAATCCAAGATGGTGGAACTTGGCATCACCAGCTTTGGGACATCTGCCACCACAATGGAAGAAGTCTTTTTGAAGTGAGTTGTCACTGAGGATGGTTGTCATGCTTGTTATAACGTTTTTGAATGTAAAGTATTTTTCATTGGGTAGCAGTTTTAGTGGATTTCATAATTGCTAGAAACTAGATTCAAAGACCCAATTAATAGTGATATATATGTGGAAACAAGGGAACTCATTCCCCATTTGTTGAATTGAAATACCAATGGAAATGTAAGTTTTTAATAAGACTAAAGAATCTGTTCCTACAATAATAATGATATTACAGTATTTCAAGTACGCTTGATAAATTCTCTTTATTATAAAACAATAAAGGTCACAGTTGTGAGAATATAAGCTTAAATCATCAAGATCTTAGACAAATTCAATAATGGGAAGGATTTATTCATACATTGAGTTGATGTTGGACAAGTTCAATAATGGGAAAGATTTATTCATACATTGAGGTGATGTTGGACAAGTTCAATAATGGGAAAGATTTATGCATACATTGAGGTGATGTTGGACAAGTTCAATAATGGGAAAGATGTATTCATACATTGAGGTGATGTTGGACAAGTTCAATAATGGGAAAGATTTATTCATACATTGAGGTGATATTGGACAAGTTCAGTAACGGGAAAGATGTATTTATACATTGATATGATGTTGGACAAGTTCAGTAATGAGAAAGATCTAAACATATATTTAGGTAATCTTGTGCAAGTTCTGTAATGTTTAAGGTCTGTACATATACTGAGGTGATATTTGGACAAGTTCATTGTTGAGAAAAATCTGTACATATATTGAGGTGATCTTTGGACAAGTTCATTGTTGAGAAAAATCTGTACATATATTGAGGTGATCTTTGGACAAGTTCATTGTTGAGAAAAATCTGTACATATATTGAGGTGATCTTGCATCTGATTATCTGAGTTTGTTATGACTTTGGAGAAACCTTATTGCATATCTGATTTAGAACAGAAATATGATTTAGGCTAATATCATGAAAATCTCATAAGTTCAGTAATGAGCAAGATTTATGTACTAACTGACTGAGCTTGTTACCAATCTGGAGATGATATGTCTGATCTTATTTTGATAATAATAATAAGCTTATATGATCAACGAAAGCGACAAAGTGATGCCATCAGTGCAAATGCAAGCCCTTTTCCTATGTGATAATTTTGAAAAACATTCTGTATTAAACAGCTTGATGTTTTTGAAAATATTTGCCATCCAGTTTGTTTTTGAGATATTCTTTTTGCCTTGAACCCAGCATGTTTGTGGCTATGGGTGACTAGCTTTGCTTCTAAGTTGACTGTTGGTACTTTATTGTCTAGATACTGTGAAGTAACTAGGTATGGGTGGTGTACATGCCTTATACATCAATTTCAAGAACCACACATAATTCACAAATATATTCATATCAATTATTAAACAATAATAACTGAAAAATAAGGGGACAATTTATGAAACTTTCCCTTGCTGCCTGCCTCCATATTGGTGTCTTGTTTTCTTTGTATGGTAGTTCACAGTACACAGTTCTGATAATTATTCTTAGTCATAACCTTTGCCACCACTCACATTCCCAACTTGCAATTGTGATGATTTTGCATTTTTAGACCTTGCTAATAACTTTTCCAGATATGGTGAATGGAATTTGATCATATTTGACAGAAAGCATCCTAGCATGAAGACCTGTCAGATTTGTATTGAATGATGTTGAACTGTCATCAGATATTGTCACTATTACAAAAATAGAAAAGCTTTGAAATATCATCTTCAACACAGCTGAAGATAATTTGAACAAACTTGACAGAAAACATCTGTGCAAGACCTTTCAGATTAGACTTGTTCACAAAAACTGCTCAGATCTAACAGAGAGCTCCTGGCGTAGAAGGTTTTCAAGTTTGTACAAATGATGCCAATTTGAAATTAAGTATGGCTAAACATGACAAAAAATAGCAAAACCTATATATATTATCAATCATGATACATTACAAACGTGATCTTGACCTTGCAAATCCTGCCCTCCAAAACGTGTTTTTAGTCAGAAAAGTGCTAAAGTCATCTGACCACCTAGATGAGAGTAAGATAAGTGATCTCCTCTTGGATAAATGGATTTGTTCGAACTTTTGTCCATACTTAAATTACTTCCACTGAAGCAGAACTATGCTCTTTTGAAGATTTCACAAAGCCATTGTCCATTAATTGCCTTTTTTAAATTTGAAGATTTCTAAGGAATTGTCTCACACAGGGAAGTATATTCCAGCTATGTATTTAGTTCTTGCTTTGTTCTCTCAGAGACAAAGAATTCACACATTCTTGCTCATACTTTGCCACATGATATATGTTGATCCATTTTAATTAATAGAGTAAGTCAATTCAGATCTTAGCATTTAACCTAGTTTATGAATTCTGTTAAGTAATTGACTGGTATTGCATACTTTAGTCATTCATGTAATTATTGTTAATTATAGTCAACATTTGTGTTTGTCATTTTGCATCCTTGTCACTTGTTCATGCAGTGCTTGATTGAATCCACCTGTATATGCTTTTGTTTACCTGTCAATAGTTACAGGTGTCAGTGACTAAGCACATGGGTATGGATGCTTTAAGCTGGTAGAATATGGGCCATGCTGATCTTCTCAGTGGTACCTATAAGAACAATTCTTGCTTGGTTTGTTGACCAGTGATGGCATCAGAAATTGATTGGCTAAAATCAATTCTGGCTCCAACACAGACTCAACTAATACCAAGGGGGACCAATATATAATAAAATATTCTGTCTTACCCAATCCTGGCATCATGAATCTATTACTGGTATGGAAACTCGAATGGTCTCCCCAGTATTGACCGCCAGGTGCCATTACTGTTGTTGGACAGCAACAGAACCATCCTCAACTTCCACCTTGTGAAAAAAAAGTATTTTGACATGAACTGCTTAAAGAAACCAATGAAGATATACCAGCCAAGAAAATATCAAGTTTTTAAGGGATTGTAGCTTGTATAATAAATTTTAACCATGTTTTAAGGATTTTACATGTATTTACATTTATCTGTTATTTTTTATAAATTTGACAAAAAATTTTATTTTGTGTTTAGTATTTGTATTGTATTTTGGTGCTTATCTTTATTTGGATTTGTTTGTCTTCGTAAATATGTGTGCAATCATTTTTACATTGTTTTAAAAATGTTACCAATGCAGGCACTACTTAGCCACTTTTGTGCTGAAGTGCCATAAAACATTGCTGTTTACATTTATCATAGTGTGTTATGGTTTACCAACATGGCTCAAGCTATTGTGACAGTGCAGTCCCAGATACTGGCTGTACTAGACCTGGGGGTCCCGAGTGGCTGAGTGGTCTAAAGCGCTTTCCGTCATGAATCACTGCCATCTCACCTCTGTCTGCGGCGGTTCGAGTCTAAGATTCAGCCAATGTGGGTATGTGAGAAAGCTTGCCAGTAGCTTCTCGTGGGTTGGTGGTTCTTTCTGGAGTTTTCCTGGGTTCTTCCTCCACCATTAATACTGGCTGCCATGTATAGCTTATCGTGTGCTGAAAAATGGCAGTAAACCCTATGACAACAACAAAAAGTACTAGACCTGGACCATTGATGAATCAGACAGAATATATCAGACAGCTCTAGCTCTGGCTTTAACTAAGTCATGGTCTCTCACAGCTTACCAGCACTGGCTTTGGCTAAGTCATGGTCTCTCACAGCTTACCAACATGGTCAAGTGACCATATAGTCTTGGATGCCATATCCAGAATGTTGTCAGTTCACTGAGTGACCATCTGAATCCCGGTATGGCCAGACACCAAGTCCAGTTTGCCATCCTTTGCCACATGCATCTCAGTAGACATCTCTGTCACCTCATTTTTAGGTGCATCAGGGCTCGTAAGTTTTAGCTCAGTCATCTTTTCTTCACCTAATGATGTCCAAAGATGAATCAACTTTTCACATGGGAAAGTTTTCTCCCTTTCATCCTATTCCATCAGTGGTTATGTTCACTTTCCATATTTGACTGTCTGTTAGTAAAAAAAAAAGACCCTGTCAGACAGGAAATCCTTTCTTGACACTCAACATCTTGTTTGAAATTGCAATAGGATCTGGGCTAGCATGGGTATATGGGAAAGCCTGCCAGTAGCTTCTCGTGGGTCAGTGGTTCTTCCCTGGGTTTTCCAGGGTTCTTCCTCCACCAGTTATACTGGCCGCCATGTATAGCCTATCTTGTGCAGAAAAATGGCGTTAAACCCTAGAACAACAACAACAACAATAGTATCTGTGTTTAACTTGGTATTCATGGTTGTGTTTCAGCAATCAGAACACAAGCTTTGTTCAGTGATAGCCCCCTAGGTCATACTTGGGAGTCAGTCTCATGGATGGCATTTGTTCTGGAAAGTGCAGAGCAACACATGCTTGCCAGTTCCATAGCAGCATCATTGTAAACTGACAACTGGCAGAAAAAGATGCCTTTCTTACCACTTCAAAAGAACTTCAAAAAGGCCATACATATATTGCTGCCCCTGTCAGCAAACCTGCTCTGTCATAGTCATGTCAAGTTTTAAAAACAGGTCGACAGAGAGGTAAACCTCACAAGGGCACAATGTTCTTGAACTAACCTCTTGTTTCAGAGAATATATCAGGAACCATTCTGACCTCATCAGGCGTGATCAGTGTGAGGTACATGACTTGTTAGTTGATGTAAACTCTATGCAGCTTTGCTATGATGACTCATTTCCCTGCTTTAATATTGCTAATAACAGGCTCCCACTCATGGGGAATCAGTTCTTTGTTGTGTAAACCTTTTTCTTCATTTTACTTTCACTTACAGGGCATCAACAGGGCCCTGTAAAAGCTTTGAAGTGGTACCTTAGGTGAACTGAGCCAGTAAGAATTGGTAGATCTCATTCATTTGTTCCATTGAAAGAGATCAAGGATATCTCATATTAGAATGTATTGTCTTGGCAATGCATTTTAAAAGCTAGCCCAAGACCAGATGAATTTCTTGCATATATCATCTATCAAGATTAGGGCAGTAGCTGCCAGCATGGCAGTCCAACACAAATGTTTCTGAATTTAAGTCCTCTAAACCATGGGTGGCAGTATGTGATGAATTTCTCTCCTTTTTACCTCTAAGTCACTTCTTTCTAAAGGGATCAATTTCAGCTGGTGGGCCAGTAGCAGAATTACAGCAGGCTGGGTCATTCAGCAGCTTCATAAAGATATGGCCACTCAATTTCTGCTAGATTTGTGCAGGATAATTTATTTCCTTACAGTCTGTATCTGGGCATGATGAGAGGATTACTTGTGCCCATACCTCTCCAAGATATGAAGCTGCTTAACAAACATTAGGAAATTGGGGAATTCACTGAGATAGGGAAAGTAACTCCCTCCACCTCCTACCAGTTCTTCTAACGTGCTATGAAAATGTAACATTAAATGTTTGAAGCAAAATAAGTTTCTTTGACAATAGAGACCCAATTATAAAGGTCTACCCTCAAGTCAACCCAGCAGTTACATTTTTTTTAAAAACACCCACACATATTTAGTAGTACCTGAAGTATGGATAGGATGTACCACCAACTCCTCTTTCCAAGGGGGAATCACTCTTGTCCAACTTGCCTAGGTGGACTGACAACATTAGCACTTGCTGCATATAAGCTTGGGAGGGCTGGATTTTTGAGGCATTGGTCATATTCCTTATGCATTATTATCTGGTAGGTATTATTGAAGAAACATTTAACTTCAAAAACTGACTTCTTTTCAATGTAATCAGTACCTTCATATGTTGTACAGGGTTGGTGAAGGGGCAGATGATGAAGAAAATGGAGTCCTTAATGGTCCTCTGTCCAAGAAACTGACGTTTGACAACCCAAACTTTGAAAGTACTGAGAGGGGAGTGAGTGAAGTCAAAGTGGCCCTTGAAAATGGGAAGACTAGCCCTTCCTCTCGTAATGGCTCGCCCACTAGCAAGGTGTCTCCCTTGAATGGTCATGTGACAAATGGTGTGGCAGGAATGGAGAATGGATTGGACACTGTAGCTTGGGGTGATGACAACACAGTTCATTACATCAGTAAGTTACTTTTAAGGAAAATATTTCTTCTGTATTCTGATACAGGGTACATCAGAGGGTTGAGTTGAATAATTCGGCCTAAACTGGCCAGCTGCTATCTGTTATTTTCACTATAGTGTGTACTATTTAAACTGAACTGAGAATCTTCACCCCAACCCTAATCTGACCCTGTTGAATCTTGACAATTTTATGCTCCTTCCAGTTCCAGCAAGTGTTTTATGTATCACTGTTTTACCACAGTATTGTTTGACTCTCCCTGGTACATGTTTCTGGGAGGCTTTACTCTGTTGGTCATAGACTAGAAGAATTTATGGGATGGCCTGTTGTCCATCAGTCCATCAGCTCAAGTTTGTTGTCACAACTTTTCCTAATGTGTTGCTATGAAAGTTCCAACATATATTAATTCAGGATGTTTTTGGTTCCAAATGTTAATTGTTCTGTGCAGACAACCAATATAACAATCTTGTTATTGCTACCTAATGGAATGTAACATTTTGACATGGGATTTTCACCACGAGACCTCTTATGATGTCTAGTTGGTAACAAAAAAATGAAGCCGATCTGAAATCCAATATTGCCAGCATTGTAGCTATCTTGGAAACCTTGTTGTGGTTTTGCATTCAGAATGGATGGTCATATCAACATGTGGTATGCATCAAAAGAATTCTGATGCCATCTTGGTCCTAAAATAATATGGTACCAGTCTTAATTGTTTACGTACACCATGGTAGCCATATTCCAGTATTGTTGTCAATACTTCACAAGAATGGATGGTCATATTGAAATGTTTTGTTTTTTTAACAAAAATGACTTCTTTTGTTGTCTAGTTGGTTCCAGATGAAACGATGCAGATGCTAACATCCAATATGGCCACCACAGCAAAAATCTGGAAAATCTTATTGCGTCTCATGAAGAGAATGCCATGTTGACATGAGATGTTCACCAGAATCCTTTAATGCTATTTAGTTGGTCCTAAACAAAAATGATGTCAATCTGCTGTCCAGTGTTGCTGTGGCCATCTTGAAAATCTTGTCATTAATATTCCTCAGGATAGGATGGTCCTACTGACATGGGTTTTCACCAAATAGACAATTGCCATATTGAAAATCTTGTCACTGCTTTCTCTGAATAGATGGTCATACTGACATGGGGGTTTTACCAAAAGGCTTCTGATAGTGAAAATGTTGCAAATGTGATATCCATTATGTCATCACAACAGCTTGTTTGACAATCTTGCAGTCAGAGAGAATTAATTGACATGGTTTCGATGTTCAGCAGTTTAAAGGAAGAAATGGTATTGTCATTAATTCCTGGATTTTTGTTAAAGCCAATCGAATGTCAGTCCCATAAAGGGACTCTTGTTATATGTTAAAAATTTATAGTATATATATATATATATATCAACTTGTTTTTATAACTTTGGATGAATAGGGCTGAGAAACAATATCTCTCCAATGTTCTGGTAAATGGCATCAGTGTTTAACATTTTGTTTTGTATGATATTATCGACACATACATGGCTTATTTTGTTCATGTCAGATGTAAAGGAATCTCCAGGTAAGTCAGCATATTTTAATTTGGTGTTGTTGATCTAACTCATTTACTACACAATGATTTTATTTTGAACTTGGATGTTTTGGTTGCAGTTTTTGGTTACTTGTTTAACAATGACAAATCTGGTTCATAAAGCTAACTTACTCTGAACCTTGTAAAAATTGTATTATAATTGATATAATAATCACTGAATGCTAATTTAGGGCTAAAGTAGTGTACATTTCTCCATCATTGAAATTAGTTGATGTTTTCATTTTTTTTGTTTTCAATATGTTTAAAAAGATGAAAAATAAAATTGTATATACTTCCCTAGGACTTTAATATGCAGTTTAGATTTTATATAAAGTTTTTTAAGATATAGCTACTGAAAGAAAAAGTATTTTAACATGTAGTTACTAGAAGAAAAAGTATTTTAGCATAAAGTTACAGGAAGATAAAATATTTTAACATGTAGTTACTGGAAGATAAAGTATTTCACATGTAGTTACTGGAAGATAACATATTTAACATGTAGTTACAGGAAGATAAAGTATTTTAACTTGTACTTACTGGAAGGGAAAGTATTTTAAGATGTTACTGGAAGATAAAGTATTTTTACATGTAGATACATGAAGATGAAGTATCTTAAGATGTTACTGGAAGATCAAGTATTTTAACACATAGTTACTGGAAGATAAAGTATTTTAACATATAGTTACTGAAAGAAATTATTTTAACATAGTTAATTGGAAGATAAAGTATTTTAACTCATAGTAACTGGAAGACAAAGTATTTTAACACATAGTTCCTGGAAGATAAAGTAGTTTTACATGTAGATACATGAAGATGAAGTATTTTAAGGTGTTACTGGAAGATCAAGTATTTTAACACATAGTTACTGGAAGATAAAGTAGTTTAACACATAGTTACTGGAAGATAAAGTATTTTAACACATAGTTACTGGAAGATAAAGTACTTTAACACAAAGTTAACTGGAAGATAAAGAATTTTAACATATACTTACTGAAAGAAATTATTTTAACATAGTTAATTGGAAGATAAAGTATTTTAACTCATAGTAACTGGAAGACAAAGTATTTTAACACATAGTTCCTGGAAGATAAAGTAGTTTTACATGTAGATACATGAAGATGAAGTATTTTAAGGTGTTACTGGAAGATCAAGTATTTTAACAAGTAGTTACTGGAAGGTAAAGTATTTTAACACATAGTTACTGGAAGATAAAGTATTTTAACACATAGTTACTGGAAGATAAAGTACTTTTACTGGAAGATAAAGTACTTTAACACAAGTTAACTGGAAGATAAAGTATTTTAACATATAGTTACTGAAAGAAATTATTTTAACATAGTTAATTGGAAGATAAAGTATTTTAACTCATAGTTACTGGAAGATAAAGTATTTTAACACACAGTTAACTGGAAGATAAAGTATTTTAACACACAGTTAACTGGAAGATACAGTATTTAACACACAATTAACTGGTAGATAAAGTATTTTAACACCATTAACTGGAAGATAAAATATTCTAACACATAGTTACTGAAAGCTAAAGTATTTTAACACATAGTTACTGGAAGATAAAGTATTTTAATACATAGATACTGAAAGATACATTTTAACACACAGGTAACTGGAAGATAAAGTATTTTAACACAGTTTACTGGAAGATAAAGTATTTTAACACATAGTTGCAGGAAGATGAAGTATTTTAACACATAGTTGCAGGAAGATAAAAAATTTTAACACATAGTTACTGGAAGATAAACACTTTAGAGCATTAGTGGCTGACACAAGCCTAAAAATGTTGAATAAAAGTCAATAGCCAGGAAGAATGCCATACAGTCACTAAAGTTCCCCAGATTAATGTTGTTGACCAATTCTGACACCAAACACAGTCTGTCATACTATATGACAATAAAGAGAGAAAGTTAGTAACTTCAAAACACTCCATTCCACACCCAACTCTCGATTTGTGGCTATTTCCATTAATGAAGGTTCTCAGCTATAATCAGTGCCACATTATACTCTTGATGTATGTTTCTATTCATCAGTCCACAATTTTATTTTCTATGATGCTCCAAACTGAAGTTACATGCCCCACAGCATAATAATTGTGCACATTTTTGCATGGTATGACAAGATTATATTCACCAACAAGCTGCCAATACTTATTAGATATATGCAACTCTATCAAATATTCCTTTATCAGTTTAATTACAGTGGTAGATAAGAAAAACTTCTATTTACTATTCCATTGAATTAACTCAGTGAATTCTGTTCCATGCAAGAATTGCATACGTGTTTGCAAAAATCCACTTGTAATTTCATGAATACAAAATTTGCTACATTTTGAGTGAAGAGTGCGTTGGGGCACATACGTTAGTGACAAAAGATGATTGGTTCAAATTTTGCTACTGTTTTTATTTACTTTATTTTTAAAATTCAAAATGTTATGTAGTGGAATCATTTTTATTTGATATAGTACATTTTGGAATGGAGTGTTTATGTGTTATGAACATTGCCTCTTTTTAACTTGTGTCAGCCTCCTGTGCTTTAGAGTAGAAAAATAACCATTAGTTTCAAGTATATACAGCCACTGTGAATACAACTAAACTGTTTTTACTTTGACTTGCCACAGATATCCACCCACCCTTACCTCCCATACCAACACAGGATTTTAATGCAGGGGTATCCAATCATAAAGGTGCTTCTTTGTCTGGCAACAAGCCAGGTGCAAAAATGCAGCATAAGCGACTTGAGTATCTTAGTAAGTGTGGACGTTTGGTCAGAATTTGTGTGCTTATAGTGTTGTCTCTGTATATTGCATTTCTGACTGGATTGGTGGTCACATGAGTAGGATTGCATGCTTTCTTGTCACTTTAATTTTGTTGTGAATCTCAAAAGTTAGCTACTAAATAATGGTATAATGTTATAATTAATTTTGACACAGACTTTTTTGCATGCGTGTTGGCACAGCAAGCAGTGCATATCTTCTTAACACAGTAACATACACATGTACAAAAGTACCCAGTAGAATTAATTTATAACTGTATGTAATAATTTTTGGTTGTAAAACTGTTATTACCCTCTCTTCCTGATTACCCACCTATCTTTTGTATTTTAACTTGAGAAGAAAAAATTTGGAAAATTATCATACAGCATTGTTTGAGGAAAGAGTTTTGTTGACCTACTTTAGTTGCAAACTATTGTAGAACTATTGTAGAATTATTGTAAAACTATTTGGTTTGATATAAACTTTAGGCATGACTGCAATACTCAACAAGAAGCAATAAAGTCAGAAATAAAAATCTTACACAATTAATTAGGTTAAACTGAAAATTTGTGATGCAAAAAATTAATTGGGACAAAGTTCATGTAGCTTGTACCAATCAGTAAAAAGCTAACTTTTCAGACAATATCTTTGCTTCTTTTTTTTATTTGAGGCTTATCAAGAGTCGTCATTTTTTGATCAGGCCTGTGAATGGCATGAAATTGGTAGATAAGTATTGCTTCTCCAGCAATAGCAACATTAACAGTGGAACTTTTGGTGTGTACCACAACTGTTTGCCTTAATTTCATACCCTGATATTCCCACATATCATTGTCCTGCCGGACAAAGCAGAATGCCACATAATCATAATGCTATTCACAGGCAAGACACCAAAGTTTTTGGGACACTTTTTAATATAAGATACTAAACACTACTACCACCAATTTTAACATCTCATTTTCTCTCTTATTTGTTAAACCTTTTTTGTGTGTCCATGCAGTAATTTGAATGCTTACAATCTGTTGTTACTAAAATATGCAGAGGACTTGGTATTGGAGCAAGGAAGAAGCCTGCTTATAGCAGGGTCTAAAGTCAAAGGTCATTATCACTAACTGAAAGATAATAGGCTTCTCACAACAACAGGATTCGCACAGTACCTTGAAAAGTACTTGAATTTCAATTCATCCTTGAAAAGTACTTGAAAATCGTTTTCACCTTGAAAGGTCTTTCAAAATACTTGAAAATAAGCCTTGGTCCTTGAAAATATAAAATTAATTGACAAAACAAGTGTATAAAAGTTTCATTTCATACCATTATGTCATGTAATCAAAATAAAATGTTTTACTGTTTGGATGGTTTGCAACACATGACCAATCAGATATTTATAATTGTGAATAGACCTGATTATAGAGAGCAATGAAAAGTGTGCAAATCTTTTCCAGCGATCATTCTTCTGTCAGTTTATTTTGTGTGGCAGTCATACATCTTTGTACTTTAAATCATGGTGAATCAGCTGTTCAAAATCTTTAAACAAGATAATGAAAAATATTCATAAAAATGGTCACAACTTGTACAGATAAAAAGTTTATACGTGGCCATTTCATGGCTTACGATTTTAAGATGCCGCATGAATGCATCATATCATGCATCAAACTTATTCTAGAAATTGATTTTGTCCGCTGTGTGCAACTTCAGGTACACATAAATCATGCAAAATGCTATTTATGCAGTCATCAGATGTGTTTTCATGAAGTGTGTCGGAGAGAGAAGGTGGACTTCAACAACCTTGTAAACTCTGATCACTAGTGAATATTCAGGAGGCTACATTCACACCCACCCACCAGAGGATAAATGCATGTACATGGCATCGAGAATACAGAAGATATATCTGGGTATGTTTCTGCACCCATTTCACTTGGAGCAAAATGCCTGGGAAGTGCGTGTTCAACCCCAATTGGTGTCAAAAATAAGAATACAAGACCTGGTAATTAATTTCCCGTATACTTGAAAGTGAAATATTGGTGGGTTACACCTCCATAAGGAAACATTATACAAATTTGCTTTTACCAAATAACGGGGCTATCAGCTCTGAATCTCAATCAAATTTCCATCCTGCTGATTTTTGTTTGTAAGTGTTGTGCATTTATTCATGTCATCTGATATATTGAGTATTATCAGTCACATAGCAGTGTCTTAGACTGACACAGTAGGCCAGACCATTTTTACATGAAACTGAAAAATTTCCCATCTATTTTGAGTAAGCAACTGCTGCTGATTTCAATTATTGTTAATTAGTGGCCCATACATTTTTTTTACTGGCCCATCATTATTAGTGCTCAGCTTGCAGTGCAGTTGGAGTTCAGAATTTAAAGAACTGTTGAACCTAGTGTACCTTATTTGCTATGTAATCTATAGTTTTTTGTTGTTCTTCATATAAAGATCGGAATTCATTTGTTTTTCTTAGAAATAAAGTGTTGTTATTCTCCAAAGAGTTTTTTAAAAATATTTTCTATTATAAAGTCTCAAGCCTATTGCATTAGTATTAGGAAGCCCCTTGTCAGGAATTTACAACATTCTCACTAATTCTTTAAATGGCCATTGATAAATATACCTAAAGTACACTGGGTATCGGGGTCCTTGAAATATTGAAAAAAGTCATTGAAAAGTCCTTGATTTTTGTCACACCAAAGGTGTATTAACCCAGAACAACTGCATCATAAACTTTGTGCATGTCTTCACTTGGATTTTAGTAGAAGCCTATTGGTTTTGGATTAAAAATGTCAAAGAGCAAGGTCATAGTCATGAAAAAGAGTAGTTTCTATACTGCATCAAGTCTTGGACTACATTTTGTGAATGCTTTGTTGATTTTGTGTTGAAAAGTTGGAGGTAAAGGTAACTGGCTACAAAAAAGAAAATGGTTTAAGCACAAATCAGTTCAGTTCTAAACCATGCACCTTCACCAGGATTGTGGATGACTTAAAAATTGATTATGGGGGTCTGAAGGTCAGAGGTCATGGTGAAGGTGAATCTGAATAAAAATTATGGTTTCTGCTCAGTAAATTCTGTTCAGGATGATCTACCTTGACTAGAGGTCCATATCATTGAGACCCATTCATCAGTAACCTCCAGAGTCAGCCATACCCTAGTAGTGCTTACATAGAGGACTATCAGACATCAGGGTGGTATGTAATGTGCCATTCATGGTACTCTTCTTGATACAATATTGTATTTACCTGTGTTTCTCTTTTTGATCTGTCCATTGGATTTTGCCTGTATTTTGTTTATGCTGTGTTTTTCCATCTTTTGAATACATCTTGTTTTCCTTAAAGTTGGTATTTTCAGAATCTATTTCACCTACAACAGATGCTGCAGTTGATTGTCACAAACTTCGTGTTACATGTTTATATAAAGATCATTGTGACGGAATATACATATTGGCATCATATGGTAGGATGTGTACATGTACACTTATTAAAAAAATCATTCTACTCTGTGCATTGGGGCCCGAGTGGCCGAGTGGTCTAAAGCACTCCCTGTTACGGATCACTGCCATCTCACCTCTGTCTGCGTGGGTTCAAGTCTTGGATTCAGCCTATGTGGGTATGTGAGAAAGCTTGCCAGTAGCTTCTCGTGGGTCGGTAGTTCTTTCCAGGGTTTTTCCAGGTTCTTCCTCCACCATTAATATTGGCCGCCATGTATAGCCTATCGTGTGCTGAAAAATGGCGTTAAACCCTACAACAACAACAACAACTCTGTGCATTACTACAATTAATTCATATGTGAATTGGTCACATGACTGCTCTCATAGCTATGAATGTTCTGTCATAAATTAAATATGGAGGAGCTTGCTTCTACATGTCGTCTGCATCAGTAGTAAAACGTTGTTTGATTCTGCAACACATACTTCAACATTTTATCAATAATGATTATGTTTTTCACTTATATGTTTGATCAGATGTCTGTAAGGTTTGGTGAGTTTTTTGTATGGTCTTTTCCGTCTGTGTCATACTTCATGAATTTATCCATCAGCAGTTGTGTGTTACCACAATGACATATCTGATCCAAGTTTGATCAAACTTGAAATAAAGGCTTACATTATTAAGATGTCTGATGTAGACTCGTTTGTGAAAATAAATAATTAACAAGACCAGCACATATTAATGAGGTCATAATGCATCTGGCTTGGCTTGTTACCCTTCTGGAAGCCATAATTTTGAATGATTTTCATTAATTACCGCTCCAATGGCCTAGTAGTTAGAGCATCTGCCTCAGATGTAGGAGGTTGTGGGTTCAAGCCTCGGCCGAGTCATACCATAGACTTATAAAAATGGAACTAGCAGCTAGTCACTGAGCATTAAGAGGTTAGTGTTAGGACTGGTCGGCCTGGTGTCAGGATAATGTGACTGGGTGGGACATCATGCTGCATGTCTGCGGCATGTTGCCCCAGAACTAGACATCACTATAAACAGTCACAATGCTGATATCATAGCGATATGACTGAAACATTGTTAAAGCTACGTTAAAAATCCACATCACACACACACACAAGTTCAATGATTAATGGATGCATTCATGTTAATAAAGTGATGTTCATGATCATTGTGAAGGATGTTTTGGAATCAGCTGTTATTAGTGTTATCTTTGTGTAAGTTGCAAGATGATCTTGCTGACATCAGATACAAAATATGAATGGTTTGCTTTTTCTTTCTCTTTATTTTGGATTACTGATCTTGCATATATACTAGCTCCACGTGGCATGCAAAATTGGCAAAAGTCATACAGTTTCTTGGAACTGGACTAGGTACTCAGCAACTTGCTTTTATTAAATTGCCTTTCTTCAAAAGCTGTCTTTGGTAAGTGTCTGTCTGGAAATCCTGCAGATTAGTCATCTCTCTCTCTATTTCCCCCTCATTGAATTGTCATGATTTGACAAATTGTATTTTAATTTTGAAATTTAGCTGAAAATGAGATAACTAGTTCTTGGTTTATCTGTTTCTGTAATGTTTTAGACTCAATACAACAACTCATTCAGTACCCAGTCATTAATCCATAGTTTTCACCATCCATTCCTTTCTTGGTATTTGTACAGTTTAATTTTATATCCCCCCTCCATAAAATATAATGAACATCATTGCTGAGCTGTAACACAGTGTTTTGAAGCTGTTTTCGGTGACATCTCCCAGCCAAACTCACTTTCTCTCCATGTTGTAAATTTAACCTATGATTCATGCTTAACAATCCATGTAAATTCACAATTATATTTAACAACTTTTTGTTAAAACAGCCCCTGTATATGCACAAATATATCTAACAACAACTACATTAATACTAACAATGTAAATGCACAAGTCTGTCTAACAGCAGTTTCAATATGTCTAACAACAATTTCAATAAAATAACCCATGTAAATACTCAACTGTATGTAATAAAAACTCTTAATTACAACAACCCATGTAAATACACAACTGTATGTAATAAAAACTCTTCTTTTAAAAACTCTTCATTACAACAACCCATGTAAATGCACAACTGTATGTAATAAAAACTCTTCATTACAACAACCCATGTAAATACACAACTGTATGTAATAAAAACTCTTCATTACAACAACCCATGTAAATACACAACTGTATGTAATAAAAACTCTTCATTACAACAACCCATGTAAATACACAACTGTATGTAATAAAAACTCTTCATTACAACAACCCATGTAAATACACAACTGTATGTAATAAAAACTCTTCATTACAACAACCCATGTAAATGCATATCAGTTTGTTGTGCTTATGAGCAACACTTTACTTTGAGAATAGATCATTACTATAAAAATAGTGGCTGCATTAGAAATTTCATGTGCACATCACCTTATTTTGCACACTATCTTTAATTCTTGTCTTGAGTTGTTCTTTCCCAACTTTTTTGTTATTTTCAGTGTTTTAATATTATATATTTTTCTACAGTCATGGTTGATTTTTCTACAGTCATGGTTGATTTAAAAAAGTTAACATTAACCTTTAATTATCAGTGGTAATTTTTATACAGTTAATTATACTTTCATTAGAGATCATTCACTCTGCATTCAGGATTTACAGTTATTTTTTATATAAAGATATTTATGACTGTTTCTGATATATATTTTTTTTATTTTACTGTCAAGAATTGTATTTAATTTCTAAATTTGGTGAGGATAAAGAAATTGAACAAAGTGCTTTTGTACATAAAAAGAAAACTTGCATGTCTTTTACTGCAAATTATCAGATCAAGGAATCTAAACACAGTGACTCCAGTGAGTTTACAAGTTGGCATGGTGGAGAGTTCTTTCTTAAGCCATTTCCATGCTCTCTCCATCTCCACTGTGATGCACAGGAAAAGGAAAATTGCATCAGCTATACTGCATACAAGTGACAGATGTTTTGGGAATATCTCAGAATTCAAAGATCATTGATTGGTACCAATCAAACTGATCAGTCATTAATTGTAATTGTTCAAAGACATTTTTCTTTACAAAGAGAATTAGTTTCTCATCATCTCCAATTGCTGCATGATTGTTAATTGTTCAAAGACATTTTTCTTTACAGACAGAATTAGTTTCCCATCATCTCCAATTGCTGCATGATTGTTCAAAATTTGATGCAGTATTTTCATCTGTTCCTAATGCAAAATATGCCATGTATTATACATATTAATGCTTCCCTCTGCTTGTCCTAAATAGATCAGAGTCAAGAATATGTAATAATCATGCAGTAATTGGTTCCATGCATCAGTTGGTGCAGGCATGTTCATCCTGGAAAGTCTAACAGCCATGTTGGTGGCACTTGGAATAAACTAATATATGAAAAGCTTTTGTTTCAAGCCAAGACTATTATTTACACAATGGTAATATTTAAGAAAGCTTTGTACCTAAGTAACACATGAAGAAGAAACAAAACTCACGTGTTACAGGTTCTATGAATTGTTGCTGTTATACTTGATTATCTAATAACAATTGATTGACCAGTACTGGTCAGTGAAATTCAATACCATAAACATGTCTTACATTGCCTATCTTTAAGTGATTATTACATTCAGTTTGATGCACTGAAAATGTTCTGAAGAATTATGGAAAATCATAATCGGCCACTTGATCGATTTTATGAACCACTGTTGAGTTATTCTAATTCATTGTCACACCACTACTAATAGTTTTTATTCACTTAATTTTTGAGTGTTGTAATGTTTTATAAATTAGTGTTTGTCCTTAAAACATTGTAATTATTTGATCTTTTTTAAATGAATCAGTACATTGCATGATGAAACATGTATCATTTTTAAAAACAATTGTCGAGAAAATATCAAGTTTTGTGACCAAGGACATCTTTAACATAAGTTCTCTCCCAGTAGTATACGTATGAAACATCTATTCTGTACTTCATTAGATATAACATACAAATCTTATTTGTTTCTTTTATTTATATTTTTTGCCTTGTTTATAGGTTACAACAAAGATATCAGGAAGAACACTGGCGTCACTTTGATACTCCAGCAGTTTAAAGGAATGCTGGTCAAAAAGATGATCCACACCTGGAGGAATCAGGTTGTCACCATTGTTCAACTTCTTCTGCCTATTATCTTCACCATCCTTGCCTTACTGATTGAGAAGACTATCCCTAGTGCTGGCGATGAACCAGCCCTTGTCATGGACCTGAGCAACTTTGGTGGATCATATATCCCTTATTGCAGCGACAGTGGTGCCAACGCAGCAGCTTCAAATTACACTGGGAGAATAAGTGGTCAAACACTAGAACCTTTTAGTAACACTTTATATGCCACAATGGATGATTTTCTTTTATACAGGGCCAAGAACAAAGGTATATCTACTTTCAACAGAAAGTACATAGTTGCAGGATCATTTAATTACAACAACACATCAAATCTCACAGCCAGTGCCCATTATAATGGGCAGCCATACCATGGTCCGGGTATCTCACTAACATACATGATGAATGGCCTCATGGGATACTACAATTCCTCGTACACCATCAGCACAACGAATCATCCACTGCCCAAAAAGCTGACTGATAACACTCGACGGCTCTTCTTTTCAACCACTGGAACTGCATTCACAATTGCCATCAGCATTCTCTTTGGGATGGCTTTCATGGCTACAAGCTTCATCATTTTTTTGATCAAGGAGCGTTCCAATGGGGCAAAGCATCTGCAGGTTGTCAGTGGAGTTGGATCTTTAGCTTTCTGGTTCTCCAGTTTTCTGTGGGACATGATCAATTACATAATCCCAGTATTTGCTATTCTGATTGTCTTTGCTGCATTTCAGACGAAGGCTTACACCCAGGATGGACATCTTGGTTATGTATTTCTGATCTTCTTACTGTATGGATGGTCTATCCTGCCATTTGTCTACATGTTCAGTTTTCTCTTTAAAACTCCAGCATCAGGCATGGTGTCTGTCTCTATGATCAACATTCTAACAGGTATGTTAATATATAAATAAGGGCTTGGGTATTTAGCCTGTTTTAAAAAATGACTGCCTTATCGAAAAATTAAAACGAACATTTGAGTTTTCGTATCTGATTGTAATCTAGCATGTCTGGTTAAGGCATCAAAATGAGAGAAGTTTCACCATTACCTTGGTTCTAGCTTTCCTTTGGTAAAGTTATTTAATGCTAGGACCTTTGAACATGGATCTTGAATCTCCAATATGTTTTAAATGATTTTGAAACTACAGAGCCCAAACTTGCTTGTATGTTACTGAAATTAACAGTCAGGACATCTTACTTCCAGTTGACAAACATGTCAAAAAGTCTTAGTCTGTTGCAATTAGGTAGATTTCCATTATATATGACAACTGAATTCTCTTTTTTTCCGTTTTAAAACATTTCTCTGTATATTACGGGTAAATTATCTGGCCTTTAGAGTATAAAACATTTTATAAACAAGTATATACGCTTACTTTGAAACATGACATGGAGATGCATAACTACAATAAGACTGTTTAAAATTGAACAAACAAATTTTTATAAAGTCTTTAGTTATGTGTCTCCAGGTAAGACCTCAAAGTAAGTATGTATACTTGTTTAAAAAATGTTTCCAACTGCAAACAACATAGACCTTGATCTGTTCTTGCATAATTCGCAGACAGATCATGGTCCATGTTTTTCTATTGATTTCTCCTCACGAACTTCACAGACCCATATCTGTCAGCACATTATTTGATGGAAGATTTGGATTTATGCAGTTTGAAGTTGGACCTTACTTATAATTTAGTATGCACAGTAGCGTATTGTTTTCCAAAACATGTGCTTCCTACAGTTATAACCATGACGTTAAAGACAATCTTTTGACGATACTGTTGATGTAGTACATTTCATTATACTTTAATTTACCACAACTACTCAAGCTTCTAATTAGCACACCTTGTCAATCAACCTTACTGATTGGCTGACACGACATTGTTCTATCCATGAAGGCAGTTTCAAAGCTAATGAAAGAAACAATGTAACTTGACTAGCCTGCATGATTCCCAGTCAGACTGTAATAATTGAACTTGACTAGCCAGTCAGACTGTAGCAGTGTAACTTGACTAACCAGCATGATTCCCAGTCAGATCAATACAATGTAATGTGACTAGCCTGCCTGATTCCCAGTCAGATTGAAACAGTGTGACTTAAACCAGCATGATTCTGTCAGATTGTAATAATGTAACTTGACTAGCCAGTCAGATTGTAACATTGTAACTTGAGTAGCCTGCATGATTTTTAGTCAGATTGCAACACTCTAACTTGACTAACCAGCCTGATTCCAAGTCAGATTGCAACACTGTAACTTGACCAGGCTGCATGATTCCCAGTCAGATTGAAACACTATAACTTGACTAGCCTGCATGATTCCCACTCAGACTGTAACAATGTAACTTGACTAGCCTGCATGATTCCCACTCAGGTTGTAACAATGTAACTTGACTAGCCAGTCAGATTGTAACAACGTAACTTGAGTAGCCTGCATGATTTTCAGTCAGATTGTAACAATGTAACTTGATTAGGCTGCATGATTTCCAATCAGATTGTAGCAATGTAACATAACTAACCAGCATGATTCCCAGTCAGATTGTAACAGTGTAATTGACTAACCAGCATGATTCCACATTGTAACAACGTAACTTGATTAGCCTGCATGATGCCCAGTCACATTGTAACAATGTAACTTGGTGAGCCAGTATGATTCCCAATTTACATAGCTTTGTTTTCATTTTCTTTCTTTTCTGGTTGATTAACCACTCCCCACTAGTCTTGTAGTGTTTTGATAAATGTATATGCCAACCATGTTTATTAGTCCAAACTACATGAAATTGTATACATTGCCATGTCCTTTTGACAAATAATTGTATGGTAACAGTTAAAATCACTATCTTTAGAAATTAACCAGTGCAGACATAATGATCTGATTGGCAGGTTATGTCAGTCAACAAGGATTGATTGACAGGATAAGCCACTCCTCAAGTTTGATTGGCAGGGTATGCCACTCAGGTAGATTGACAGGGTGTGCCACTCAGAAAGGTTGATTGACAGGGTATGTCAGTCAGCAGGGTTATTGACAGGGTATGTCAGTCAGCAAGGTTGATTGACAGGGTATGTCGGTCAGCAAGGTTGATTGTCAGGGTATGTCAATCAGCAAGGTTGATTGACAAGGTATGCCAATATGAAACTTTTGTAGCTGTGAGAAATTTTAAGTACAACACAATGCCGTACGGTTGAAATTATCATCATTGAATTATTCTAGTCTCGATTGCCACTGGTGTGTTACAGTGTAGTTTGCAAATAATCAAGAAGCAAAATCTGGAGCCGAATTTTCACTCCAATATAATGTTTTGTGAGTGCAGGACCAGGCTTGGTTTGCTCCTGCCCCTAATGCATTAAGTCTTCAATGGGTGCATTTTGATGACATCACCAAATTTGAATACCTTACATATTTAATCACTTGTGCATTGACATTGCACATAAATTACAAAATTAGCCATTCCTTGATGATTTATAAACAAATTCCAAAATCCTTGTTAATTCATTAACCCTTGGTGCTGTGTTTATGTGGCAGGAGGTAGTACGTAATGCCGAGCGCTGTAGCGTCATTGTCATGCATGATACACTAAAGTTGGTGGTAATTATAGAAAGGTAGACATATCTAGCCTTACACATACAGAGGGAAAAATCTAAATTTATGGACCCAATTTTTTTCCACCCAAAATTCACTTGTGGTCAGAATCTGATTTTGTGTCTGGATTTGTGACTTTTTGGTCTCAGATCTAAGGCAGACTGGTCTGAATTGCACACAGACTGATGAACCTTTGCAAAAGGTACAATAAGATGGGCATTTGGAATAAAGAGTGGTCTCAATACGAAAATGATGGGTCCATTAAGCAAAAAAAATTAGAACTCCAGCTTTTACCCTTCTGCTCATGTGTGAAATAGCCAATGAAAAACAATGTTTCTAATTCTAAAACAACTAGGAATTAGGTTTAACTTAATGGAAAATACTAGGAAGTCAATGTATTAGGATGTATTCAGTAATAGCCCACAAAATGTGATTCCTACTTGCATTTCAGGCGAAAATGTCAAAAACCTCCAGGGGTTAATGAGTTAAAATGATTGTTTGTGATCTGTTGTGTTGGAGAAATAAAGATTTTGAAGAAAAAAAGATTTTAACATAGTTACGGCTCCAAGTAACACAAAAAAATATATAAGTTCATATACATTTATTGCATTAATCTTATGTCACCAAATAAAAGTCAATACAAAGCATGATATAAAGTGCCATGTCACTAATTGTCCATAGAATAATAGATGAGTTTTTGACATTTTGTCAGATTTGCATCAGTTGAAGACAAATAAAGAATATTTAATTAGTGAACTTTACCTAATGACACAGTTATTGAGATCCATTTGGTTTCCATGAGTGAAACTCTGCAGCTGATTTCTGTCAAATCATAAATTGCCAAGGTTTTATATACATTTTCTTGACCGTATAATTTTCTTTTCATTACAAAACTGATATTAAAATTGTACTAACATTTTTCCTTTTCATTATTTAATAAGAACTAGAAGTGGGAATCAAATTATTTCACATCCAGTCTCTCTTCAAGTCCATAGGCTTATGATACACCTAGTAGGTAAAACATGACATCATGTAAGTGACATCATAATGTAATAATTATATTGTTTCAGGTTGTGTAGTATGCATTGATTTTACAAGCTAGACCTTACATTCAGGTTCTTACCAGATGCAAAATCAATAAAAGTTTACATTCCCCAAAATTTTTAAAGCTTTATATAATTTTTAGAAATTTTAGCCTCGGTGCTTGTAAAAAAGTTATTTGACCTGTGTTATTTTATGGGTTTTAATGTCCTTCTAACTTTATCTTTACAAGGTTTGGTTACACTGCTTGCAATATTCACACTGAAGATACCACAACTTGGTACAGAGAGTGTTGGAAAGGCACTAGAATGGATCTGTGCTGTTCTCCTTCCTAACTTTAACCTGGGCCAGGCCTTGATGGATATCTACACCAATTATGGTTATGAGAGTATCTGTGAGAGTTACAACTACCAGGCCATCTGTAAAATAGCCAACATGTCAAATCCATGCTGTTTTCCTGGTAAGATTGATATGGCAATTTTATTTAATCAGTAACTTTTAGTGCAGCTGATATTTCTTCATCTGTCAAAATGAGCATTGTTAAGTTTTCATTACTGCAGAACTCAAAATATCCATTCTTTTTTCCCAGCAGTAAATTGCATGACAGAATTGCTTCTTTGAGATTCATAATGATTCAAATGTATGCATCAACATCATTTTGACTCATCCAGAAAGATAATTAATTTGAAATATATAAAAAATGTGATCCATAAATAAAATGTAATAATAAAATGTAATACTTAAATAAAATGTAATACATAAATAAAATGTTATACAATAAATAAAATGTTATACTTAAAATGTAATACATAAATAAAATGTAATACTTAAATAAAATGTCATACATAAATAAAATGTTATACATAAATAAAATGTAATACATTATATTCAAATATAATATATAAATTCAGCAAAGGAATAAACATGCTTAAAGCATCAGGATTTTTCCTCTGGACTTAAGAACAGGGAGTCCCATTTCTAATAATGAAGGGCTCTCCTTGTTGACTCATAGGGGTTCTAAATGAGCATCCTGATAGTGTATTAACAAATGCTTGTGGCTCAATTTTACAGACAAGTGTGGTGGGACATGCTTCACCTTTTACTCCAATTATCTGAAATGGGACAGCCCAGGCATTGGCCGCTACCTTGTTTTTATGGCCATGGAGGGATTTGTGTATTTTGGCATCGTGTTCCTAATAGAGTCTGGTCTGCTGTCTCGACTTAAATATTTGATGTTCAAACCCAGTACTGCAGCAGTAGGTTCCATGGTTGATATGCAGAAATTGAGAGAAGACGGGGAAGACAGTGACGTGATTGCAGAGAGGAACCGAATTAACAATACCAGCCTTGCTCAACTGATGCAGACTGATGAAATTATTATTAAGGTAATTTGCAGTTTGTCTCAATTTATGGAAGAATCTTTAAATTTGATTCACTGGTCACCCAAGCGGAGCATTCTGTATGACCTAGCCTCAGATGGGGTAACATGAAATTGGGCAGGAAACATGGAAAGCAGTATATGGTATCCACATTTTCAGAAAATCCATTTGCAGGAAATAAGAGATTTAATTTATGCATTGTTCACATATGAATTCAGTATTTACTGGAATGATTAAGAAACATTAGCGTTGAACTCATTAAGTTTGTATTTCAGTAGAAAAATTCTCTAAACACCCCTCTCCATGGTCTTTACAACCAAACTAGTCTTGTTGTAGGGGTTTCCATTAATGTAAGCACATGGATATTTTTAGATTTAATTTAATTCAATTCAGATACAGTCTGACCGTTCCAGTGGCCTAGTGGTTAGAGCATCTGCCTCGGATGCGGGAGGTCATGGGTTTGATCCCCGGCCAAGTCATACCAAAGACTTACAAAAATGGTACTAACAGCTGCCTCACTTGACACTCTCAGCATTAAGACCTTAGTGTTAGGACTGGTTGGCCTGGTGTCAGGATAATGTGACTGGGTGAGACATCATGCTACATGTCTGCGTCATGTTGCCCCAGTGCTAGACATCACTATAACCCTTTACCTCATAGAGCATAGTGACAAAGTGCAGCTCGCTATAAATAGAACACTTGTCGACCACATACACATAGCCGGCCTGTGAACTGTTAAGCAATATAGTGTATGTTACGTTTAACAGCAATTTTAACCGTTTTACATTTTTGGTACACATCTATTATATGTGGAACAATTTAAAAGTAAAGTCCGATTGTTATAGCTGTGTAATTATTTATCACGGAAGAATTTGTTATGTGCTACAGTTGATCCTGACTGTATGTTGCTCATGTATTTCATGATGGTCCAGGAGCTTAGAGTTTTTCAGGCTGCAGAAAGATTAGTCTGTCCCCACACACATACAATGCTTTGTTAGCCTTTTCTTCATCTATTTATAGACTTCTCACCAGTTTAACACACTTTGAATTTCCAGAAAAAAACATAAGCATTGTAGTTTACGGTTCAAGCACTCATCACAATCACTTAGCATGCATAACTATTTTCTGCAGCCACCTTCAGTCTTTTGAAAGGCAAATTTTTGTCTTCAGTATGACTTCAGCAGTTGCTGGAGGCTATAGGAAAGATATTGAGTTTTCTATATCCTTGGCACTCTTTTAGGAGCTGCTCTAACTCTGCAGAGACGCTGCTATGGAAGGGTCAGACATCTTGTTAGAACACAGCAAGAACCTTCCAGTGTCTGCTTGTCATGATGTGGAGACAAGGTTTGGAGGCTTCATCCCCTCCATGGTGTCTCAGGATTTGAGGAACCCATAACACCAGTTATTTACAGATGCTCCTGGCCCATTCAAAGAGGCCAAGACGCATGCTCACCCTGACTACTGCCCTTTGGGATCTTCTCTCTAAGTTTGCAAGCAGGCCAAGAGCATGCTTACTCTGACTACTGCCCTTTGGGATCTTCTCCCAGAGTTTTCAAGCAGATGCATTTTTAGTAGTTTTTGTACACAGCCTTAATTCACAGCTCCCTTTCACATATCATTTGCTGAATTTTTTGTAACCAGAAATGGCAAGGAAGGAAGTCTTCAGAGGAATGGGGTCAACTCTAGAGACTCACACCCTCTCCTGCCATGTCTTCCTCTTCCCAGTATCCACATATGAGCTCAGCTAGCCTTATGTTCAGTGGCTTGTTTTGGCATCATAGGCAATGTGTGAGTCCTATCCACTCATAAGGATGACTGCCAGCTTCACTTCAGGAACATCCTCTACTATCATGGACCCCATCTAAATTCCAAACCAAATCCTGTTCCTCATAATGGCTGTCCAGGCCAAAACTTCATTGGCTCGTCTTTACCTCACATTCCCAGGACTCCAAACTTGGCAGATTTGGTTCCTCTAGTAAGACATTACTTGCATCCTATCCAGTTTCTGCTTCTAGCAAACTTGAGACCACACAAGAACCATCCATCTGCTTGATAAACCCTTGGATGCAGTTTTCACCCCCAACAGTGTTGTTGGCTAAATCCAAACTAAACTGGTTTCTGAACATAGTCCCAATTCACACCCCAAACCCCACTCATTCTGTAAACCAGTACATCAGTTTCATAGCTGCCAACCCTCATGAATTTGGTGTGAATTTCACGACCTTTTTAGCGATTCACGGATTCACGCCATAAGCCAAAAATTCACGAATTTTCCAATCCTCAATTATTTTAAATCTTTAATAAAATAACCGATTTCCCGTTAAGCTATTGTCGTGATATTCGCAGTTGCCAAAACGGTCTGGTACTGCTGGTCACGATATTAGTAGACCTACAGCCGATTAGTACAGTTGGCCCAGTAGCAAGCATTGTAGCCGATTTTAATCTATATGTATAAGAGTAGTTTTACAAATGTTTTTGAGAGAAACTGGGGCCTAACCGGAAATTTGCTCCGTGCATGCGTCAAAACCCTGATTTGAGTTACTGTTCAGCATCGCATGTAAGATCTTGAAAATGTCTTCACCACCAAGGAAAAAGAAATGTATTACTCAAAAAGTGAAGTTTAATTTGGAATATATCAAAAATTGGCTGTGCATTCTGCCATTAAACATTGATATTCATTCATGCTTTTTGCACTCAGTGTGCCATCACAGAGACGATGTGAGGAAGAATGTCGGTTGCAGAAAACACGTAGAAGTTGGGAAAATTAAGAATTCGCAGATATCAGCTCTGGAATATTTTAAACCATTGGCGGAAGACCTGCAGGCTACCAACACTGAAGCATTATTTGTGAGTTTTCTTGTCAATCACAGTCTACCTTTATCAGCTAGAGACCATGCTAAACATTTGTTCTGACAAATGTTCCCGGACTCGAAAATCGCTTCCAAATTTTCCTGTGGAAGAACCAAAAATGCTGCAGATCCTGTGCATTCCTCACAGCAACAGTGACAGCGAAAGAGTATTTTCTTTAGTGAGGAAAAATAAGACAGACTTTAGGGCCTCCTTTGCTGCAGAAAATTTGTCAGCAATTTTAGTCCCCAAGATCAACCAGCAGGCAAGAAGTCGGAACTGTTTAGAAAACAAATTTACGATCAAGCAGTTGAGGAAGTTCAAGTCTGCCACAGTATCATGTCTTGATAAATAACTTTTTCTGCATATATGTAGTGTTTTATTTTTATTTTGCAAACTTGATATAGTGTAGTATTGACGGTCGGAGTGGTCAGAGTGGATGGACTTATTGTCATGGTATTTTTCATGAATTCATGTCCAAATTCACGACTTTTTATCCCTATCTTCACTAATTGTGAGCCTGGAAGGTTGGCAGCTATGCAGTTTTCAGGGTGCTTACCTCAAACAAGAGGACATAGTTTTACAGGAATCTTTGTTCCAGGAAGAAGCAGTTCATATAAACAACTTGGATATGTTGGAAGTGTTTCTAACCCAGTGGGGTTGGTATCAGCCTCATAAGGAATCATTGCATGATAGTCACCTCAGGCAACACATCAGTACTATCATACCTCAGGCAGCAAGGAGATGCACATACTTCTTCTTCTCTTTGTGTGGAAGTCTGGAACCTCCTTCCATGGACAGCCTTGAAGATCACTCTCAGAATCTAGCATAGTGTGTGCAGTAGGACTATATCATGATAGACAGTCTTTGTTGAGGGGGTCATGTAGTCCTCACTGGTCTTTGCAACAGTTGGTAGCAGAGTCATGTGTCCAAATCTGGGAGAGACGCTTGGTGTATTTGTTTGTGATGAGACTGAACAACAAGCTCCTCATTTATGTCTCCAGTCCCCGATCAGATGGCCTTGGCAGTGGATGCCTTCAGTCTAAAGTGGGAATGATTGCTCACCTTTCAGAATGATTCTACAGGTGCTCCACCAGTCAGGATCTCCACTGCTCGGCTAATCCTAATAGTCATCCTTTGGCCCCAAAGGTTGTGGCTCAACAACCAATTCAGCTTGTTGGTAGATGAGCCCAGGCAATTTCCACAGTTGAGGAACCTACTGTTGCATCCAGGAGTCTCTACTCCACAACTGCCCTCAGATTCTTGATCTTCACTTGACTCACTGTAAGCAATCAAAATGTCAGGACCAGTTTTTTAGCATGGTTGCCAACTGCACTGTTCATGTGAAGAGATGATCCACTTCCCAAAAACTACAATGCAGTTTGGAGACTCTTCTGTGATTTGTGAAGTAGGAAACACATAAATCCTAGCGGTTCACCTTTGAGCATAGTTTTAGATTTTCTGCTTTTTCATTTTGAGGTACTAACAGCTGCCTTACTTGGCACTCAGCATTAAGAGGTCAGTGTAAGGACTGGTCGGCCCGGTGTTGGAATAATGTGACTGGGTGGGACATCATGGTACATGTCTGCAGCATGATGCCCTTGTGCTAGACATCACTATAAACTGCCACACTGCAGACATCATAGCAATATCTCTGAAAAATTGTTAAAGCTATGTTAAAAGTCTAAATCATGAATCACAAATCATTTTGAGGCAGAGAATGTTTGGTTTTCCCTATTAAGGGCTATAAGGCAGCCCCCTCCCAAGCTCTCAAAGTGACCTGCCATTGTGTTGGACCCTCATCTTTCTCATCTCATCAAGTATTTTGAACTTCAGAGACCATTATCCACTCACTGTTGCCTATGTGGAATCTTGTGTGCATTCTTTGTGTATTTTCAAGACCTAATTTTGTCTTGTCTCAGGAAATAGGTTATTTAGAGTTCTGTAGTAATTATGAGTCTGTTTCTCTTCCTTGCCAGCTTTGATTTCTGGTTGAGCTACCCTTAGTCCGCTTTTGAGATCCACAGACTAATTAACATCTGTGCTGGGGATGACTAAGATAGACTCTTTTTGCCAAGTTATGGAGAAGGATGGGTCAGAAGCACATTCTACCAGTTAAGGGTTTCTCGGATATTTCAGCATCCACTGTTTCCAGATGTATTGTCATCACTATGAAAAGAGCTTGTCAATCCCTCACCACTACTTTCTCATTTACCTTTGATCTTTGGCACATCAGAGTGAAGTCATATGGAGAGTAGGGGCCAATAATAATGGCACAACAAGAGGCACGTCAGAGTGAAGTCATATGGAGAGTAGGGGCTAATAGTAATGGCACAACAAGAGGCTCATCAGAGTGAAGTCATATGGAGAGTTGGGGCCAATAGTAATGGCACAACAAGAGGCACATCAGAGTGAATTCATATGGAGAGTAGGGGCCAATAGTAATAGCACAACAAGAGGCTTATCAGAGTGAAGTCATATGGAGAGTAGGGGCCAATAGTAATGGCACAACAAGAGGCACATCAGAGTGAAGTCATATGGAGAGTAGGGGCCAATAGTAATGGCACATCAAGAGGCTCATCAGAGTGAAATCATATGGAGAGTAGGGGCCAATAGTAATGGCACAAGAGGCTCATCAGAGTGAAGTCATATGGAGAGTAGGGGCCAATAGTAATGGCACAACAAGAGGCACATAGGAGTGAAGTCATATGGAGAGTAGGAGCCAATAGTAATGGCACAACAAGAGGCACATCTGAGTGAAGTCATATGCAGAGTAGGGGCCAATAGTAATGGCACAACAAGAGGCACATAGGAGTGAAGTCATATGGAGAGTAGGGGCCAATAGTAATGGCACAACTAGAGGCTCAACCTTCTACCAGCTTTCAGTAGGTAACATGCCTTAAAGGTAAGTACAATAGTTTTATATTAGATTTTTTGAGGCCATCAGCTTCTGTCCAAAATGGTAAATTGAGCAATGCCATAGTAGCAGGTATTATATTACTGCTATTAAAATGAAATTAATTTTAATTATGTAATACTTTCCTGCTACTATTGCCAAGTTCCCTCCTCTCACCCCAGTGTCTGATGTGTACTCTAGGTCCAAGTCAAAAAGGATAGTATTCCCATTTTGGTCTGTAACTCGGGAGTCAGAATAGGATCTTGGTTTTTCAGTTCTATAACCTTCCAGTTCTAATTAGAGGAAAAATCGTATGCTTTGGGACAAGGGACGACAAGTCCCAGAAAGGAAAGCAGTGCAGTAATAGCTGGTAAGTATTACATATTATTAAAATCAGATTATCCCGCCATCATATATTTTATGCTGATTTGGGAACAGTTTGAACAAAGAAAAACTTGGGTGTCATGATTCAAATGTATATATAATGTCATTCAGATTATATAGTTTAATGTATTTTATATATATATATATATATATATATATATATATATATATATATAAAACATCATTCCATGTATAAAAAACTCTCTCTCTCACTCTCTTCGTTTCTCTCAAAATGAATTTTATGTCACACTTATGACTTAGAAACTATTTATGGGGGGGTGTTTATAAATTCCTGGCAGTTTGTTGCTGATGAACAAAAATGAAAATAATAAAATAGATCATATTTCTGAATTTCGTCTTTTAGGTCTTATCGTCAGACCAGAAGAGCTTATGCGATGATCTGTTTTTCAGCCTTCTGTTAGCTCAAGTTTTATTATTGCTACTACTCCTAAACTAATCAGAGGACCGCCATTAAATTTGATACATATTGATCCTATGGTCTAATCAGAGGACCGCCATTAAATTTGATACACATTGATCCTATGGTCTAATCAGAGGACCGCCATTAAATTTGATACACATTGATCCTATGGTCTAATCAGAGGACCGCCATTAAATTTGATACATATTGATCCTATGGTCTAATCAGAGGACCGCCATTAAATTTGATACATATTGATCCTATGGTCTAATCAGAGGACCGCCATTAAATTTGATACATATTGATCCTATGGTCTAATCAGAGGACCGCCATTAAATTTGATACACATTGATCCTATGGTCTAATCAGAGGACCGCCATTAAATTTGATACACATTGATCCTATGGTCTAATCAGAGGACCGCCATTAAATTTGATACACATTGATCCTATGGTCTAATCAGAGGACCGCCATTAAATTTGATACACATTGATCCTATGGTCTAATTGGTACTAACTGAAAATAGTCCCACTTGGAAATCCAGTATAGTAACCTGAATGGATGGTCATATTTGCATGGGGTTTTCACCAGAAGGCTGTTTATGATTGTTATTGTTACTAATCCTGAACAGAAAATCATATTGATATGGAGTGTTCAATAGCAGATCCTTTTTTGAAAAAAGTCAATGAGCACTTTAATTTCAATGAATATTTTAAGTAAATAATTCCTTTTAGATTATACCTGAACACAACTAAAAATGAATCCACAGACTGATCTTAATATAGGAATGAATAATTGTTTCCCAAATCCCATATATATTTATTTCGCTTGACCTAAGACACAATAGAATTTCTTGGAGGAAAACAGAGGTCTTGAACTCGGATCCAAGTAAAGATCTTGTTTACTTCTTAGAATCATGCATTAATTAGGCATTACCGTCAATCATAGACAGGAATTAAGCATGCAGTATAGATATTCATAATAATACCAGCAGACACAACAAATCATATCATGAAAGAGATGTAAGTGCTCTTCAATAGCGAAAGTCTGAAAGGTACGATATTATTTAACTTGGTTGCCATATACATGATTCAGAATCATTGTGCATATTGGAATTATTTCACTCTTGTCCAATTATACCAGATTATATGTTCAGTAGAAGTTTACTTCACCCCATTAAAAATCTGTCTTCAGTGAGATATAATTCATGTTATCAGCTGAGTGTGAAAAACTGATAAACTAGTTTAGTGTTATATTTTCCCCTCCCTCTCTCCATGAGAGATAGGAGACACATTGATTTGTGCCTTTTATCTGTAACACTGAGTCTATAAATATATTTTCTATGGAACTCATAAACACAAAAGGACTTTCAAGGGTTTGTAGGTGCCTTGAGAGAATCACAAGACTTGATTAGATTATTGTGATCTTACACCAGTTTCAGGTCAAAAGGCAATATTTTATTCCAAGAAAAATAGTCCAGTCTCCAGGAATCTAATCTGATGTAATTGCCTTGTAAGGTTCCAAGACCAGAATAGGCTACATGACCTTGACGGAATTTTCAGTCACATTGCATCGATCAATCTGTCATGCTAAGTTTGTTGGCAAGGTATCTTTCAGTCACATTGCATCGATCATTCTGTCATGCTAAGTTTGTTGGCAAGGTATCTTCAGAAATATTTAAGCAAATTTGCCCATTTGTGGTGTGTTTATGAGGTTCCCAAGATCTCATTAGGTTCTGATGATATTGTCATAATTTTCAAGGTCACAGTATCTGGTGCTTTGGAAAGAAAATCAGTTTGTGAGCAGGATATTTCCAGTAAATGTATTGTAAAACCTGAAACTTTATAAAATTTTGTATGTACATTCCTTATGTGATTTCAAGGATAATAACCATTGCCTAGTTTATCAACATGTAACACATTTTATTTTTTGAAAGGGATATTTAGGTGAGGAGTAAAATTGCCCAGTGGCCTTTATCTTTTTTTGTTCTTATTGTGAGCTTTCCAAACAAAATTTCATTTGTGTCATCTATTTAGATTTTCTTTTCCTTGAAAGAGTTGCATTTTAGTTTATATATCAGAAAGACATTCACGGAGAGCTATGAGTCAGTCAAGTTTACCTCACCATTAAGCAGACCAATAATGAAGTCAGATCAGGTTGTCATGATGCTAAGATGATCAAAGTCTTTAGGCTGCAGGACAAGGAGTCCAAATACATAAGAGCTGGACAAGATTGGTTTTACGACTGTACTTACCACATACCCTTTCAAGGGTTCTGATCATTAATCAAATTCCAGTCACTTCTGTTTGCGAGTTTGAACATAAGGGTTAATTGAGGAGCTCGCTACTGAGACCTTTTCAGATATAATCAAATTAATATTTGTTTTCTTGTTTTTATCAGAATGTCAGCAAATACTATGGTCCTTTGCGTGCTGTGAATAACATCAGCATTGGTGTGCCAGTGGGAGAGTGTTTTGGACTGCTAGGTCAGAATGGAGCTGGAAAAACAACCACATTTAAAATGCTGACAGGAGATGAGAGTATCACCTCTGGACAGGCCTACCTTAGGTCATTCTCTGTTAAGTCGGATATAAAAATGGTAAGGCTTGGTATAACACTATGATATTACGCCATGCAATGGATTTGAATAGGATATTATGTCATGCAATGGATTAGAATTGGATATAATGCCATGCAATGGATTAGAATAGGATATTATGTCATGCAATGGATTAGAATTGGATATTGTACCATGCAGTTGGTTAGAATTGGATATTATATCATGCAATGGATTAGAATAAGATATTATGCCATTATGCCATGCAATGGATTAGAATTGGATATTGTTCCATGCAATGGATTAGAATTGGATATTGTGCCATGCAGTTGATTAGAATAGGATATTATACCATGCAATGAATTAGAATAGGATATTATGCCATGCAATGGATTATAATAGGATATTATTCCATGCAATGGATTAGAATAGGATATTATGCCAAGCAATGGATTAGAATAGGATATTGTTCCATGCAATGGATTATAATAGGATATTATGCCATGCAATGGATTAGAATTAGATATTGTGCCATGCTATGGATTAGAATTGGATATTATTCCATACATTGGATTAGAAAAGGATATTATGCCATGCAGTGGATTAAAATTGGATTATCACCTATTATGTTGACTTCTATTTTTCCTGAATTCAAATTAATGGACTTTTTCCTGAAAATTGACATGATGAACATAACTTTTTGAAGTTTAATATTAAAACATTTGAAGGAGATATAACAAGTTGTAAAAAGAAAGGATTAGTATATGTAATTTTGAAATGTTTCAGAAAATATGCCATTTGAGGGTGGGGTTTCAGCTTAGTTTTAGTATTAACCTTCCATGATTCACTGTTTTCTTCTGAAATTATTATGATTATAAATATATATAAAAAATTCTAAACACTATACTTTTGCCCAGAAATAAATGATGGGCATTTCCAGTAAAGTCAAATAGTAAGGTTTTTTTTTGGTCAGGTGAACAAATAAGTCTTGGAGGATGAAAAAAGTAATTAGTTGTACATGCTAGTATCTTTGTTTTTAATGTCGGTCTAGGCCTCACATACTTTGTTTGAAAGGTATTGTGTTGAGACACTATGACACAAAATACTTTTAGAAATGTGGTGTGAGAGACTGATACAGAATGCAAATCCAGGGGCAGTGGTTCAGTTTTAGGGTTTTGATCAAGTCCAGGAGATGAGCATTCATACTATTTTAGTCTTGTGCCTTGTCAGTTTTCAATTGATTTGGAATACATAATGACCAAACCAGCTTAGCCTTAATTGATTATTTGACAAAAAACAACTTGTAAACTGCACCAGGTTACCCTTAAATTTAGCTTAGTCGGCAACAACAAACTTGACCTAGTGACCTTAGAACTTTTTTCACTAAAGTGTTTATTTGACAGTTTAATGGCTAAACAAATCAAAGACAGTTTGATACAATGTTATTAGAGATATAATTTGACCAGTGTCCAGTAGGTCCAAGAAGGTGATTGTGAAATCTTGCCTGATGCCAGACATGTCCAGCAAACACAGCGATTTCAGGATCTCTGTTCAACTTTGTTTAAGATATTACTTGGGAACCTCAGAATGAGAGATTCAGAATACCTGGAAGTATGTGACATTGCAGAAAAATTATGGTGTGATTTGTATTTTTTAAATTTTCATTGAGACGGCTAGTATGAAAAACCGTGTTATTGTTCAAGTTTATGAGGTTAAGTCAGGTGGGGTTGTATTTTTCAGTATGTTATGTAAATTTGTTACTCTTTTTCTTTTTGAAATATTCCCATTTTTGCCCGTTTTTTACCAAACTTGTTTTCTTAAAGTTGCTGTACTTTATCACTGCTGATTCATGAAGAGTTGCTGGAGGACTGCATCTTTGACACATGCATTAGATTTAATATGTAAACCCATCATAATTGTAGGTGCAGCAGAATCTAGGCTATTGTCCCCAGTTTGATGCCCTTATTGACCAGATGACAGGACGTGAGACACTCTGGATGTACGCTCGACTTCGTGGGGTTGATGAAAGCAAGATTGGGACGGTTGTCAATGATCTTATTAAGGTCATGATGCTGGACAAGCATGCCGACAAACAAACAGGATTCTACAGGTATGTGTGTGGAGGGGTTGGTGGCCAGTGATGAATAATTTGTGGGGGGAGGGTAAATACTGTTACTTCATTTTTCTTGTATTTTTATGTTTTCTGTTAACAACATGTTTTAGTAACCAACGAATAATGTTTTTTTGAAGTGAAAGCTAGGATTCCTGTGCCAGATGACAAAATTAACTACAATATTGACTTGCTTATAATTTGAGTCAAACTATAAGTTACATAGACCCAAATCTACAATTGCATAATGTGCCAGCTGATCTGGGTCTATGCAGTTTGTTAGTAGTAATCAGGAGAACAAACAACATAGACCCTGATCTGTCAGCACATTATATGATGGTAAATCAGGGTCTGTGTTGTTTGCAGTTATACTCAACTTAATGGTACCAACAAATTTGTATTTATTGCTAAAACATGAAAATTTAACCAGTAAATGTTACATTCATTATGAAAATCATGTTTATATTTTTTAAGAAATTATTTAACATAAATCCTACTTAAAAATCTGCTGACTCAAAGATGTAGAAATGTATAATTTAATTGGAATGAGCAGTTCCTGTATTAATGAGGACCACATACATATTCCATTTTACGTTTGCAGATTTTGTAAATGTTTGCAGGCAGTAAACTGAGCTAAGTCATTTACACGTGTGAACTTTGCAGCCTTGTCAGGATCTTAGGTTATATTTTTTTTTGTTCTGTAGGATTTTGGTTTAGCATAGTAAAGAGACCTATATGATCAAGAGCTAGGCTGAGTGTGATAATGATTAAAATTGGTGATATTATTGAAATTGTCAACACTCTAGTGACTATCTCTGGTTCAATTTTAATGAAACTTGTTGTGAATGGTCATATATTATCAAGATGTTCAAAAAATTGATTATATGCATATTAATAGATTAATCTTATTTCTGATTGGCTAGGCTTATCACTGTTGAGACCAAATTGCAGTCAGGTTTTGTTATAGCTTTAAGCATCAATTTTCATTGTCTTAGACAGGTTCTATAATGAAGTCTCTTCATATGGGTGATATCTTGCATCAGATTGGCTTGGCTCATTACCTCTCTAGGGTCTGCAGACTATATTTCTATTTCCATAAAACAGTACAAATGGATTTTTGTCATCAGCATCTTTGATGACTTAAGTTATAAGCAAGAAAATGTGCATGTTAATTATGCCTATTTTTTTTATAGAAATCTTTTTTATCAGGTTACAGTAAAGTAGGTAATATCGGCATGATATAAAGTGTGGGAAATAGTTTGCATAGGTTAATGTTCCCACACTACTACATTTGCCTGCTACGAGCAGTAGTAAATTGTCCAGTTTTGAAAGCCAAATGGGCAATATAAGGTTGGGTTTTTTTTCCCTTCTTTTTATTGTTGTTTTTTTATATATAAAAATGGCTTTATTCACAGTTGAAAATATTTTGGAACTACTGTTTATAATTATATCTTCCCAACCACCTCACCCCCAAGGGAGGGGCATATTGAATTTTTGTTGTCTATCCATTCAACACACTTGCTTTTAAGCGAGGTATCTCAGACCAAGGTATATCATACCAAGTTTGTTTTTAAGATGCCTTAAATAACTTCAAAGACCCTATTAGTTTAAGGTGACAGCGATCTTATTTGAAAACCACAGTACTTTGTGTTTGTGACCTTATTTGAAAATCACAGTACTTTATGTTAAGTGAAAAGTGTATCCCCCGGGGTGTAAAATTGAGGGTAAGAAAAACCCCTTGGTGTCAGAACTGGGGGTGAAATAAAAATAGTGGGAGTCAAAAATGTACTGACAAATTTTCATCTGACCAATACTTTGTCAGCTTGAAATATGATATTGCAACTTGCAGAACATACTCTCTCTCTCTCTCTCTAAACATATAAATAAACCTACGTGCACAATTACCAGACAAATGCTTCGTCCATTAAAAGATTAATTGTATTAGTTCGTTTTTCTTTTTAAAGTCGTACTCTTAACAGTCTCCTTATAATCTTTTTGAAGCAATTACGTATAAGCCAATACAAAAAGACAAATAAATCTTTTTAACCAAATTGCAATTAATTTACTGCCTGTCATAAAATATGTACTATCATTGGTTTCATTGTACTTCATCCTAGAACACATTTATCCAAAAATCAAGGAGGCTAATGATTCATCTTCTTTCTAATAAGTTACACTTGAACTTTAAGATCTTTCTTTTATTGCAGCAAAGTTAAAATGCAACAAAACCTGCAATGACCCTTTGACTTTGTAATCCAAATAACGCATTTGTCTCGGCAAGTTTACTGATTTCTTTGTTGTGAAAGAATGTCAGATTATAATGTGTTCTCCAGATATCTTATGGCAAATGAGGGCATTTTTTTTTTAAAATTCTTAAACCCTCTCACTTAAGGATTATTCACTTTTGCAGTCTTCGCAATCACGTGATCATAAGTCACACTGGTAATCCTAATGGATGTGCCATATTCCAGTCGAGGGAATTATTTTCTCCATTTTTCATTAAAGTTAGATCCACAGTTACTCTTTTCTGTTCTGCTTCTTTCACTTTCTTTCAAAAACCTTGAAAGAATTACACAGAAAATAAAAAATGAATTTAAGAGACTCCACTGTTCAGTTTCAGGCATAGTTTTTACATATAAAAACCATATTTAGCAATGTCTATGCATTCCAGAGTCTATTGTATGATGCACGATTTATGATATTTTGTCAAATGTTGTGCTGGAAACATATAGAATGCATGAAAACCAAGCATCATCAAGCCTTTCTTGTTTTAATTAAATCTCAAAATATTTATTTAAAAAATTCCCCTTTTTCTCAAGTCAAGAGGTGAATTTCCTTCTGAAATTTTAAGTTCTAGAGTAGATCTTTGGGTTTATTGAATATAAACATTGATTTGAATGCTTAAGACCCAAACTGTATGGTATATCCTTCTATTCTAGTGGCGGTAACAAGAGGAAACTTAGCACGGCTATTGCCCTGATTGGGGACCCTCCCTTCATTTTCCTTGATGAACCCACTACTGGAATGGATCCTGGAGCCAGAAGACAGCTTTGGAATGTCTTGTCTCAAGTCAGGGCTAGTGGACGCACTCTTGTATTGACATCTCACAGGTAAAGTGTCACCATGTTTAAAAATAAACATTAGCAATTGGGAAATCATGTTTACTGTGTAGTTACCATAAATGCACGCTTATAAGTTTAGTACCAACTGTAAACAACACAAACCAGTAAATCGGTGTCTGTATTCCTGGTTTTACTGTTAGACCTGACAAACTGCATAGACTCAGATGGCAGATCTGGGTCTATACAGTTTGCATTTGGACCTGTCTTATAAGCATTTACAATAAAATTAATTTTTACCTTTTAAAAATGAGTTTATGCACATATCTCTGATGTAAGGTCATTGTGTCTGGATCAGATGTATATTTGAAAGTGTTGTATATACCCTTCCCACATGTGATCATTTACAGCCATATTGGTTGTGTACATGAAAGTGTTGTATATACCCTTCCCACATGTGATCATTTACAGCCATATTGGTTGTGTACATGAAAGTGTTGTATATACCCTTCCCACATGTGATCATTTACAGCCATATTGGTTGTGTACATGAAAGTGTTGTATATACCCTTCCCACATGTGATCATTTACAGCCATATTGGTTGTGTACATGAAAGTGTTGTATATACCCTTCCCACATGTGATCATTTACAGCCATATTGGTTGTGTACATGAAAGTGTTGTATATACCCTTCCCACATGTGATCATTTACAGTCATATTGGTCGTGTGCTGACAGATTTTCCTTGTGATCTTATTTGGTGTTTGGAAGTTGAGATAAATTCTCTGACTTTGAAAACTATTTTTCAAAACATACGTCAGTAGAAGGAACACAGACAGACTTTCAGTGTAAAGGCTGAAGGTGGCCAAATGGTTCAAGGTTCTTGCCTTTAAATGATCACTCACATCTCACCTCAGTTAGCTCGAGTTCAAGTCCCAGCATGGTCAGTGTTTGTACATGACAAAGCTTACACGTAGCTTCACTGGAATCAGTGGTTTTTCCTGGGATATTCCAGGGTTCTTCCTCCTAAAAAATGTACTAGCTGCCATGCATAGCCTGTCTTGTGCTGATAAATGGCATAAAACCCACACAAAAACAAATCTTCATTGTCTTTATTGGTAATTTGTGTGCTGATTTTGCCAAGGTACTGTACCTTTGAAACAGTTTTCTGTACATGTTAACTTAAACATCCTCAAGAATCTATATCCAATGTTATTCCAAATATATCTTCTTGTTCCATGTATGTTTGCAGGGTTTGTTGAAGCTCTACTGGTCATAGACCAGACAAGTTAATTTTGTCCACATGCACATGTCTGTTATCACTACTTCTGAATCACTTGGAGGATTGCCATGAAACATTACACACACATTCATGGCTTTAATTGGTCCTAAAAGAAAATGGTGCAGATTGCAAATCCAACATGGCTACCACAGTGACCATCTTGAAAATTTTATTCATTCTTCTCCTGAGTGGATAGTCATATCAAGATGGGTTTTTCATTTATAGACTTCTTGTGATGTCAGTTTCGTCTCAAATCAAAATGGTGCTGATCAGTCATCAACTGTAGCTGCCATGGAAGTCATCTGAGAAATCTTGTTATTGCTACCCCTTCTACTTGGATGTTCACATAAACATGTTTTTTTTTTATGGTGTCATGTTAATCTTAAATGAAAATAGTGCTGGTCCGATATTGAGTATGGCTGCCAAAGTGGCCATATTGAAAATCAGAGTAGAAAATTTAATGAGGTATCACCCAAGGCATCCGAAATATTTCATCTCAAGTTCCTATGTCACAATATATAAATTCAGTACCTGGAAATCATCAAGCTTTTGAAGTACAACTGAGACTTTTACTCAAAAACTCAGATCATTCGAAATCTTTCTTTCATGCTTTTTAACTTGGAGCAAAACTAATTTATAGAAGTAATGTAGCTAGAGCTAGGAATTCCTTTCATCTGCATAACAGATAATTTTTCCAGATGTTAAATTTTTAAAGCATTGTTCAGAAATGGGATTTCAGTAAAAGCTTGTTACATTTTAGCAGTTTGCAAACTTGAAGAGGTTTTACCATATATGCTCATTTATAAGGATGCACACAACATTGACCCTGATTTGACATCACATAATGTGCCAGCAGATTTATGTTGTTTGTTCTGCTTGATAGATCCAGATCTGCTGGAGATCTGTTCCTGTGAAGTGTACAGTGTTATATGTGGTAATATTTAAGGTACTAAATTTTTATGGGAATTAACTTTGGGATTAAAATGTCCCCATCACTACAAATGCCCTCTATGAAAGATGAAATTCCCACCTTACATCAAATTGACCAATAGCTTTATTGTCGGATCTCAGAGTTTGCAGTACATTTTGGGTTTTAGTATTATAAACCCATGATGTGGCCATATTTTACCAATATAAGTCTTTAAATGAAGTTTAGATTTGAGCCATTTAATTGGTCAGTTCTTAGGCAGACTTAAATTTAAGCCAATCCGATCAGTTGATTCTATATTTAAGTTCAAAATGAACTTCTGTTGGTGAAATCCTTGCCTACTTTGTTTTCAAATACAGCAAGTGAACATTCATAACTAATCCATTACTTCATAATCTATTCTGCTTTTTCTTCTCCCCTCTTAGCATGGAGGAATGTGATGCACTTTGCACTCAGCTAGTCATAATGGTGAATGGGGATTTCAAGTGCTTTGGAAGTCCTCAGCATTTGAAGAACAAGTTTGGTCATGGCTACACACTCTTGTGTCGCATGGGACTGGACAGAGATGGAAATACATCCTCTGTTGGACCTCTATGCGAGTTTATCAAATCCACTTTCCCTTTGAGCCAAATTTTTGATGACAAGCAGGGATATGTTCATTTCCAAATACCAGACCAAAATGCAAAGTTGGCTCAGATTTTTGGCAGAATGGAAGAAGCGAAGGTTCAGTTCAACGTGGCAGACTACTCTGTGCACCAGACTTCATTAGAACAGATTTTCCTAACATTCACTCAAAATCAAGTTCCACCAAAAGAGAAGAAGAAGAAATCTTGTGGTAAATTATGCTGTTGTAAATGAAAAGTGACCATGGCATGTTGTTGAAATTGACAAGTCACTATTCAAATGTACATATTTGATGTGGAGGAAAAATCATTTTGTGCCTATAGTAATGAGGAACAAGTTAATGTCAGCTACCAAAGAGTTCAAATCAGGATTTGCTTGATAATCTTATATAGATGGATGAAAATTATTAGTAAAACATTATATCAAAGATTAATGTATCTTAAGTTAGAATATGTTTTCTTCTCAGTATGCTTGTTACCATTCAATTTCTAAATTCCACATTTCCAGAGTTTTTAGCTTTTCATGCACAGTTTTAGTGTAGCCCAAATTTGAAACTTGGATTGGCTTTCTTTCATGTTAAGACTGGGCTTCCTCTTTCTATATATATATTTATGCACACACACACACACACACATGCATACAGACATACATACATAGTGGCCACTCTGTCATGAAGATACTATAATGACAATTGACAATGTTCAAATTACAGAATGAAAATATTGTCAAATATTAAGAAATAATTTAAATTCTTTTCAGAAAACAGGAAGAATCATTTTTTTAATCTGTTAAGAACATGACTAAATGTTTGGTTGTCCGAGTTCAATAGTATTTCAGTATTTTCATTTTAAACCATGTAGATACTGCATATTTTAAATATATTTTGAAATGTTTACTTTTTCATTAGGGTAGAAATAGCTAGGAAAGGCTTGAGGCTTGGACTTTGCAGCCAAAGCCAGCTGCAGCCACTGGGTACCATCTATCAGATAATGAAATTCACTCATAATTAATATGAATATGCCTAATTTGATATGTGCAAATTTTCATAGTAAAAGACAGTATTTTTTATAACAACTTCATTGAGATGCTCCTTTATTAGAGAGATTACTTTTTAGCACTTTCAAAAAGCTATTTGATACAGTAACTGTTGAACTGCCTTGGCAGAAACTCAACATAGCAGACACTCAACATAGCAGACATTTTGGTGTTCATCCACACCTTAGATTAACCTCATTGTTAACATTCTTACTTTCATTTTAATATAATTGTTTGTGGCTCATCTTCAGATTTAGAACTTTGTTTCTTACGGTGTATAATTGTATCTTGTGGTATATAATTCTTAAACTAAGGAGATTAGGATTTACAAGCATTCCTGGGGTCAGTGGTGGTTTTCTGCTGTAATTTGCATCCAGTTGGCAATTACTATATTTTTTGTGAGTTGTCCAAGACACCACACAGCCTAAAACAATAGCAGTACCACTGCTGTTCCAGTTGGAAATGGCTTTATAGAGAGGTGGTGCATGTGGGAGCTCAGCCTTGAACATTTACTTAACCTATTGCGACATCTATGGATAGATGTATCCTGTATTTTTGCTAAACATCTGAATGAAAATTGCTTTTCTTTACATGTTTCATAAGATTGGATTTGCAACATATTGCTATTAATCTTTTTAATTGTTTTGTTTTCTCATTATTTTAAAGTTGGATTAATATTTTTATTTTGCTATTGTTGGCTGTACAAGTCATAGACCAGAAGATATTATGGAATTGTCTTTTGTCTGGTGTCCATTGTCCCTCTGCATTAGCACTAGTTTGTTCTTGTTACTCTAAAACTACTTGGATGATTGCCATGAAAGTTTCACTTATTTTTCCCAAAGTTTAGTTGATCCTGCTCAAGTATCCAATATGGCCATGACAGTGAACATATAAACTTTTTATAACTACTACTCCTGAATGTGACTTTTAATGTCTTGGTGGTCCTAAATAGTATGTTGGCCATCTTGGAAATCTTGTTATCGCTTCTTCTAAATGGAAAGTCATATTTTCATGGGATTTTCACCAGAAGACATCATGTGGTGTCTGGTCTCTAGATGGTCTTGATGAAAGTTATGCTGAGCTGACATCCATTATGGCTACCATGGTGGCCATCTTGAATTTTTATTATTAATACTACTTCTGAATGGATGGTCATATTAGAATGGGGTTTTCACCAAAAGACTGCTTATGATATCCATTTGGTCCTGATGAAATTGATGCCAGTGTAAGATCAAACATGGCTGCAACAATGGAAATCTTTGAAATGGATGGTCATATTGACATGGGCTTTTTATTAAAGACTATCTTTGGTGCCAGGTTTGTCCTAGATGAAAATGGTGAACTGGCAGGCCACAGTGGTCAATTTCAAAATCTTTTTATAGCTCGAGAATATTAAAAGATGATTTCAACACTCAGCAATTAAAAGAAGAAATGTTCTTGAATTCCTTTAAATTCTTTTTCCACAGTATAGTGTCAGGTCCTTCAATGGACTCGTGTTTCTTGTCATGACATTCCATAGCTTTTTTACATTTTGTATTGTATTCATATTTTGTTGCACTAAATATTTGAAACTACTGTTTCTCTTTGTTTTAAAGAATCTGTGATGAATGGAGAAAATACATTAAGATTTATACTAAACTTTACAAAATTATTGGTATCTAAGAGTGTATATACTATTGACCATGACTGCCATAATTGGCAACATTTGCTATTTCTCAGGTAGAATCCACCTGAATTATGATAAAATCATACTGGTTATATTTTTACCAATAGGGCGTGATTGTGAAGGTGATACAACTACAAGCTTAGTGAAACCAGTAACTAGAATGTGCCTTCCATAACTATGAATTACACATTAATAATTATTGTGATGTGGTCTGCACTTGGGACAATAATTAAAAAATCACAGTGGCAGACTTGATGTCTTCATGTTGAATTTTATCTAGCTGTGTTTTCTTTTTCTGTAAGCTGTCTACTGAAAAATCTTGTTACACTGGGAAACATTTTGTTTACTAGGCTAGGACCTGAAACCTTTTTGTGCGCAGAATTAGTGTTGCTCCGAAAAAAAAGAAAAAAAAAGATATAATTGTATGACAAGAGAAACAGACATTGTTCCATTTATTATTGATGGACAAAAATTATATTCATTTCAGTTAAACTTCATTATATCTCTGTACATTTGGCTTAAGTTATTTGGATGGACTAATGGTGTAAAAAGAATGGTCTTAGAAGATTCAATAGTATTGATATGGTCACCACTGAAGCAGCAGTGATCAATAAATCTATAACATAGATGTTACCCCTTACATTCAGTGTGTTATTTAATATTTTTGATATGTCAGCATGTTAACATATCACTTTGTGTGAATATGATGGGTCCAAATAAGCCCATGAAATTTCTTGTGCAGTATTCTCACTACTGATTGGCCATGACAATGGGAAGGGTCCTTGCCTTGTTTTCTGGAACCGGTTTTATTAGTATTACTATCACCATTTTGGTTGCCATCATTACACTCAGTTGCTTTAGGGGTATTGAGGAAAAGATTATGTCTGTCAGAATATGGCCAATTTACCCCACTGGCTTGTTACAAATAAAATTAAGGGTGTCAGTCAGTAAACACAGGCCAGAGGGCGATCCAAACCTGTATAACTGGCACCCCACCCCTATGATGGGCTTGGTATCAATGTTAACTTATAAGAGTAAATAAACATTCCTGTTTTGAAACAAATTTCAACATATTGAAATTCTCCCAACTGGCAGAAAGTTGTCTAACTACAGCAGTCTTCCAAATCAAATAATGCAGTCACAAATATTTTTAAATCTGGAATTACTCAACATCTTTAGTCTTGCTTTAGTACAGTTTCTGCATCCAGTTATCATCCCTTCACATGAATATCCAACAACTGGAATGCTGCATTTTCTGCTGGATACAATGCTGAATCTATAGTAGTGGAATTTGCACACTTTAGGTGGAAACATTGTAAACATTCTCATCAAAATCAGTGTATATGGCTTGTTTTACCTGACGCAAGTCAGCTGTGTAATATCGCACTGGAATTTTCATTAGAGATCTAGTGCTGAAAACTAATGTTTGTAATTATAGTTAAGCTTTGAATTATAATTTGTAAAACAATATAGTTTTAAGTGTTACTCTTTATGGAAATCTGCATTGTTAGTTTAGCTAGTGCCTGTGACTATTTTGTTATGTGCAACAATTGAAAGGTGCAGCATCTGCAAAATCTCTTATCTTAAAAATATTTCCATTTAAATAAAAACTGTGATAAATAGAATTTCAAATGGGCAATGATTTAATTTTAAATTTATGGTACACATTAAAACATTTCCAGGTTTCTGCTTGTCAACATTTATTATTCAACTTATTTCATAAATTCAGTATTAAATCATGACCCATTTGAGATCTTTTATTTATGAAGTTTCATGTATTTAGTAACCATCCATAATGCAAAAATGTATTTCTACCATTTCTTTGCATAATTTATATTGGGCCTGTTTATCTTTAGCACATTGTGCCATTCTTTAGTTATTCTCCACTTGATAAACTCCTGGATTTATATATGTATTATGTAAAATTCTGTAATTTATCCAGTCCATTGATATTGCACCTTTTTTTGTTTCAAAAAAATTGATGAGAAGGAATTTTATCTCACTGAACTAATTGCAGGTAAGGTATACATTTTGCAATGGTGATAATGTCAATAAGTTAAAAAGCTTTTTATTAATACATGTATATATTCAGGTACAAGGCAACCCGAGTTCTCAGGACCACTTTGTGTTTATACAAAATGCACATATACTGTGACCAAAATTTTGGTTATTTTTGATTGAAAATAGTCTTTGATTTACTATTTTCATATCAGAGCTCTTTATTGCATTATCTAGTTAGAAATCCAAATGATTTTTGGTACAAGGCAACCCGAGTTCTCAGGACCACTTTGTGCTTATACAAAATGCACATATACTGTGACCAAAATTTTTTATATTTTCAATAGTCTGTGATTTACTATTGTCATATCAGAGCTCTATTTTGCATTATCCACATAGAAATCCAAATGATTTTTTTTTTTATGTGCATGCCGTAAAATGGAGCCTATTATGTTTTGTTGTCCATCTGTATTGTTTTTGTACAGTAAGTTGGATTGACCACCATCTACGGTTGCCAAATATTATAAATAAGTTGCACTTGGGGTAAGGAAGAACCCTTTATTTAAGGGTGAAAGCCTCAAATCAGAGTTCTCTATCATCTACAGTTACAGTCTCCATTGATGGCTTATACTTGGCATGGAAGGACTTGCTGAGTTTGGAGTCAAAATTCCAGGCCACTATGACTAATAGAACAAAAATCGTTTCTGCACACAAGTTTTAGTTACCTACATGGATGACCCTTAAAAAATGGTGTGGGTGTATAATGTGATGTTAATTGTACATGTTTTATGACTGTTCATTGGGTAGTTTCTATTATTTGTTTTCTTACTCAAGATTTTTAGTTTTTCATGCTGAATTTGTATGAATCTGCTGGATTGAGTTGCTTATCTTTGTTGAAATCTTGAATTATAATTGAGAAAGAATGCACGAGAAGTGAATGTGAAAATGCCTATACAATATGCTCTTTTTATTTTCATCTCTTTTAATCAGGAATCCATATTAGTATTATATTATTATTATTATTACTATTATTATTATTATTATTATTATTATTATTTGACTCCTGTTCCAACATGCATTTTTGCTGTAATTATTAGATGTACTTATTGTATTATTTTCATCACACCTGTATTCTTAATTGACAACACTCATGACCTACTCTTTAGTATGTATTCATTATTTTTAAAATTTGACCATTCTGGTGTCTTTCATGTTTTACTCACAATAGATGTTTGGATGCATACTTTGCATAATTCATGCAAGATTTTCATAAACCTTGATACAGATGACACCGACTTTGAAAGAACTGAGTTTCTAGTTTGCGTTGTTGTTTTTGTGGTTCTTTTTATTTTTTAATTTGGTATTTGTTTATTCTGTACAGTAATGACTTAGAATGTGTATTATGTGGTTTTAAGTTTTGGCCTTGATGTTTAAGCTACAGTCAGAATTTTGCTAGTGTTAAGAAACTGTTAATTAGTGCTGTTCTGATTAATTGATTTAGATGAGCATTTGCAATATTGAGTGAAACAATAAATGAATTGATAGCAACTTCTGATCACTTTAGTTCTAAATCAGTTCTGGACCATTTTCCACCATTCATGACTTATTGATATTTAAAAAATACCACAGGTTTTGGGTTAGATAACATATGGATACATTTTTGGCTTTTCAGTTGATCATTGATCAGTTTGCACTATTGAGGATTATTTGCTAATTACGAAATTTTATCCAATTCCTAGAGTTGTTGTAAATCAGATATGTTAGCATACAAACTGTTGTATAAATTGCAAATTGAGCAAATTCAGGACAACAGTTTGCATCTTGTTGATGTTGATACAAAAATAGTTTCTTTAACAGTTTATTTATTAAATGTTTTAGTAATTTACTGTTTACTAAAATTCTGTGATGAACTATTGTTTCAATTTCCTATCATTCCACAGATTATCTCCCTTTCAATGTAACATTGTATAAATATAAAATCCTATAATCAGGTTGGGATTATTTGATTGTTATGTGTAGTATTCACTTTTTACATTATTCTTCAGTGGAATATTTTCTTTTTTATACTGTGGAATTGTCAAGGTGTAAAGGGGAAATGTGTGTATTCCAGTTGTTCTGTTAGTAACATGTATATTACAGATCGTTCTAGCACAGCCACCCCATGCAACATATTTAAACTAGTAAAATTTTTATATTATTGACTTCTCTCATTTGAGCTGTTCTCATTTAGTGTCATCTGGTGATGTACTGTACTCCACCAGGAAACACCATAGGAATATAGTTCCCAAGGGCAGTAATAGATTTAGTTTATTGCATAATGTCATGTGAAATAATATAACGTTGACATGCTGCAATATTGTCTGCTGGTACAGTTATAGTTCCTGTTGTCAAGGGAAATTGCATGATGTCCTAAACTAGATCCCTAAAGTCAGCCAATTGGAACTTAGGAATTTATTTTAAAAGTTATGTTTTCTTTTTATTTTGCATAAAATTACTGTTTCATGTGTTCTTAAATTGATGGATTTGGGAATGTGCCCATTGTTTAAATAGACTGAAGCTTCTTCATTGAGTATTAAATTCATGGATTTTGGAAGGGGCCCTATTGTTTGAGTAGATGGATACTTGTTTATTGGGTCTTAAATTCATGGATTTGGGAAGGGGCCCTATTGTTTGAGTAGATGGATACTTGTTTATTGGGTCTTAAATTCATGGGTTTTGGGAAGGGGTCCTATTGTCTAAATCAACAGAAAGTTGTTTATTGGGTCTTTAAATTCTTGGTATGCTGTGAGCTGTGGAGTCCAGAAATAACATTGACGTCATGGTATTTGAATTTTTCATTTCCGTACAGTCCCTGAGGATAATGTTGAAATTTTCTTTCCATTTGAATCCAAAAAAAAGGATTTTCTAACTTGACATTTTGATTTATACATTAAATCAATTAGAAATGCTGGATTAAAATTGTACCAGTAAGAAGTATGAGCTCCCTGTTAAAGTTGCAAATGGGAACTAAATTCCTTTTCTTTTGTTGTTGAGGGAATCTATATAGAAACATATTTGCTTGATACCATATTTTCTCTATAGTAATCATCTTTACCATCTGTCACTCTCTCATTCCATTTTTTTACTATTCACACTTCATGTCACCAGTTCTGTAACCCTTGTGAATAATTTTTTGCCATTTGGTATGTGATCTATCTATTTCATGTAGGAGCATTATTCAGATCCAGTTTTGATGGAGTTATTGCCCTTGTTTCAAAAATTATACATTTCAACAAGAGCAGTTACTTGTAACCAGCATAACTCCAGAACCATGAAATAGCTTCAGATGCAATTTGGTGCATAAATTATCTCTAGATCTAGACATGCCTTACATGGATTTTCCTTCCTCAATTCTGTTTTGGATAGAGTTATGGCTTTGGACCATTAATTTCATAATTTCACATGAGATGTTGCTTGTAATCAGCATTACTCAAGAACAAATCAGCATGTTTTAAGGCAGTTTGATATGATCATTTTCCTATGACTTACATGCACCTTACATGATTTTAGTGTTATGACTTCCTGATTGCTCAGATTCATGACTGGTTTCTGCAAGGTAACTTTACTAAACAATTTTAGATTTCAACCTTCACAAACTTTGCTGTGTTTATTTACAAAAAAATTGTGTGCATTTAGTTTCCTATTTTATAGCCATTTAAAACTGCATATATTTCATTACCATAAGACCAATAATATTTTTGGATGGTGAGAAATAACATTTATTTACCAGGAATTGGTTTAATTTCTTATAATATACCTTGAATCTGAATTATATTTAAACTTGTTGATACATAATGACATGTTTATCAACTGAATTTGAACCCTAATTTTCTTTTATAGTTTTAACATCACTGAATCAGTAATTTTGAGTTAATTATTGTTAATTAAATATATGCATCTCTTTTGATTGTTTCTGCTGTTCGATTAAATATATTTACCAGGTTCAAAGTATGTTGGCATCCAACAATGAATGGTGTTGTTTATTGGTATCCAACAATGAATGGTCAAGTTTATTGGAATTTAACAACGAATGATCAAGTTTATTGGCATCCAGCAATGAATGGTTAAGTTTTGTTAACACATCCACAATTTTCATCACCTATCAAGCGTTCCCGATGGATGGATAGCCACATGTGAACTGTTGTCGTCTTCAGTGGCAGTTACTTACTTGAAGGAATAAGCTTTGTGAACAAAATAATGCAAGTTTCAGCACTTGCTACTGAAATGATTCCTTTTGAAATGCAAAATGTGTCTCTTTATAGAAATTTAGGTATCACTAAATATAGAGGGTGATGGATGTGATAAATATTCTTGATGTATGTGAGCAGGATATTTTACTTGGTTCCTTATGTCATTTTATAAGCAGTAGGCAAGGTCTTTCTCACATGTAATTTGAATACACTGTATAAATACTTGCTTATAAGTCAATTCCAACTGCAAACAACATAAACCCTGATCTGCCCTCGTGTACAGCACAGATTTCACTTTTCTGCCAACACTTGTCACAGATTTAGTATTGATGTTTTGTGTTTTGAAAGTAAATTATCTGGATTTTAGGAGAATGGCCCACCTACTGATTAGTATAGTTATTTATTTAAAATCTAGTTTTTCTCCTTGGAAAAAAAGTGTGTTGGTGATTGACAGTGGACCTTTAAATATCTGGTGTACGTTTGTTTGAAAATTGGATGAGAGATGTAGTTAAAAGATGTGAAAGTGTAATTGTTTTATAGCACAACCTTTACTGATGACTGACCAATGCCGGAGTCACTACTTGACTGACCTATGTGTGGGAGAAAAATGTTAGATAAACAAAATGCTGGGAGAATAGATTTGGTGGTAAACCACTGGAATTTCTGTCATGCAATTGTTAATTAGCAGTCTTCGCACTTGGTCGAATGGACAGTTGAATGGTCATTGTTTCAACCTGGACATGCCTTGTCAGATCTGTGTAAAATAGATACCACACCATGCAATAATAAGATTTGATGCATCAAAGTGGAACAAGAACAAAATCAAAGAAAGTGCTTTTTATTTATACATTTAGTCTGATAGACATGCAGCCACCAGCCATTAAATGTCTGAATTGTGCAATTTTTTTTCTTTTAATGAAGAAAATTAATCTAGTGGTCTTTGTTTGATTACTCTGATTGCTATTCTGAACTGTCTTTTTTCCCACCATTCTCCAGATCCCACATACAGCAAAGCTTGATATTGTCTGGAAAGAGTTGTATATTGTATATCCCATGATACTTCTTTCCTTGAGAGCTAAAAAAAAAAAGATAGGCATGTGACCAAATTGCATTGGTCTTGATGGAAAATGTCAAACAATTTAAGTAAAAGAAACATTTTAAGCTCAGTGAAGTTTTGTTAAGAGGTAGATGTGGAACAACAGCTGACAGATTTCTTTACCCCAGTACAAGCACAAATTGTAAAAGCATTGAAAATTAAGATAGTATGGTGACCCTATTGAACCAGCAGGTGAATGACATGTAAAAAAAACTGTAAATGACATCTCATTTTATTATGAACTTTGCCTAATCACATCATTGGCCCACTTTATCAAATGAAGGGCACTAATTGGTTCCTTTTTTTCTTCAATCCTTTCTGAAATTGTGCTTGGCTTGCAGGTGAAACAGAGATTTAAGTCCAATCATTTATTATAGCTCCTTATTATAATAAGAAAGATATGCCCAGTAAGACATGTTCAAGCTGATGCAATTTCTTCTCTGCATGGTGAGACATAGGAATAGGTATCAGTTTTCCAGCCCTAATGGCATTGTGTTAAGATGTGTTAAAAGTTTTGTTTTGTAGTTGTTGAAAACATGGTATGGGAGGACAAAGAGGAGAGGGGATACATTTTGCACAGGTTCACTTGTGAGAGATAGTACTCTGGGGAATGTTATTTGTAAAAATCTTTTAAGATTACTAAAATTTCCAGTGATGACCTTAATAAAAATGTGTTCTGCCATGTTCTGATCTTTAAGTAAGAATCGCAGACATTTAAGTATTGGCAGGGAATGAGTTTGTGTGTCATGTCTTTCATACGATCAGAATGACTTTTTAATTTTTCTTATGTCAAGTGTTGGATGCTGTAATATTGATAATCTTTTATAGTTATATTTCTACAAAAGTGCAGTTGTTTGTTGCAGTGTCAAGTCCTTTATCATTCTGTTATAAATCTTTGTGATATGTGTTAATAAAATCATATGAATTACTCTTTTATGTTTTATATTTACAACTATTATTTTATCTTCGCTTGAAAAAAACTAAGTTTCTTTAATTTTACTGCCTCTGAGAATGTGGAAGGGGGTGTTTATTAGTGTTTGGGTTGTTTGCGTGTGACTATGCATGTGTGGGTAACACTTGTACTTTAGCAGACCATTGCTCAGTTCACTTTTTACATGTATATATATATGGAATGTAATACATGCATATTTGCATAGAACCCTTGTTGCAGTAAAACTAGTGCCCCATGGATCTCTCCCTTGGTGTGGCAGTTGGGTCGTAAAGTGTTTGAAATATAACATCAGTAGACACTTGACTTGAGCTTTAGTCATATAGATTCATGACCTAGATGGGGTCCTTTGGATTGGTAAACTCTTTTTGATTTGTCATGTATTTTTCAGTAACCCCTTACCCAGTTCACATTGTAGTTATGAATGTAACACCATCACAACCCTTCCTTGCTTTAACATGTTCCATGGTTATATCCTTGTGTGGTGCCTTGGGGACTCCTTTTGGTTAATGATTTTTTTTCATCTCTTGCAGTTTAAAACCCCCATATCAAATTTACTTTGTAATTGGAATGACCCCAGGTGGCCAAGTGATCTAAGGTGTGTTGAAAAAATGGTGTTAATTCCACAAAAACAAAAAAATACCAGCTGTTGCATCTGGAAATATATCATCTAGCCTGTGAATGGCTAGAGAGGCATCATTTCTTTATGGGCAGCTGCATGAGCAATTTAAAATTTTGAAGTAACTTGTTGTAACCCTTTTACTCACTATGAAGCAAAGGAAATCCACAATATGCAGCAACCATAGAAGGTTCTGAGGAGCCATCTCTTTTTCTTTCTCGTATATCCAATCAGATTTATCTTGGCATCCACTGATCTTTTTCCAGGTGTTCCTGGGTTTGCTGATGTTCTTTTGGAGTTGTGGATGCCAATTTGAGGCCTGTCCAATGTTTGCTTGTCCAGGGTTTTCTAAGTGTACTTCCAGTCCAGCCTCACTTCTGTTGTTTGGCCTGTTGGTCCATTTTATTGTTTTCTTTATAGGGTTTCATTACTGTTGGTTTCAGGCAAGTATGTTGCATGGAACTTTCATTGGGAAAACTTGGATTTTCATAGTTGTTACATTCGAGCTCTATAAAAGTGCGGATTTAAAATACGTGTTAAAAAATCTGAGCTTGTTCTTTAAAGATATTTCACATGGTTCCATATTTTGCCGAAGCGTTAGAATGCATGCTTTCTTATTTTAAGTATTAACATCCCCTTCTGTGCCTCAATCTGTGCCTATGAGATTTTCAAGATAGTGTGTCACCTTCAAGGGGTCATTTTCCAGCAATATTCTATCAGCCATATTATTGATTATATTTGAAATGCATAACTTTGGTGTTTTATCTATATTATGTATACATGGTAGAAACTCCATAAACTAGTCAAGGAGCATTGAATGTGTCACGAGAGAGTGGCATCCCTTACACAGAAAAAACAAATTCACTGAGAAGTGGTAATGTGCCGACATGTGAATATTGAATGCATCCTTGAAAGGTGAAGCTGACTCATAGTACATAACTTGCCAGTGACCCAGACAGTGGTACACATTCTTTTGAGTATATATATTTGAATGGTGGAATTTGCTAGAATCTTTTCAGACGGTCAAATTCGGTGACAAACTTTGAATTTCAAATTTTGTCAATGCCATAATTGATTCTTGTCAATGAAAATGAATCTGGTTTGTTCACCTTTCTATAATCTATGCACATGCAGATAGTTCTTTCTAGTTTCGGTTCAAGAATATATGGTTAACTCTAGTCACTTTTACTTGGTTCTGCAAAATCATTCACCAGCAAATACTGACTTTCAAACACTCAAACAAACTGACTTTCAAACACTCATGTTTGAGAGGGTTAACCCTGTACGGTATTGTTTCACAGGTGTGTAATCTACAATTTCATCGTCATGGTAGAATTTTTTTGTTCCTGTAGAAACTTCTGGAAACAAGTGCTCATATTATAGTACCAGCGGTTTTAGTTCATTCTTTTCTCTTGTTGCTGCAGATGTGAAAGTTTCTGGTCCAGATAATTCATAATTTTGAAATATCCAAAGATTGGTTACTTAGAAGCACTACAGTTTGATTACATTGAATTTCTTAATTCCTCACTGTGTGGGACAGGTACCACTAAATTGACTGCATAATTAGCCTGGCTATAGCTATCAACATACCGCTGCTCTTTTTATATATTTACATACAAGGAGAACTAATATTGTTATTTAACTCAATCATTTTCTTCTTAGCTTTATAAGGGCCATAATACTTAATCTGTTGAAAATTTGAAAGCATGACCTGGAGAGACAGACCCCTATCAGCAAACTGAAAAGTTTTGTACATTGTAGTTCGGTCGTACCTTAATTTAACTTCTGACTTGAATTTTTGGATGCCTAATTCACGCATAACTTCTGAAAAATTGCTGACATAAAATTTTGCCCATGCTCAGATTGGAGAGATTTGGGAAGGCGAAATTGATATTACCTGTGGGAGTTTTATACACTATAGAAAGAGTTTTGGATACTATTTCTTGATATGTGATAGGATATCTTCCAGTGCGCGTAGAACAGTGCTCAAGAGTTTGGTGTTGGATTTTAATTAAAAGTGGATCATAGATAATATTCACAAGTTGAGTTTTGGATGGTATGTTGGTGTGATTTGACCCACCTTGTTTTACATTATACCCATTTCTTTGGATAGTAGAGGCGGGATTTTAGACACTACATAAGACGTTTTGGACAATATATATAAAAGGTGTTCGGTAGGATATCATAAACTGTGTGTTGGATATTATATCAAAATATGTATGACAGATATTACTCACGAACTGGGTATTAGTAAAAACGATGAGGTGTTCGACAGTAATCAACAAGTTTGTGTTGTGTAATTTCGTTCCCCTTTTTTCACATCATATCTTTTTTCGTCGTATATTAGCCGTGGGGGTTTGAGAAGCTACACAAGGCGTTTTGATAATATGTGTTTGGTGTTGGATAATACTCCAAAAGTATGTGTTGAATAGCATATAAAAAGTGTTGGAAAGTACCAGAAACGTGTGTGCTGTATAGTAATACAAACTGGATTTCGGAATGTATATCAAAAGGTGGATATTGAATACTACTCAAAAATTGGGTGGTGCATAGTATGTGTATATATTATTTCTTTCTTCTATTCGCGATGTGAGACTATGACGATGCTGAGTTTCGTGCTTCGAAACAGTTTTTTTTTCGTCCTTACGAGGTTGGTAATCGGCAGCTGGTTTTGCTGAGTCACAAACCGATTCGTTAATTCCTATTTGCTTTCAATAAATTGCAAAATGGTGGCTTATTGTCACTGTAAAAGTTCGAACAGAATGTCAAAATCCTTTTTTGTAAGCGCATAACTTAGCATATACAAGATTTTACTTCCAGAATTTAAAATGGTAACCTAATTGTTTGATGCATGTCTTATTAACTACTCGAACTTACCACATGAACCATATTCTTGTGGTGAAATGCACGCATTAGTTAGTCTCGAGCACACCATAACTGACTTCAGACCCATACAATTTAAGCTTAAATGTCAGCAAAGCAAATGTTGAGCTTTTTAATCCGGCAAATTCAAGTCCGTGCTCCACTCATATCCCAATCACCACTTCCTCTCTCTCTCTCTCTCTCAGTTACACACAAACACATACGCACGCACACACACGAACATATATACAAACACATTCCGGTGAGAATTATATCATTGTTCATGGCAGTGATGAGAGCCTCGACTTCATTTCGCAGATCTGCCTCGATCTGTCAGCGCCCACCTTTGGTAATGTTGTTGTTGTTGTGGGGTTTAACGCCATATTTCAGCACACGATAGGCTATACATGGCGGCCAGTATTAATGGTGGAGGAAGAACCCGGGAAAACCCCGGGAAGAACCACCGACCCACGAGAAGCTACTGGCGAGCTTTCTCACATACCTACGTTAGCCGAATCCTAAACTCGAACCTACGCAGACAGAGGTGAGATGTCAGTGATCCGTAACGGAAAGCGCTTTAGATCATTCGGGGCCCCCTGGCAAGATTTACTTGTTGTTGTTGTTGTTGTTGTTTGGGGGCTTAACGCCATTTTTCAGCACACGATAGGCTATACATGGCGGCCAGTATTAATGGTGGAGGAAGAACCCGGGAAAACCCCGGAAAGAACCACCGACCCACGAGAAGCTACTGGCAAGCTTTCTCACATACCCACATTGGCTGAATCCTAGACTCGAACCGCCGCAGACAGAGGTGAGATGGCAGTGATCCGTAACGGAGAGCGCTTTAGACCACTCGGCCACTCGGGGCCCCTGGCAAGATTTACTAAGAAGCGGGTAACATGTAAATTAAAATTTCATTTTATTGGTTTCAGTTATTGTCAGCAAAACGAACTTACGTGTTCTGACTACAAACCAAGATGACTAACATACTGAGACTTCACTGAATGATCATGCACGTGACACTAGGAAGACGTGTTGCAATGCATGCGTTTCGGTCGAATGAAATCGTCCTCAGCCTTAGGAAAGAAAATGATAGGAAACTGTACTACATTTAACGGTGTTTGATTTTTGTACATTTTTTTACGTATTTCTTTTTATTCCAAACCTTTTGACTGCTTTATAACCAGTTTTGCACCTTAAACTATACATCTCTCTGTAATCCGAATCATAGTCACACTATTGATATGCAATCCTTGTAATTCAAAACTACTGCATTCATTAATAAATCGACAGAACAGCGCTTAAAGCAATATCCGTTACGAAAAAAAAGGATCACTTCTTAACTTTCAGACAAAACAAGCACCATCAGGTTGAAAATATGTTTCTACTCAGGATAATTTAGAGTCCAATGAACACGCACCTGATGTCTTGAATATCATTACTTCCGAAACATTGTCTTCTACGAGCCATTTGGCTCCTCCGAGAAATGCTACTGTTCAATTACATTTGGAGTCCCAAATTGATGTAATAAATGCTGACTTCGTTCGTTTGTATGATCGGCAGAAACATGGAGCAGAACACAGAGTTAAAAGATAAATAATAAAACACCGAGTTGGAAAAGAAACTAAAGAGGAAGATTGATGATCAAAGAAGATCCCAGAATGCAAGGGATTTGAAAAAATCAAAACAGAATGCTTTATTGGAAGATAATCCTGAACTGCGCACAAAACTGAATATCAGGGCAAGATGTGGTCAACCAAAAATTGAAGAGAAACAACCTTTTGCAAACTATACTCGATATCGTAATGCATGGTTCATCTTCTCATGAATAAAAAAATAGTTCGAAGTCGACAGAGTATCAAAACCTTAGATCAATTAACAGAGCATTTAAAAAAAGATGGCTTCAATATAAGTCGAAGTAAGCTATACTTTCGACTGCTTCCTAAGCGTAGTTCATCGTCAGAAGGTAGATATCATGTAATCACTGTCCCAGTAAAGTTAATCAGAGTGCAAAATGGTTATCACACTAAACATATTGATGGCCAGTTTTGCACAGCTACAATAAAACATTTGGAAGAACTGTCTTCCATGCTTGGTGAGGTCTGTTTTATTATCCAGTACAATACATGTCGCGTACCAATTTGTCTGGTCGCAGCCAATAAGCAAAGCTCACTGCTAATGTACGTTGAGTATAAAGTAAGCCTTCCTAACCATGATTGGGTAGTTGCTGCCTGTCACAAACTTATACCCTCGGTGTATGCCGGCAATGAGATCATCGCAACGGTCTCGGAAACAGAGACGCTGTTGGCTTTTCTGGCCATCCGATCTGGAAACTATTCCGCATCAACAGCACTCAGCCATGGGGTTGACTTTGAAAATTTGATGTGTCTGACAGGGTTCGACACCATAAAACCATGACTGGTATTGATAAATTGGTCAAGCTGATTCTCGTGTTTACTATTGATGGTAAGCCGGATGAAAACCCACGGTATAAAAAAGTCATTATGGTTTCCATCCACTATTTCTTGAAACATGATCTTGACTCTGTCGTCATAGCAACAAATGCTCCAGAACGAAGTGCTTTTAACAGAGTGGAGAGAGAGAAGGCGCCGCTGAGCAGGGAATTGAGTGGATTAATATTACCTCATGACAACTATGGCAGCAATTTAGACAAACGATGTAAGACAATTGACATTGAGCTAGAATAAAAACTTTGAATTTGCCGGAAAAACGTTGGCCGAAATAAGGCCACAGTTGACTGCCGACAATTACCCAACCATTGCTGAATATAAGGATCCATTAAATTCAGAACTCATGGAACAGGATATATTGTTAAGAGATCAAAGCTGGTGTGACACCCATGTCCGCTCAAGCCAATACTTGCTTCAGATTGTGAAGTGTGACGCCAACATATGATGCTTGAAATCACGAAGCTCATACTTTAACTTGATAAAATATATATTTCTTCCTCCTCCTTTACCCCTTGTTCAATCACGTGAAGGGCTTAACGTTCCAGAACGAGCAACAGATGAAGCCATGCACAAATGTCCATCAATATTTGGAACTCAAAGTCTCAAAACGGAAGACATTCTACTTCGGTTAGCAAACACATTTAGAATAATTCCTTACGATCTTTATTGTCCTTCACTTAAATCTGTGCTGAAGGAGAGAATTAGCCAGATATGACACGTGTACTTCAGCTCTCTGGTCATGCTGCGCAGTCACTCAGTCATTCACAAACAGATAGCAATTCCATCGAAGCACATCAGACCAATGATTGTCGCTGCTAGAAGGCAATGCGAAATGGTGGTCATCCTAACAAATGCGGAAAACGGATGAAGTTGGGATTGGATTGGATTGACCAGGAGGAGTTTGATTTGGAGAGAATATCCCTTCGAATAAACGATGTTAATCTAGACACAAATGGATTTCTTGTTTGTTCAGTAAAAGAACATCTTCCTTTGCCTTGGAATAATGTTAACTAAGAAGAAAAGTAATTCAATTACAAATACTTCAGATTTTAACACTTAGAATTTGTATGGATTTGTTGAAACTTTAATGTTAGGAAGAATTGAAGTGATCGATGTGTTTAATTTACATTTCATTTTGTTTTTTGTTTAAAATTAATTAAATTTTTGAAAATAATTTTATAAATTTGTAATTAGCCAAGCAGTCCTTGTACAAGCCTGATTAATTGAACACTATGTTACATAAAAGATTGTTGTTTTGTCTGTGTAGTTAACTGATTTACATTAATTTACTTTTCAATATTACAAACAATTGTGGAAAAAAGGGGAGGGTAAAAGGGGTGTCTGTGTTTTTGTGACGAAGTGTGACGGTGTGTGTGTAAAAAAAATGGCAAAAATTGCGTGACGTCATATGTGGACGAACCCTTAAGCCGTACTTTAACCGCATTTAAACCACATGCATCACTTTCCCTGCTGAAGTCAAAGACGTACTAAAGCTTGAGGCGGAAAATAATCTTTCCATCAACGTTTTTGGCTTGCAAGAAAACAAAACGTCGGAAAAGAATTTCACTGCGTATCCTATGCTCATTTCCAAAACAGCCTAACAAAGCAGCATCAACTTTCTTTATCACAAAGACCATTTTCTCTGGATTAAAGATTATACCCGAGTATGCCTATCACAGTATATACAGCGTAAAGAACAATGACATTTCTATAATCGTGGTTACATTGTTTTTCCAAATTCGAACGATTAAACAAAAATTTGTCGTCGGAATACTGTCAAGAAGTACAATCAGTTCAAATGCCGGAGCTTGATAAAAAAATATTACACATTTTCAAAACACTAATAGAAAATATGCTCAAACGTTTCATACGGTATTCAACCGTGAGGCGCTCTTGGAAACAGTAAAAGGACCTGTGCCAGATTTTTACCAAGGTGGAACGACATCACGTACCCTGCGATGTCGGTTATAAATTATGATGTTCGTCCGATGAACGTACGTTTTCGGATTATAAACACAAACGTTGACTTGACTACATCGTCTGGTTCTTTGAATAACTCGTCGAATGGAAGCGCATCCTTGGCATGAGAACATATTTCAGCTCCATGAATTCCGCTCACTTCAGAACAACAAAACCCCCTTAAAACAGCAGATGTCACATTTGCGTAAAACCTTTTCCTAACACACACACACACGAATCTAAAACAAAAAAGGTCATATGTCATGGGTACGTTACTGGGCGTTATTGATGACCGGCGTAGTCAGTGCAGTTTAGAATTCAAAGACCAACCTTTATATTCCTGTCACAGCTTATAATCTACGTGGGTACGCTACTCATTTCATCGTGGCTGCACTAAGCAATCCGCGAGTTAAAGAACTTTATAATCTGTCGAAAGCAGTATCAAATAGTTTCCACATAAATTTAACAAGTACATGTCGGTGACTATAGGACTATTTTGTTTTATCGATAGCGCTCATTTCATGGCGGCTTAATTGGACGAACTAGTGAAAAATTGTCCTGATTTCAAACATTTGGAAAAAGGTTTTACTCATCACCTGCTGCTCAAACAAATAGGAATCTACCTGTACAAATACATCGATAGCTGGACGAAATTTGACAAAACCTAGCTGTCGTCAAAAATATGACTTTTACTCCAATCTCAATATGACAGGAATCAGCGATGACGTTTATGAACTTGCTGAGCAAATCTGGAAAGAGTTTGACTGTAAAACACTAAGAGACTACTACGAATGTGCCTAAAAACCAACGTGTTCTTTCTAGCAGATGTGTTTTTTGAAAAACATGCCAAAATGACTATAAACCTGACCCACTGTAATATGTTTCATCGCCAGGTCTCGCATGGAATGCACTACTGAAAAATCGGGAGCAACCTTAGAATTTTTTACCGATCCAGACGTGCTCATGCTCACTGAAAAAAATGTTTCGGATGGAATCTGCGTCGTTAGCAAAAAGCATACTGTAGCCAACAACAAATACCTGTCCAACTACGATCCCACTAAAGCTGACTAAGCCATCGGTGTATATCATTTACCTGAACGCCTTCAATCTGTACCACTGGGCCATGTCACAGCCACTTCCCGTAAGCTGTTTCCACTGGATCACCGCAGAACAGTTTTTACAAGAACGATATGCCATTTATGTCGACGACCTGTGATATTTTGTGGAGGTGGATCTGATTTATCCCAAAGAACTCCATGACGACTATAATTGTTTTCCTGGTCATTAACAAAATGCAATCATGGGAACAATTGGAACAAAAAAAACCCATTAGGTCTGAGCAAAACCAACGTAAGAAAAGCTGATACCGAATCTCATGCATAAGAAAAAGTACATTTTGCATTATCATTTACTCGAGCAGGAGATGAAATACATCAAAGTTAACATTCAGCAACGAACTCTTGCCAAGTCAGATTTCGAAAAAGATTTATTCAGACTCATGCACAATAGCGTGTTTGGAAATACCATGGAAAACAAACGAAAACTGAAAAACATAGAAATCATTGACGACTCCCGCAGACTTGTTAAACTTGTAAATAATGGTGCTTTCCTCAGCATGGAAATCTTCGACGAAAATTGGACGCCATCGAAAGCAGAAAAATAGCTCTTAAGCTCGACAAACCTTATTTTGTTGGTGCCGCCGTGCTGGATTTATCCACATTACACATACTTGGTTTTCATTATGGTTTAATCAAGCCCAAATACTGTTCATGACCGATATGGACAGCTCAGTCTACGATATTCACACCGAGGATGTTTACAAAGACATGTTCGATCACAAAGAACTTTTTTTAATTTAAATGATTACTTACTTGGCAGTCCGTTTTATTGTGCTGATAACAAAAATGCCAATAACAGAGTTTATCGGGTTAAGATAAAAAGGAAAAGACTTTCAAGCTGGATACAGACGCGGTCAAGAAAAAAAAGCTCTCGTGGATAACGTGGCTAGCACCACTCCTCATAGATGAGTGCTACATGGAGACATCATACATTATCCCATGCGATGCTTCAGATCAGAATGGCATCATCTCAAAGCAGTTTTAATCAACAAAAATGGTTTGTATACTTTAGATGACAAACGATATTGCTTGGTAAAACGTTGGCCTTTGGTCCCTGGAAAATCATGCCACACGTTCATACGGTTTTGGGCTTATCATTCGAGTCCAGAAAGCATCATAGTTTTGACACACATGATACAGAAACTCCCATAGTTTTGATACGCTCAGCAGAGCCAGATCATTTTGATCACCATTACTCATGTGTTTGATCCTGAAATCAGCAATCCACACACACACCCAAAATACCCCATAGATTACTGTAGTCTCATTATAGTTTAATGCGCTCATCAGATCCTTCAGCATCATAGTTTTGTATCATTACTCATGCATCTGTCCAGAAACCTCCATACTTTGTATCTTCACTCGTGCATCTGGTCCAGAAACCTCCATAGTTTTGTATCATTACTCATGCATCTTCCAGAAACCTCCATAGTTTTGTATCATTACTCGTACATCTGGTCCAGAAACCTCCATAGTTTTGCGCCATTACTCATGCAACTGGTCCAGAAACCTCCATAGCTTTGTATCTTCACTCATGCATCTGGTCCAGAAACCTCCATAGCTTTGATACGCTCATCAAATCCATTAAACTCTTATAGTTGTATGCGCACGTCATATCCAATAGACAGCTATCAAATTCTTCTACTTTCGTCATAGTTTGTATTTATTTTGATACTCCTATCAGATATGTTGATTTCTTGGGGTCCAGAACCTCCATCATCATAATTTATGCAATCTTCAGATCCAGTAGAAAGTTATAAAATTCTTGTACTTTCCTCAAAATTTTGTTTTCATTTTTAAAATCTCATTGGTCCTTTAAAATTCTTATAATTTTATGTGCTCGTCAGATCCATTATACAATTATCAAAATCTCATGATATGATCATAGTTTTTTAAATTTCTTTTGATGCTCATGAATCCGTCAAATTTGTGTGGTATAGAAAACCCATTTTTCTATTAAAGCACGTTCAAGAAAAAGTGGTCCACAACCGCCATTTGACTATACTACTGGCGTCGTTGTCATAGCTTATTAGTGTTTTAGGTTAAATTTTTTCATTTGCTTCTATTTCCTAAACCTATCGATAGATTATATTTATACTTAACATAAATCATTATGACGTTAAGGCAATTTATTCTATGACATGTTTGCTGATTCTTTCACGCTGTGGTCAAGGTCTTAATCATAGACATTTGTGTCAAGGTTACGTTTACATTTTCTTGGTATATATTTTTAAACCTCTTATTATATTGTCGTTATACTTGAGATGAATCATAATGATGCGAAGACATTCCATCCTGCCTGCCGCCTTTGTCCTTGGTGTCAAGGTCACATTGATAGAGACTTTGCATTAACGTGTTAGTAATTATTATTATTATTATTATTTGGCCATTTGACTATATTTATTAAACCCATCGATTGATTTTCTTCATACTTTGCGAGAAAGATTATGAAGTTAATACTATTCATTCTTCGATGTGCTAACTATCCCCTTTGACCTTGTGGTCAAGGCCATACGTTTTAATGCTTTGATCGTAAACTTGACATGCTGGCTTTGCTGTTCTTATTTCGTTAGGTGCAATAATTTGAATATACTATATCGCTGAGATTTTGCATGCAAATCTTTATATAATAGTTGCAAAGTCTGATGGCTTAGTGTCCCATGTTCATATAAACTATGCAATATTTATTTCATTTATTCTACTTGATGCTATATCTGACATTTTTTAAAAACATTGGAATTTTCGTTATCACGGGTCCTTCGGCTTCGATAGAGGAAAATTAATATAGATTTTACTCTTTGTTGCCATAGAATAAAATAGTGTTACAAGCCACAACTTCAGTTGTAAATTAGAAAGCCCGACGTGTCCATTCTATACATAAATTTTACTCTAATCAATACAAGACCAGAGATCTCACAACTTTCCAATTGTCTATCAACCGCACATCTGCATGGTTTCTCGTCAACCTTTCGTACCGTCAGCAGTTCACGCCGTAAATTTCTATACAACTGTCCTCTAATACATGGAAATATTTTCACTACGCCACCATGGGTCAGTGAATTCATGGTTTCGGGCTACACTCCGCCAATAAAACTTCATCACATTTGCCATCATGGCGACATAAACGGTATCTGCCGAGTCCCTTATTTATTCCACTGTGTAATTTACTGGTCTGCTACCATAAATACTGTCACCGCAGTCACACCACCCATGTACACTATTAGATTTTAATAGGTACTATGGATCGACAGGGACACTCATGCGGTTCTGACCTGAATTCACTAAAAGTAAACCATGGCATTATGGAAACTCACTAATACTTCACTCCGTGACGTTTGCTACTAGTAACTGGCTACTTATTTCGGTCTAAGGAATATTTATATTGCTCTGAATTCGAATAATCAAATAAGTAATCACAAAAGTCTAAGGATTCCTTAAAACTGGGCGCTATAACAAAATGCGCATGCTCCAAATTTATTACAATAGTATCCCAAACCAAAACATGATTATTACTTAGGTCTTTGGGGTTGGTTAAGCAAAGGGGGTTAGCAGAAGATGATTAAATTAGTTCGCACTGGGCAAAACTGTCACATTAAATTGATTCTCTTTGTGTATCAGTTCAAATTTCAAATGTTGCAAACAGATTTCTTCATATCATGTAGCCGCTTTAAAACTTTGTTTCAAAGACCTGCCAACCCAAAGATGGTTATAATCATCCCAAAAAAAACATAAACTATTGCTAGGAACTTATCCTATCTTTTATTGTTCTATAAGTATGAATTTTGTTAATTATACTCATGCGAGTGTTTAATACTTGTAAATATTTCACTCAGTCCTACAGTTGTCATAGAATATTATAATGCGTATATTTACCCGTGGTATACAATTTCCGTTTAAGAAAGGTGAAATTCGTCAGTGAAATACCTCGGGTCTGACGTTATCGGGATAATAGGAATAGGAATATCCTTGTATTCCTTTGTGTCTTTATATTACACTATCTCATGGTTAACATATGTGTGTAAAGCATTAGTAGAATAATAATATACTTTCTGCGGGTGAATAAGTTTATTTCTATATATGTTTTATAAAGAAAATAACCTATATTTACATGTATGTGCTAATTTATGCTGTTAAATGCAACATATAGAAACTTTTCGCCGAAACAATGTTCATATATTTGTTATTGTTATTGCCGTTATGGTAACAATCTTCATATATTTGTTATTGTTATTGCCGTCATGGTTGCAATGTTCATATATTTGTTATTGTTATTGACGTTATTGTGATTCTTTGATCATAACCTTCTAATATTCCTATATTTTCACCTGTGAAAATAATATTCTTATATTTTCAGAGTTGGAAATATAAATACAAATATGTGAAATATATATATGACGCATGATTGTGTGTACCTACAGAAATGATACCTGCGGTAGCAAAAACGAGTACTTTGTGTGCTAAAACAAGAAGAAACATTTCAGATATAGAAATTAATATTTTGCTACAATTTGACTCGACGTCTTTTCGCGTGCTTATGAAGTTATTTGCCTTTATTTATTTGACAACAGTGATAAACCCGATGTGATTCATTAGTGAATCGGACTTGCTTTATAGTGAGATACAATCAGATAGTTTACTGTGCTCGGAATAATTGGTTATTCTGTTGATCAGTTATTTAATCTGTTTGTTGAGTGGGCACATCGGTTTTGGTTTTCTGTATTAAAGTGACTTTTAAATTAGTTTATACAAGGCTGTAGATTTGTCAAACACACACACATATATGTGTGTGTGTGTGTGTGTGTGCGTATGCATTCAATGTAGTCGCCTGGTTATGGTTCCGCACGCTTATGTATAAACATATCCTATCCTGTACCATATCTGCAGTGACTATCTATCGGTCATTCTCAGTGAAATACCAAGGTTCTGTTTTTAAATTTATTAACTGGAGGAATTGTAAACTTCAATGAAAAAGTTGAAAGCTATGTTGTAAACAAATATAAATTCCAAGCTGAGACAGAAAATTGTCTTTCCGCATGAAATGTGCTTTAATCACCTGTACACGTTGTATCCAGTTTTTTTAATAAAAAATACTTTTAATGTCTTTGTACTTTGATTTTTATATTTTTGAGCTTAACAATTAATAAACTGTTTTGTCAGTCATAAGTCCAGATAATCTTTGTATTCTGGTTCAATACCGTGTTTTGCTTATCTTGTTTATACAAGTTTCCTTTCTTGGGGAAAAGATATTGACTCCTCTATCATTTGTATATAATGCAGTTTTATGTCGGTTGTCATGGTAATATTATTAGCATGTTTATGTTCTCTTGTTTGTATTTAAATATGCAGCGTATGCATTCTTGTTTAAACTCTGTCATACGTGTTTTACATTATGATGGTAAAATGTCTCTTACATACATAAAGCAATAGAGACTTTTTAGGTTGTCATACTACCATTGCAAAATAAAGTTTTTCGTGTCTCTTTAACGTGTATGCCTTGCGTGAAGGTTAAACGTTTGTACGATGCAATTTGTATATAAGGAAATAGTGAAGTCTTGTACGATGCAATTTGTATATAGGGGAACAGTGAAGTCTTGTACGATGCAATTTGTTTATAAGGGAACAGTGAAGTCTTGTACGATGTACTTTTTATATGGGGAACAGTGAAGTCTTGCTATAAAGCCCTCTATTGATACATACGTAACATATTGCTTTGAGTATTGAAGTCATATCAAACAATATTATTTATGCGTCTTACTCGATGTTTTCCAGCAAGTATTGACTGTCTAATTTTGGTTGCGATTATTGTTTTGATAGATCAAATGTATGGAAAGAATTGCCTCCTTAAAATCCTTCACAGTACTGTTAATTTAGGGTACGTCAGAAGAAAAAAACCATAAAAAGGAGAGAAAAAAAAACAAAATACCATTGACATTATTTATGTATATGTAAGGGTTTATGGACACGTCAGCGCAATACTAGATATAAAGAGATGATTCTTAAATAGAATGATAAAATATGGCTAAAAATGTAAGAAGATCAACCAATCCAAAATAATGTAAACATATGAACCTTCAAGGTAAAAGGTAAAGATGTTATAAGTCTGTAAAAGCCATATACTATCTTAACAAATAAATGTATCTGTCAATTTGAGAAAACCGCCCCACTTTGACAGCACTCTGCAGTAGCCAGCTACATACACAGCATTGTATATATGCTAGCGTTGATCTATCAGAACAACACATTTGAATGAAAACTTTGCTAACAACATTTCATCAGAAAGAATACATTTTCTATTGCTATCCATGTGATCGGGACATTGCCATGTGTTTCCTACGTTCTTCAAGAGAAAACTCAACTTTAATTTCTAAATCACATACGAAACGATGTATCTATATCAGTCAAAAAGTCACACAAGGAGAGAAATTCCAGAAATTTGTATGATTCTGATCTACTAAGAGCAAATATAGAAATTTAAACGTTTGTTGATTCTAACCTTGAATTATAGAATTATGTTTACCAGTTCCCTTTGAAATAATATCCAAGACTTCTTGTGAAATTTTGAATTCAATACTCCTTTCATCTCCATCTCATGAGTCCGAATAACTTCAACAACCTCCCACCCATGTGTGCCCATGGTATCCATCCCTGAAACCCAGCCTATAGGACTAGAGTGATTGGACTCTTGCAGAACATCAAATCCATATTCAACGTCATATCAAAAGTCTAAAACTGTTCCTTCATATAAATGAGACAACTCATTAAACCTTGCAACTGGTTTCTCAAAAATCCAAGTGGTATTTTTGTGTGCATTTGATGGGAATCCAGGTATTGTTCCCGATTATGACATATCTGCTAGAATATCCACAAGTCTCCAACCTTTTCTTAAATGTTATGTTCGAACACCACTCCAGTCACAGACACACACCCATTTGCTTTGTCAAAGATATCTTCTAAGCTTGCAGGTTATGGGTACACTGACAGATTTGTAGGTGTGAGGTTCTAATGTTGAGTCATCGATGGGTATTTCACCAAAGATATTAGCACGATCATCTGCATTAAAAAGGAAAATAACGACACTGAGAATAAATTACATTTATGATTGAAATGTATCTAATACATTCAAGAATATCTGCGTTTTAAACTTTGATATGAGTAATTAGTTCCAGTAAGACGATTCAGTAGTGTTTGCATTAGACAACTATGTCCAATTCCATAACGTTGTTAGCTGGTTGTACATTTCTGATGGTGATAACATATTGCATGGAGTTATTCTGAATCAAGGTAACAGCCATTAGTGCTAAATATTATGGCATTATGGTGTGGTCCACTATGATATATTACTAAAATTAGATCTTATCTTCGATGTATGTATGTATGTATGTATGTATGTATCTATGTATGTATGTATGTGTGTGTGTGTGTGTGTGTGTGAGTGTGAGTGTGTGTAGTATAGTGTGATACCCTACGGACAATGGAAATCCCAGTCAAAATACCCTAGGAACGTCTACGGACAAGATTTTTCAGACCCCCCCCCCCCGCGAACGTTTACGGACGATGGGAATTTATTATGGGGAATATTGGGACTGTATACAGACAAGAGACAGTGCAGTTCTTGTATAGGGTAGCGGGTAGCAGGTAAGTTCAGCTAGTTCAGCGGGTAGCGGGTGACGGGTAAATTCCGCTAGTTCAGCGGGTAGCGGGTGGCGGGTAAATTCTGCTAGTTCAGCGGGTAGCGGGTGACGGGTAAATTCCGCTAGTTCAGCGGGTAGCGGGTGGCGGGTAAGTTCAGCTAGTTCATAAAATATACCAATAAAACAGCACTTGGTGGGGCGGGACAAAGAACTTCTTAGTAGACAAAGACATAGACATAGGACACATACATAGAGTGTTGAACATCAAACTATCAACAAACAACTATACAACCAGCTTAAAAAACTAGGGAAGAAAGCAAATCTTTTCGATGCATATGAGTGACCCTGAAAAGAGCCTTTGTTTATTGGGGTCTTTTTTTTTTTTTTGTTAACATCATTCCTTTAACATAGAGGGCATTGCATAGGTCTTCTTCTCTTCTTCAAACTTCTTCTGACTTCTGCTCCGTAGAAGAGGACTCTTTTCAGACAGTCTTGTCTCTCCACATAGATTCTTCTTTTCAAAACGCTCATATCGGTGATCCGGATGGTTGTCCATGATAATCTGACATAAATGGGTAAGTCCGTACGGAACAGCATCGACGATACGAGAGTAGATGATTCAACGTTAGTCCACATCTTGTGACGAGAACAGTTGAATGGAATGAAATAAACTGCGGTTATTTATAGTGGAAACGTGGATCAAAACGGATCGAGTTTTTTGACCAATCCTAACACGCATTACAAAATTCAGTCACAGTGTGGAGTCTGTCTTCCAATTCGAAGAGAGCTACATGTGACGTCACATTCCATATATAGGTGCGCTAGCGTCTGTGCGCAGTGAATCAATGCGGCAGAGTTTTCGAACATGACGGAAATAAAGAAGACGATGAATTGGGGTGCACCGGCCATGGAGACGAGAAGTGACGGTATAGCAGCGGCTACCAAAGTCAATACAGTTCTACTTCCAGAAGAGACCGATTTTAATTGGGATTTAGTCGATTTTCTCTCTGCTTCGCAAGAATTTGTTCCTGTACCAGCACTTTCGCCGCCTTCTCCTTCCTTACCACATGTCGAGGATTTTAAACAGACAGAAAAAAGTATTGGAGAAATTTTTACTGTAGCAGAAAGAAGCCTCGTTGCTCGATGAAAATAGAATTGTTATTCACTCTTTTTAAAATGCAACGCAGCAAGTTCAGTATTTGCATTTATTAAAACAATTTCAATGTCAAACATCAGCCGTGTATCTTTAGTAAAATTATTACTGCATTTTTACATTTTGCATTAAAAAGTTGTATTAAAGCATGTGCCAGCGTTTGTGTAATTTTTAAGTATCCTAACATCATTCTCATAGCAAAGGTTCATCTTTCCCATTCTGCGCAAGTTTTGTTAAAATTACTTTTCATTACAATAAGATGTTTAAAATTAGTCTTCAGTTGTTTAATCGACTGAAGACAAGCTTGTTAAAATCATTGAAAAAATACATATTGAAATTGTATACTGCTTGGGGCCAAACATTCACGTAGCACTGTAGAATTAATTCAAAAACCACATATAAAAAAGAAAATAATGTAGATTTAATCTATCTACAGTGCCATTTTGAACTACAGCTTCCATATAGCAACGCGTTGAATTTTGTCCGTTTAGCCACTGATCCATATTGTTTTATTATGCTCAGTATGTCGTCTTTCATCAATAATTATGCAGCTAGGTCAATAATTATTTTTCCAAAACAAGAATTAGCCCCTCAAAGGCTTTCGTCTTAGTTATATTTGTTAGTTAGGAATACAAATTTCTTATTCAGAAGATTGCTTTATTTTTGGAACTAATCAATAGAGACTTACAATTATTACAGTGCACACGCACATTAATGGTCGCTATGAAGTGCAGGCTGACCCCGTGAACGGCCTAATGTACAGTTTACGGATTAGTGGGCTGCATGCTTTCCAAACACACTTTCAAGACTATTTGCTATATCACGACAAAAAAAGGGCTCAAATTTAGGTTTTCGAAGGACACGCTGAGTTAGCCGAGCCGCCATGGCCTCGGTGTTATCCATAGATTACGATGACTACGAATCTGGCTGGGCTGCTTTCGTATTATGGTTCCCAGTTCAGCTGAACGAAGCGGTTGCTTTTACTTACCTATGCATCAAGGACACAATGCTAGTTCATAGCACAACCGATTATCATTGCAAAAAGTAATTAAAATTATATGGGACTCAAAACAAATCTTCTCATATCTTTTTTTATATAGATTTAACTCAAGATTTGCTATAAAGTAAGGTAGGCTAGCATCATTAAGAGTACATTCTGAGACCTTAACTTATTGATTTAAAGATTGGCCCTCTTTAACATTTCCTGAATGATTTTCAGTATTGATTATTTCCTATTTATATGTAGACATAAATAAAGATGTTTTGTGATATGTATGTATCACCTTGATTCAAACATACTCAAGCTGACCCACACATGCGTACTGGCACAACCAATGAATCCTCTAAATACAGATAAGATTATTTTACGTACATTACTAATAAATTATTGTCATATGTAGCTTCTTGTTGCGAAATAAACAATATAAAGTATGTATGTTAATTAATGTAGCAAACGAAACACATGCATTTTAGAAACGCAGACATTTCCTTATTCTAAAAAAATATTATTTTAGTTTTAAGCGACTTAACAGACTTAGACATTCTGGCTTCCTTCTGAGTGATGGAGTTATGTGCAAACGTGGTAAACTAATAATAGGAAGATGATTATTTATGTCTCTTTGAAGATTTCATGGAGCAAGGTCCAGTAAGAAGAAAAGTGAAATGACCCCTGTAAGCAAAGAAATTTAGTTGAATATCATATGATTTCCAGCTGTTAACCGGCAGAATCAATCATTAAACAGGTACTCTCTCTCTCTCTCTGTCTCTCTCTCCGTCCCTGCAGGATACAATAAAATACACATGAAAATACAATGCACAATGTTCATAGTATGGGTCGATGTTTAGTCCACTGCAAAACCTAAATCATTTTATCTGTGTGTGCGCGTGTGTGTGTGTTTGAGAGAGAGAGAGAGAGAGAGAGAGAGAGAGAGAGAGAGATTAAATATTAACAATTCCAAACTGTGGTTTCTCGCTGAATCAAATCAAATCCATGCTACATTTATATACAGAAAATAACAATGAAATATACATTTAAAAAAACAAAACTATCTTGACCGTCTAAACGAGGTTTGTATTTCTAGATCTGTAACACAATAGATACATTTAAGTTTTTTCATACAAAGGTGATATTGTTTTCAGTTGGTGTAAATGAAAAAAAAATTCTATGATCTTTGATGTAATATTGTCCGGGCCCCCATGCCACGATAAACACATTTTGCTAAGATTAGGTAGTAATGATGAGGATTTGTTTTCGGTTGGCTTGTATATATTTCCTTATGATAATAAATAATATTCCATAACAAATTCTAGTTAAGACTAAGTGGCGGATATACAAGCCAAAAACAACTTCTATCTTAAAGATGATTCTTACTGATTTTTTTCCTATATCAATATTAATGACATAATATCCACATCTAAACCGTATCAAACATTTTCTGGGATTGTTATTGAAATATCTGTTGGAAGGGGTTCTAAAGCAATCTTAACACCATTATTCTGTTCTGCCAAAAAGTGAAAGCAATAGTTATGAAACAGACGTACGTCAATGATACATTCCTTGTTGTTTCTGAAGAAAAAAACACTTTAATTATAATTATTCCAGCTCCACGATCAAGATGAAAACGGTCTTCGTCATTTTACTGCTCTTGTTTTCGGTTGCCATAGCAACACCCGGCTACTATGGAGGATAACATTGTCGCGGTGACAGTTCATACTCACGAGGTGGATATAGCCGAGGTAGACCGGGTTATTCTGCATACAGTAGAGGTGGATGCAGTTGATATTGTAGACATGGATACAGTGGATATCGTAGACATGGATACAGTGGATATAGTAGACACTATTATTAAGGTAGCGATACAGCGATTAATTTATGGATTACACCATAATCAGGTAGGTAATTCTCCACACATATTTTCTTTCTTGCAATACAACTAAGGGCATATTGTTATTTTGTTTGGTTCGTGATAACTGTCCAAAATAATTGCCGCTTTAATGTACTTTATAAATTGGATATCAATCGATACAATTATTTGTGGGATCATAACTTGAAATTGTCATTTTTAAATTTCCTATTTGGCAGGCATTTTGCCTTCACATTATCATAATTTATTACAAAAAACAAAAGCAATGTTTTAAGAACATATATGTAAGCAATCTTGATTGTTTTGTTTTCTTTGTATCTATCAAACGATTAACATCATCTGAACTATTGAAATAATGTCGACCTTGATATTTGAAGACTTGTAAAGTTTGGATCTCTAGTGTTATTTGTCACATACCTATGTCGACCAGTATGCAATTGCCTATCTTCTTGGATCGTTTGAATTACACAAACTATTATTTGACATGTATTATTGTTTAGTTTAATTATGGTTAAAGGAAGTAGATCCCTGTAACGTGTAAGCCTATAGAGCTAAACATAGATATTTAGTATTTTTATCATAGAGATATACAATAAACACTTTAAAGTGTCAAAATATGGTATCGGTATGTAAATCATAATACAGGTAGGGCTTTGTGTACGAATCTTTCGCATGTAAATATTTGTGAAAACGCAACGGTTAAAATACCTCAAATGATGTCATAGAAAATATGGCCTCAATCGAAATGGCAATCAGAAATGTCTGTAGTATTTGTTATATCTTTCAATGATATTTATTTCCGAAACACCTGAAACATAGCCAGTTGTATATGTATATACCTAGTATGATCACCTGTCATGTTCCCACAAACAAATTTGTATCATCAACCATTTTGCGTGTACTGTTAAAGAACCTTATGAAGAAAATATTCTGTTGACTCCTTTCTGCTTGCAAACAGAACTACCCACGTAGCAAATCATAGCATTTATATTTCTATTTATTACCTCTTTACGTAAACGATGTTTTATATCAAGATTTCATTTTTTTATATTCTTGATTTTAGGATGTTAATCATAAATCAGAAACCTTTATCCTAGTTATTTCGAGTACACAAACTAGTATCAGTCACCAGTGATGAATGCTAAATTAAACCATGACCGTAAAACCGAATATTCAGTTTAATCCTTTTAACTGGTCTCCAAAGAATACACCCAGACCGTCTTTTATATTCGTGAATGCTCGTTGGTGAAAATTATTCTTTGTTACCACTTCCAATATGGGCAAAGAGTATATAAATGTTTCTACGTGTTTGAGACTAATGCATAAGCCTTGCCTCTGATTAAATGGTTGTCTGGGTTAGAGATTAAGGTTAGCTGACAAATTAATATGTGTGAACATTCTGTGTGCATACGACTGGTCTTCCATCCAAACGTAGAATGTACAGTTCGTTAAAGTCCAACTATCATGCCAATTTTTCTACTATCTATCTGAATATGATTGAGACTAAAAAGGAGTTACATCAGGCAAGCATAATATTCCTTTAGAAAGAGTAAGATTTTGCACAATTACCTGTAAAATGTTTGAGCATTTGTCTAAATAAAATATTTTTTATAGTGGTTAGAAATTGCTTTAAAATAAAAATCCACTGTTCGGTAATAATAATTAAAATGCAACGTTTGAGCTCTTGATAAATTGGATTTTTCGTCCAGTAAAATTAACATTTTATTTTGCCTCCTGTATGTTTTCCAATCAGCAATCATTTTCTTTCGTGTTGGTACCGTTGACTTTATGGGTAAATATCAAAGTAAAGAAAACTATTTTAATAACAAGAATTATTATTCTCCTAATGTTTGTAGAGCGAAGACAAAAAAGATAGTGTTTCTGGGTAGTATAATATTGCCTTTCTTGAAGTAAAAAGACAAAATAAGCAAACAGATCTTATAGTAATATTTGTATTCCTATGTTTATGGTTGACAACAGGTATACTCAGAGATATTTAAACCTTATCACAAAGTTTTCAAAAGATACCGATATAAAAATAAGTTAAACTATCTAAATTTCTGTCAGATCCAGCTCATTCTCGCATGCATTATACAATATTGTCTGTAACATACGCATGCATTATACAATATAGTCTGTAACATACGCATGCATTATACAATATTGTCTGTAACATACGCATGCATTATACAATATTGTCTGTAACATACGCATGCATTATACAATATTGTCTGTAACATTCGAGGTAATATGAGATTTTTTAAGCTAATAGGATGGCGTCTTGAAAACTAGAGGAAAGTCAATGAAATAGTTTGATTGAAATTTACAATATATGTCCTATATTTAAGTACCGATTGATGGATCGTTTCTGACATGTCATCCAGCATTGTGTGAATTGATGCAAATTTTGACACAATATTTAATCTGATAGCTCTACCATCGGCCATTGACAATTAGATAAGCAGATGCTATGCATGATAGAATGATAGTATCGGAGGAGTCATTTCGTTCTTTGTTATTATGCACATAATGTAGTTCCTTGCACTTTCTACAGCCGTGCTTTCAGGCAAGTTATTGACATATTACTGCATCATTTGTGTAACTGAGACAAGCTGTTGTCTCAGTGTTCTAATAGACCAAAGATCTCACCGGCGAAAGATTATCTGACGTTTGAGGAAAATGATCAACGCCACTTGATTCATTACAGCAGAAGGACAAACGTGTCAGGTCTCTAGGTTATGGAGGGAAAATAATCTGCTAGTTTGCATTTTCTTGGCAGTTTTGTCATACATTAATTGTATTCGAGGACATGTTATTAAAAGATCCAAAATCAAACTCATTAAATAATAATAATAATAATAATAATAATAATAATAAATCTTAAAAACTGCCAACTCATTCTTTTTTCAAATAGCAGTTGTATTGCCGTGTTGCGTAGCATTAACTTTATTGCTACATTAATGCACATATTTTATCCAATGTATCGACCAATCTGCTGGCCACTTTTATGTCAGTTTTTATGGCCTCGTCCCATATGAATGAACAAGAAAAAAAGACTCTTATATGTATGATAGCCGCTTTTAAATGTTAGTTGTTCTATCGTCAGGTTCAATATATAAATCAGAGTTTATAATTCCTATTGGTTTCTATCCAGTGTTGTATAATTTGGCCTTATTTTCAAAATTTTGCAATATGCTATCGATAAATAGAAAGGAATGCAGATGAGCATATGGGTAGATATGCCGCCAGATAGATATAAGGAGAAGCATAGATGAAAATGTGGTTGCAGACAAACTGAAGGAGAGTATGATCGATGACATGTTCGCTCTTCTCAGAAATAATACTCTGGAGAAACAGTCCTGTTACTAATTTCATTTCCTTTTTCCAATATACTGCATGTATGAAGAAGCCTCTTGTTCACGAAATGTACACATCGGACACACATGTTGCTGTTTCGGAGAGAAATGTATATGAATTATATACATGTAATAATAATGTATGGATCTTTTATGGATCAGACTAGAAATATCGCTTCCACAGAAGTAACAAGCACAACCAATCAGATTCAAGGACGTCTAATTAGTATGCTTGGATCTTGCTCACTATCATTGGGATCTTTACGCTATACGCATATAATTCAAGATTGATCAAAATTATATCAGAAATGAGGCATCTAGGATGGTAACAAATTCCAACAATCAGATTCAATGTCCCTTCATTAATATGCATTAATCTTGTTCATTATCAAACCCGTTCCATATTTTGACAATGTAAACATAAACACCAAGTTTGATTGAAATTGGGTAGACAATATGGACTCAACAATGATAACAAGCAATTGTTGACACACAGACGACACGGGTCATACACATTATAATATTAAAATTGTACTGCACACAACGCGTACTTGGTATTAGGACTGTGCGCAGCATGCTTTGCCTGTGAATCATGAAGATTTCTGATAAATGCTTCAAATGGTTAAACACAAAAACTGTTTTGATTTCAAGATTCATTAAATTTTATGTTTTGGGCATTGTAATAATGGGCAGATCTTGTGTACGAGATTGCGATTCCTGGCTGTGTTTTAAATTGTAACTACAGTTGCCACCCCCTCACGTTCGCAGCTGAAGCAAGAAACAAATGAACAACACTTGCTACACTGTTCACTTTTACTAATTCAGATTTTACATTGATTTTTAAAAATATATATATTTAGCAATAGTTAAAACAACAATAGAAATGTAGCAATCCTCTCCTGAAAGCAAATGAATTATTTAAGCTTGTGATGCGCTATTTAACTCCTGAGGTTTGGTTAACTTTAACCCATAATAATAATATTGTACCTGAAATATGGTCAGCTTTAACTTGAATCTACATAAGCGACCGTAAGAGACAATAAACTTTAACTTCATATTACCCATAATGTTTTACCTGAAGTTCACCCTCAACAGAAACTTCTTTGATCTTTTATCTTAAGGTCAAGACATATTTTGATAAATCCACTTTTAAATGTTATACACTATAACAATTACCAATTTCCTTTCTAAGCAATAGAGATAAATAAGAATGGACAGGAATATTTTATACTCAACCTTTATAATTCTATGTACAGCGCATTTTCCTTGCCTTTAATGTGAGAAAAAATATTGAAGATGCGACTCTAGCGTCATCATCAACACCATCATCATCATCATCACCATCGTCATCATCATCATCAACAACAACAACATCATCAGCATCAGCATCATCACAAGCAATACCAACATCTAAATAACTTATTTTTCAACATGGTCTTATTTTTTATAGATCGATAGAAAGATATATATATATATATATATATATATATATATATATATATATATATATATATATATATATATATATATATATATATAAATGACATGTTTCTTGGTACTTAGCTTCTTTCGATCATTGTTTTGTAAGTCACGTTCTTTTTATTTGCCTTTTTCAGTAACTCATTTTTGCATATGCATATATATATATATATATATATATATATATATATATATATATATATATATATAATGTGTGTGTGTGTGTGTACGTATTGATCTTATTCATTCTTTCTCCATGTGTTTGTCGTTTGTAACTAAATCCATCCATTATTATTTAGTAATTGTCTATTGCACTAAAAGATAGAAAACATGAATTGTTTGCACTATGTAACAAGGTTGTATTCTTCTAGATCCTTCACCTAATACATTTTTAAACTAAAGTATTTTTCTACATTTTGGCTATAATTGCCCTCCTGTATTTAGGGTGTAGTGAGCTGATTTCACCTGTCAAGATTATACATTCACTCAATGATATACCCAAATAGACTACAGTTATGTTGATTCCTAACCCACTGTAAAAGGATATTCTGCACGTGCAGAACGCCCATGAATACATTTTTATGAATCACTCTCTGGATGGGTGTACTGAAAATTTATTGTGTTTCTTACGGGTTGAGGGTGTGTGACTTTTCATTTATTCGTGAAATCACAAAGATATATCACTCTAATCTCTTGGTTGTACACTCTAGTCTCAGTTAAAACCACGAGCTAATCAGCAAACATGAACCTGATCTGCTATAGTATAAAGCGGCTGCATTGTAGGGTGCATGTTGGTGGTTCTACTGATTACTTCTAGCAAACAGCTCCGACCCAGATCTGCCGGAACATTATGCGCCGACTTTGTTAACTTCATTAGTGATTAGGTAAGATTTACACATCGATAAATACCCGACCATGATCATTTAATCCTTATAATTACAATTTCGTCCTTTCTTCGTCAAATCAACTTATTCGATCAACAAAACGTTCCAGTTTAAGTAGCGTGTACTTTCCTTTCATTCGCCGCTTCGCATCGCCCCAAAATGCATTAACTATACAAAATCACACGAACATATTGACTACTGTCACAGTTACGTTTATTCAGAAACTTCATACTTTACATCTTAGACAATGGCTACCGATCGTTTCAACATATTAAGTTTATTTACAACATTCTTGTTCAATGATAGTCAGTCCCATCTGCTACGTCAGATGACCATGACCTTACATAATAACAGCTGAAACGGAATGTACTAATGTGCTAGATTAAATTTCCTATCAAACTTTAAATCATAATGGATTTTATCAATGAACATCATGGAAATATGAACAAGATGATGCTATCCCTTACTAACATAAAAGTAACAATTACATAAATTGGATACAGGAATAACATTTTATATCATTCTCAACAGCGTTAATACTTGTGAAGACCCGTTCAGTGATCTAATGTCAAATTAAATGTAATTACTGTCACAGTTACGTCTATTCGGCAACTTAATACTTTACATATTTGACAATGGCTACCCGTGATGTCAGCGCATTTCTTTTCAAATAGAAAATAATATTCTTTTTTTACGTTTAAAATGTACTATACAGGAATAATATTTTATCTTTTTCATCAGCGCTAACACTTAACTAGACCCTTTCAGTTATTTAATCTGAAATTAAATGTGCATTGTTAAATGTAGAGTTGCTTGCAAAACTGGCCATATCTTTTGTTTGGTTGCATAGTTGAGTACTGGAGTGCTGGAAGGAATTAATGATTACACATCCAAAATAATTTAAATTAGCAAAACAGTCACCTTTATATATTGTTATATACATTTTTCAATGGTGTTAAGTCACATTGGTGGAGATGGTAGTTTTACAATTTAAGAACTTTATTCAGTTTTTGAATAATGGTCTCATAAATATTTATTTTTATTCTTGTGCAAGTGGTCATATTCACCAAACCACCAACATCCACACACGTTGTTTAAATAAGCAAACAAAATTGTTAATAAAAAAAATTACCATTGAAAACGGCAATACCCAATTTTGTGTTTCGTTTAGCAGCCTATGAGTATTGATTTATTTCAACAGCTTTTAAGTCCTCAAATAATTTCTCTTATCTTGATTTATATCCCTCGTCAGCCTTAAAATTGACTGGCTGAGTTCCCACACTGTCGTTGTTGTGTATGTCTAGAGTGACTAAGGTCATGGGGTGCTCTGTGAGGGAATTTATCAGTCTGTTGTTCTGTTTCATTTTCAGCGTCGGTAACGTCGTTCACATTATAGTCAAATCCATCTTCATCTGCTTCGGTCTCTTCTATTATTTCTTTAAACTCCTTGTCATCTAATTGTTCAAAAACTCCTCAGAAAATTGCAGTGAAAAACCCCGTAATCTGCCATTTTGTGCAACTATGTAGCAGACGAAAGCCAAATTGTAAAATATGCATTTCAATCAAAGAACATTTGAAAAAGTATTAAAAAAGGGTATAATTTATTTGCATTTGCTGAATAAAAAAATTAAAGAATGAAAAAATCTATTCACAATGACGTGTCTGCAATGTTTATTTATAATGCAAACAGTACAAAAGCCGAAAGTAGTCCTAGAATTTATCGATGTGTAAAAACTTCCAGATCAGTATACGTGACCGTTTACAGCCAGTCGTATTGCAAAAAATGATTTAAAAAATTGGATTTATACTGAAATTGAATTTACAAAAACAATTCTTTTTATTGTTATAATTAAATTTTACACCTGTTAAGGACAGACTATCTGTATCAAATATTAATTCTAACTGAATTTGTTGGCGTTGATGAATACATTAAAATAGCAAATAATATCCGTAATTTGTGTACAATGCTATGTATATGTTTTTGGTAATTCTTGTACATGATTTTTGATTTTAAAAAATTATTCATAACTGCAAATTGTATTAATCATCTACCGCTGGATTTGGCGTACGTGATGTTGAGAGATGCATATGATCTATGAATAAATGCTTACGTATGTCTTGACAGTTAATACCAATATAATTAGTAGTAAATATGACTATGAGATTAGGTCTTTTTCCCATTGGACAGGTAGTCAGGTGGTATCTAGAATAATTAAGTTAATTCCCATAGAGGGTTTAAATCATACGAGTTCTTCTACGATGTTGTCACATAGGATTTATTTGTATAAGTGGGTAATATAACATTACGAGTATTATATGAGGATATATATTAAAATCCCTATGGTTGATGATTCTAGGGACCTTGATTACTACAAATATTGACACCCTAGCGCTAAACAAGCAATTCAACAATTCGATCCATACTGGGTTTCTGTTTGGTATCGAACCTAGGATTCCCTTATGCAAGATAAGATAGTTATCGCCTGCCTGCACGTTCCAGTGCCATACTACCGTGGCTACGGCCACATTGAGGTTATCACGTAGGAAGGATTGATAGTTTCTGTGCTTGAGCTTTCTCGCCACTATATAAGTAACTTGGATTGGGCAGTTTACTTATTCTTATATCTTGTGTTCCTATTGTAACATCCTGTCTGCAGAAGTGTTTAATGTTGTACTTATGTAGTATTTGAGAGGAAAATCATTTGTTTGGACTGTTCGGTGGAACTGGAAGATGTTCATTGGACTATAATATTATTTTGGAACTATTGTGAATTATTCAAAGGAGTTCTGGACAATGCCATTTTGACCAAGCCATGATTCCTGGCGAATCAGTACATTTCCGGTTCTGGAATTTATTCAGACCTTTTCATTCTTTTTGACTTTAACAGAACATTTTATTTTCAGGATTATTTTGAATTCATTTCATAATAATGTAAGTTCCTCTCGCATTTTCGTTTATAAATTAGATAATTATATTATTTTCATTTTACAAAACATGTTCGCTTTGCTTCTTTTTGTTACTTTTTTATGACCATATATTCGTAACAACACTCAATAAAAAATAATAATAAAAAAAACAACAACTTTGTTAATCTGGCTACCTGGCACAAATTGACTCCTGGTTGTTTAAATCATCAGAGCTGTTGCCTCTATCTAACACTAAAGGCAATTTCAACAAGTCTGTCTCCATGGTTGAATAATATGCAGATACTTTTGTTAAAATGTACAGTATCATTTCCAGTTGGTTAAATTCGTGTGAAAATGTTTGCCAATGTCGAAATTAGGAGTTGCGCCAGCCGCAGTTCGCGTACAACATTCACACCTTGCGATAATGGCCGATAACAAACCCTTTGTAAAAAGCAAAGAAGGCAGACTGTTGTTTGTGATTAATATTAAATAATCAAATGGCAGATGAAATTGCCGCATTGAACATGACGGATTGAACAAATGCTGTTTTGGTCAAAATCATCCATGAAAATTTGAGAGGGATGGAGAGATTGTTTTACTATTAACTTTTCCATCAAGAAATACTTCTTCGACCCTTTATGACAGGGAACCGTTTAAAAGCTAACAAAGTCTAAAAATAAATAATGCTTTTAATTTACATTTAGAAATGAACAGAATGTGTACTTTTACTAAGTCTTGTTTAGGTCACAATGCCATACAAAACATGAAAATGTGAACAGCATATACGCTAGGCGAAATCCACCTAGTCAGTACCACTTTAATAAACGAATCAGGTGTGTGGGGGATTTTTTTCTTTGTCATTTTTGTTATTGGGAAAATATTGTGATAGATAGTACTTTTATCCTTATAGTTTCAAAGGTTTTATGCTGAATTCTTATTCATTTTTGGTATTGTTCTTTTTTAATACTACACCTGGCTTCATTTGCCAATGTTCGATAAACTGTCTACTTAGTCAGTGTATACGAACATAGCTTACAATTCATTTTATCTACGCTTCTTTACTAATGGTCAAAAAAGAAGTACCAGTTGGATATTTTTGGTTCACTCCATATGCTAGAAATACTAATTAATAAGGATTGAATTATTACTTGATTACAATTTTATTCCATCCTTTTTGGTTTTTAAATAGAGCTTAAGTAAAAACATTTTCTGTACCTAGGGAAAAATGTCCTCATTATTTTCTTTTAAATATTTCAGCGTTTACTTCTTGTCAGATGTTTTTTGAGTAAAATGGATGCTATTTTTTGCCATATTGTGAATTTGAACTCTTGTTTTATATCATTTTTAATTGCCATCATTTAATGATCTGAATGTTGGTAGAATCTAAATTAGGATTTATTATTTTAATTTTGTGGTCTTTATGGCTTATTTCTGACGATAATAATGCACATATTATAAATATCGGACACCATGAACGAAGAGATATAACCCGGTTGTCGAATATATTTTGTTTCTGCTATCTTTATAATTCTTATTTCCCCCTTCCTCTCTGACACACACACACACACACACACACACACACACACACACACACACACTATGTTTATTTGATACAAGTGCAAGGTAGGTGCGAAAAATCAAACATTCTTAAAATGATCCATATTATATCATTCCCGTTCGCATATTTTAACAAAAATTATCATTCGTGCAAAACATATAAAACACATTAGGTCATAAAAAATACTGTACGTACCAGCTAAATTAAGCGCTAAGTCCTAAATGTATGTATGTATGTATGTATGTATGTATGTATGTATGTATCTACCTCTCCGGCGGCATAATTGGTTAGTGAGTCCGCCTCGGTGTCGGAAGATTTTGGGTTCGAACCCCATCAGAACAAATACTAATAAAAATGTTACTAGCATCTGCCTGACTTGTATTCAGCATTAAGAGGTTACTATTAGGACTGGTCGGCCTGGCTTCAGGTTGTACATGATGCTACATGTCTGCGGCATAATGTCCCAGTGCTGAACATCAGTATGAGCTGCCACCATGCGGACATCGTGGCACAATTAGTGCAAAATCTACGTCACAAAACTGTCACAAACACACACACACACACACACGCACACACATTCTTGTATTTGGTGGATATCGATGACTCGGGTATGGAACCTACCGATGACATTTGTTCTCGATTTGATAGAGCGAAACTAAATACAGTGTGAGGCAGTAAATTAATAGCAAATGGTGATGTATCAAGTGGGGAATGATATCATCAATTCTAAGGAATAGGAAATTTGGCAATGTAAGCGAGGACGCACACGCTTACACGAATATCCTGTATGATCCATGCAAGCTAAGGACGCATACTATTACACAAAATCACGCAGACCATGGACATTGGTACATTATGACCAACGAGGACATATTTTTGCATATCTAGTCCAGTCTTAACAATCAATACGACCACTTAAAAGGTTAGTGTTAGGACTTGTCGGCCTGGTGTCAGAATAATGTGATTCCGTAGGAAATTATGCTACATGTCTGTGGCGTGAATCCAGAGTGCAAGAAATCATTATAAACTGCCACACTGCAAACATCGTAGCGATATGATTGAGAGATAGGTGAAGCTACGTTAATATCAAATCCAAATCACGTACTATTAATAAGTAACTGTAACCTCCATACAAGTTTCGTCTACAACTGTTCTTTAGAGCAATTACATTATTTGCTGAATATATATATTGTTATTGACTGATGATGAATTTATTGATTGACTGATTGTACTGCAATTATTCTTTAGTAGGACTAATCCATCTCTTTGGAGCTAATACTGTACAAAATTTGGAGTATGCCATTTGGTTATAGAGCCCCGTTGTAAGGAATTCTTAGATTTCTGTGATTACGTGTTTGATTGGGGGCCCCGAGTGGCCGAGTGGTCTAAAGCGCTCTCCGTTACGGGTCACTGCCATCTCACCTCTGTCTGCGTGGGTTCGAGTCTAGGATTCGGCTAACGTGGGTATGTGAGAAAGTTTGCCAGTAGCTTCTCGTGGGTCGGTGGTTCTTCCCGGGGTTTTACCGGGTTCTTCCTCCACCATTAATATTGGCCGCCATGCATAGCCTTTCGTGATCGTGTGCTGAAATATCGTAGTAAACCCCACAACAACAACAACAACAACGTGTTTGATTATTGAATTCGGTGCAAATGGAAATATTTCTTGGCCCGAAATAATTAGCCAGTTAGTAGGAGCAAACGTCACGGAGTGAAGCGTTAGTAAGTTTCCAGGATGCCATGGTTGACTTTTAGTGAATTTAGGTCAAAAGCGCAGGATTGCCCCCGTCATACCATAGTCTCCATTAAAACTTAGTGGTGTACATTGTTGGTGTGGCTGTAGTGTGGATTTAAGTCAGGAGACCATGTAAATTACACAAAGGAATAAACAAGGAACTCTTTTGATACCGTTTATATCGCCATGGTAGCAAATGTGACGCAGTTGTACTGATGAAATGTGCCTTGAAACTATAAATTGAATGGCTTAAGGTGGCTATGTAAAAATAGTTCCTTGTATTAAGAGATATTTGTATAGTTTCTATGACGTTAACTGCTGACGGTACGGAAAGTAGATGAAGAGAAACTATGCAGATGTGAGGCTGATGGATAATTGGCAAGTTGTGAGATTTGATGTCTTGCATTGATTAGCGAAAGATTTATGCATAGAATGGACATGTCGGACAGCTAATTTACAACCGAAGTTGTATAGAAATCTTTATAAATTTGGGGTAAACTTATGACTTCTAGCGGAATCGCGCCAGTGTTTGACACCGCTCTGTCAAGCAGATACCCCTGGCTTGTAACAATACAATTTGGCTAGATTTTAACATTGATGGCAAAAAACTCGCCTTATCAGCAATGACTATTAGCTTTTTGACAAAATAGAGTAATATCTTCCATGTATAATACGCGTATTTATCTCTCTCTCTCTCTCTCTCTGGGATTCTCACGAGTCACATTACAAAACACTTAGCTTATTCATTTGCTAATTCAAGGTATCTCGTAAAGGTATTTTGTATCATTGATTGGAAGTTTCAAAAACCTTTATTTCCGCGTCGCCTTGTATGTAAAACATGCTGTAAAGAGACTAAATGAGTGAGAATATTACAGTATAATGCTGATCTAAATAAATTTTCTTTTAAGTTATAAATACAATTTGGTCCACTAGAACATCCTGAGCGTTATGGCTATTGTTAAAAGCCTCTTTAAATTTGGGAAAACAATATAGATGGACGCCTTGTGTTAACATTTTGTGTGCTGTTTTAATAAGACTTCGTTTACAACATAACTATCAATATAAACATAATTCGTGATATGTTAAGTAATTTCTTTGTTTATCTATTGAAGATAAAGTACAGAGGTAATTCGACTGATTGCCCATTAGCAGTGGTGGCACCTAGGTAGTAACGATACCTCATCACCTGCTCTCATGAAAGCACTGATTAAGATCTTTTACACATTTATAAGTGTTATTGCAATTAAACCATATTTATAGCATTTGGTGTATGATCTCTGCATTTTTTTAAAACAAGCCCTTCATTTATGTCAATCATCTGTCAAAGATTAGATGCCCTAGATCTTATTTTAAAAGACTTCCAGAATCAATCTTGAAATTTAATAATCTTTTCTGACTTTTTGATGACTATATTTTTACACTGGCTTCTTTCAATCGATGCATCAATCAATATTTATAACTAAAATGTCACTGAAGTACCTATGTTGTCATGGTTACCATCTTACTGTAAATAGGTAGAGTACTGTTCGATACTCCTATGATCCGAACATAACCGCTGACTAGTGAGCGACACTAAAGACACTAAATGGTAAGGTAACCCTAACATGAACCTTATGACTGTTGCTCTAGTAGTCAGTGATATTTAGGTTACTAAAATTGACTGTTATTACAATAAATGGCTTTAATGTTACAAGTTATTTCAATCAAAAATACATTAATCTACAACCTCTGAATAACACATTGTGAGAATTGTGTATTGAATTAAAAGTGTATGATGCAGACAAAAATATAAAACACCATACCCTTTACTATTGGACACTAGGAGAGGTCAATTCTGTGTGATTCTTTCTGAATCAGAGAAGCATACAAGCAGAAGTTTAATAAATAGCTTAGGGTAGAACAAAGAAATAAAAAATGGTAACAGAAAGCAGGATGTTGCTCCATTACAGAATTTTTTCATCTTTCAGCTAGTGCACAATAACAGTTAATCATGGTATTTTCAATAGCGTAAGCAAGTGAGACAAACACACAATAGAGACTTAACTTTCTCAAAAGAAAACATTTATTAAAGAATGATAGTTTGTCTCAAAATATTTAAAATGGTGTATGATCTGCTGTAAGCATATCCAAATGTACAATATTATCTCATTAGAAGCTTATGAGATTATAAAATCATAAAATACACAAACGATCGTTTGGCTTCTCTCATCAATTATGCTGCAAATAATCAACAGAATTACCACCGATGCTCCATTCAGAGAGGAGTGCAAAGCTTGTTTCAGGTGAACATCTGTACAAAATCATGTAGGTTCTTCTGAAAGGTTCTGAAAAAAGAGAAAAACAAATATAATTGATGCACAAAGATATGTTTAATGAAATTAAAACTTTTTCCAGATTTCATGTGATACTTCTGTGATTTGTTCTGTCTCATGTGGATTTTACTACAGAATATGACACACACACTAACAGGGAAATGTCATCAACCAGTAGTATAAATGGGTGACGTCATTATTAATAGAAAAATGGCATTAACTTACCATGCTGAAATCTATTATGGGAAGTCAATCAAAGCTAGATCTTATGCAAAGATACCTGCCATTTAAGACAGTGTGTGTGTGTGTGTGTGTGTGTGTGTGTGTGTGTGTGTGATTTGGATTTTTAACGTAGCTTTAAAAACATTCAGTCATATTGTTACGATGTCTGCAGCGTGGCAGTTTATAGTGATGTCTAGCACTGGGGCATCATGCCACAGACATGTAGCATGATGTCCCACACAGTGACATTATCCTGACACCAGGCTGACCAGTCCTAACACTAACTTCTTAATGCTGAGTGCTCAGCAAAGCAGCTCTTAGTACCATTTGTATAAGTCTTTGGGTATGACTCGGCTGTGGATGGAACCCACGTCCTCCTGCATCCGAGACAGACGTTCTAACCACTTGATCCACGGAGCGGTGAGGTCATTTTAAAGATTATCCCTTTGAATACTGGTGGCTAAATTTGATAATTGATCAAATTAATACGTAAAAAATTTAAAGTACTTAATACATTCATGCTTTTTGTAAAATTTCTGTTGCACAGATTTTTGTGAGGAAGTTGCTTACAAATTTTTCTATTTGAGTAAAAGTCATGATATAAGGAGAGTGATAAATGTATGAAATTATATTTAGTGGTTTTTGAAAAGTTGTTCAAAGTTTGATATGTTGAAAAGTATCCATACTTATTGACAGATTTAGTGTTATCCTTAAAAAGACTGCTTGGATGCAGTGTGTTAACTTTTGTTTTCATTTTTCTGGTTGTTTAGCAGTCGGATGATGGACAGTTTTTCCATTTTTACCAGATATTACTAGAAATACATCAATCCAATCTGTGTCATAACAACTAAACTGCTAAACTGACATATTTTGAATACTGCAAATAGCAAAATTTTAACAACTAGAATATTTTAGAGAATTTGGAGAGGAAGATAAACTGAGGAAAATATTACATGCTAAAACTACACATCAAAAATGATACCAATTATTCACTTACTTTTTCTTGAAAATTAAATTGATTTTAAAACAACTGAAAAATTGTGATGATGTTACAATATTATGATTTAGCATAGAATTTCACATTAATATTTGGGTATAAAATATGCTGCTAATCATATATGCAAATGTCACAGTGTTTGCGAGCTTAAAGTGGTAATTTCATTCTCTTCCCTTCCATCTTTCTTATAGTGTTTCAAAACTTCATTATGCACAATCAAATCTGTAGACCCATATGAGAATTGCCTACACAATTTGGGTGACTTTGGCACATTCACATGCTTTCACTGGTCAGAGCACAGATCACAAGATCAGCTGGCCAATGGACCTAAATTGACAAAGGAAACATACTAAATTAGTATACCAGTTTAACTGTCCATGATACATTCTTTACTCACTCAGGCTGTAAAGTTAAAACAAGAAGATTGTTTCTTGTAAGTATTCAAATAAAATCAACACATCTGAAGGAAAAATAAGCGAAATAAAATTGGGACTGCATATATTTATTATCTTATAAAGAAGCCTACAAAAGGTAAAACTTGCATATTTACAATCTACTATAGCATAAAGTATACGTAAAAAATAATGCAAAAGAAAAGCTTAATTACAAAACATTAGATATATAATTGTTTTATAAATATTATATTGTTCTTATTCAAGTCTTACCTAGACATAGTTTATATTTGTTTATAAATAAGTAATCATAAAATGGAATATAAAAAAACAAGAACAAAGAGATGTGTTTATACAATACGATAACCCCATTGAAAAACAGCTACAATGTAAATTTTGATGAAAATTTTAAACACTGCTATACTGGCAGGACAATCCAAAGATGTATGCATATCCAATTGTCTACCTCACATTTTCGGGGGATGAATGTGTGCTGACAGGGATATTGTAACAAGCTGAGGGTAAAAATTGTATTAAAAAACCAGCACATTTATCATACTGAAAAACTGCCATAAGGTCCCGAATATCTATTTCAATCCTCTGGATATAAATGCAGATAAGTCTACCAAACTTCAGCAAACTCAAGTTTGAGGGTCCACAAAATGTACGATTTTAAATATTTCCTGTAATGGACTTAAAACATAACCAAATCTATATCCTTCATAAAATGTGTATAATTTAATGGCTTTAAACTAAAATTGTTATATAATGGGTATATACAGATCAGGAAAAGTGAAATTCAATGACTTTTCAATGACTACTCACAGCTTCAATTGTTCTACTTCAATTACTAATTTAAATATAAGAAATAAATACAAACACAATACAGAAATAAATAAATGTTTTAAAACAATTCTTTGTTTTCTTTTGTGTGGCTACTTTGTTCAGGAATGTCCATTTCTTCAACATGTTTTTCTTACACATTACGTAAAGAAGTTACTGCTGCGAGGCTGCATCTTTAATCAGCCATTTAATAAGGTCTTTGTCCTGTAGCCGACTGTCACTGAATGTACCTTTTCCATGTATTTTCTGATGCTAGCTCTTCAATCAAATTAATTGTCAATGCTTGGTGGAAAATTTAAGACCTTGTGAAATTAAAGAATGCACACGTGTTAATAATACACTGTGCAAAGGACGCTATGCATGAATCTGATTACTTCCTGTAGATTCTGTTAATGGACAATGGTTAGCATATGACAGAAAAGCGATTACTTTCTGCAGATTCTGTTAATGGACAATGGTTAGCATATGACAGGAAAGCAAATCATACTTTCAATTCCCACACAATGTAAAATAAATGACTCGAGAGTAAAATTTTCCATTACATTTTATTTTTAAGCAAAGTTTCAAATTTCATGATTTTCAATGACCAATCTTCTTTTAGGTTAACCGTTATGCCAATTCCATAGTTACTTTCAGGATCCTTTGAAACTATGCCCCAAGAAGGAAAATTACACTGCCTCAACAATGTAGAATGAAATGCACAAAACTGTAATAGAGGACTTAAAGGGATATACAAGTTTTTATCATCGGAAAGTTCTATACTTAAAAACAAAAAACGAGTTTAGTGGTCTTTCAATTGTCGAGTTTACCACACAAATGCTTGTCTGCTTTTGTTGGACAATTGTTTTGTTGTAGAAAGTTGTCATAATTAATAAATAATGTAAATTGCAGTTTTGCCTAAAGAAATATAACTCCATTCGCATAGAGAGTACAAATTTAAAAGAAGTTTTATGATCAGATAGTAACAAATTCTTACAGACACTATTCGCATTTTATTCAGTCTTACATTTATTATCATGCCTATTTTAGTAACATAATTTGATCTATTTGCATTTACCATAATTGGTGAATTATCTGTATCACTTTATCGACTTCATCTTTTCATTATCATGGGCAGTTTCCAGTTTGTTCGGCACAACAGTCTGTAACAAGGAAGACAAAACATGATATTTGAAACAGGCTAAGTGCTTTTATTAGATGTGAAACTAAGAATAAGTTCATAATAAGTAAAATGAAACCAAAGCCAATGAAGAAAAAAATGAAAAATGATTTCATACACTACCCTAAGACTTCTGTCAAGTTTACTTCGAAATTAAATTTGTAATAATCAAACTGTTTTGGTATGAAAACCTTCAACAATATTTATGATATAAGACACTAGAACATTCGAGCTAATTTAACTGTCATGATTTCACTAAATTACTATAAGCAACAAGTAACGCAAATATGAAAATTTGTTAACAAATTATTCACTTATATGTAAAATACTGCAAAGACAAATGAATAGGTACTGATGCAAATACCTGACATGCCATGAAGACAACAAAGTTAGTTTTCCATAGAGAATCTTAGCAAACTTATTCCATTACTCAATAATGGAGCCCATATCACTTGCATGTGAAACAACTGAAATTTGTCAAACATGTTTTTGCACAGTTTCACATTAAAAAACTTTGTATCAACATAGTCAGATGGGTGGGGGTGGGGGTCAGGCCCACACCCACTCCCGCTTAAAAAACATACACACACAAATGTACAGTCACTTGTCACTTTAAATTCGACCATTGTTTTATTCTTGCGCATGTTTTATTGGTATTATGCACACTTGGAGTGAATACGTACGCGGAGTTTAGCTTTGGTGCCCTTTCAAGGAAGTCAGGGCCCTTTGGAAATTTCGGAACAACCCCATTCCCCCAACACTGGACCTGATCCAGTCTGGCATCAGCATATTGTTTACTGCAATGGGAGATATGTTTGACTGACATTGTTCAGATCAATTTCTTAATAATCTGTTTGGCAAACTTATCTCTATTCATTTTGAGAATATCATTTTTGTACAGGTTTAAAAATTCACAATTTTTACATCAATTAAAAAGATTGGCCATTCTGAGTAATTTATATTAGGAGACAAAGCTTGCAATAATGTCATGATGAATGCCATCGCTGTAGTATTAGATGAAACAAAGTCATTGTTGTTGCTGTTGTTGTTGTGGGTCCTAATGCCATTTTCAGCACACAATATGTTATACATAGTATCTAGTATAACTGGTGTAGGAAGAACCTGTGAAGGACCACCGACCCATGGGAAGCTACTGGCAATTTTTTTTTACCGTTTTGGGGACTAAAATTAAAAAATACGACTTTTTAGAAATGGCAATTTAAAATATCTGGTGTCAAGTGGATTGTCAAGCCACTTGGTGATTAGATGAGTGCAGTGTCAGTGCTGACCAAGCGTTGCATAAGGGTCATAGAACAGAACCGAGCAACAATCTTTCATATGACTGATTTCAGGTCAGTAACGTCAATTTTTTATATTTGTATCAGAACTGGTAGAGTAAAAGTTTATTCTGGTCGAATAAAACATTTAGTACTTGCCGCACTGGGTGGATGTTGTATTTCTTTATTCACTGGAGATTTGTAAAACCTTGTTTTATGTTCACCAATAAAATTATAAATTTCATACTACTACAAGTTTAAAAATATAACGTGTAGGATATTATTGGCAGACAATTACTCTTCCTAGAATAAAATGAAAATTGTTTCATCAAACCTAAAGGGATCGAAATGATGTATTTGATTATCCTACATAACAAAATAAAATAAGCCTATTTTGTTGTTATCAAGATAACGTGATTAATGGGTGAAAATGATTGATGCCCTGGAAGAGTATATGTATCTGCTTTGTAGATAATAAAAATAAACAGCTACTAGATAATAAAATTGTTTCAAAACTTAACAATTATCAATGGATGGGAAGTGTGGGCTTTAAAAGTTTTAATTCATTTCTCCTAAAGTAACTTTTATGTTCTCAGAAATTTTCCAGCATATTTTCAAAATATTTGTGGCTAAGCTAAAAACAATCAATCTCAAAGTTAAAATCTCTATCATCACATCGGCTAAAAGTAGCATTGTGAATAATTGTAACCAAAAGTAAAAAGAAATAATGGCCATAATTGATAGTTTGGAAACGACTAGGTGTTCAGTTTACTACTAGGTCAACAATTATGCAACCAACTTTTGACTCATGGTAGCAACAGACTGATACATGTAAAAAAACAAAATTATAATGCTGCATCATTATGCAGACAACAAAAAGAGTGGTGATGCAATACCTCCTACTATGGTTGGCTACTGCCAATTTATAGATAAGCAGTGAATATTTATATTTTACACAATCCAAATGACTAAAATCCTGGAGACAAATTGTTCAGTGAGTTGAGAACACAGTAATGAGGCATATACTGCTCTTGTCGTACGTACAGTATATTTCTTGAATAAAATGAATAAAAATATATTAATACTGAAGAAAACACTTCGATAGTTTCGTTTCATTCAAAATACTTCTCATCCTTTTAACCAATTTTGGCATTTTGGACTTCCATTGCATTCCAGCCTACTGAAATGTAGGCCAATGAACTTGAAAACACGTCCACATGTCTGTGTGAGAATTTGAATTAATTTGAAAGAAAGACACCAGAGTAAGTAAAGTCTGACTAAAATATTATTAATTTAATTTGTAGAAAAGTGTTGAGATGGGCTGCCAAGAGTGTTAGTATTCCTGAAAATTTAACTTCTTGTTCTGATGATAGTCAACATTGGAACACACTATATAATACCGTTATTTCGTCAGTAAGACCTAAATCCCCAAAACGTAAATATCAGGGTTGATGTCTTAACTGTTAGCATCAGTTTAAGGCCATTTGTCATCCTATGCTACACGACAGCAAATATATCTGGTGGAGGAAGAACCTGGTAAAACCACTCGGAAGAATCAGGAAATGATGGGAAGCTAGTGGCAAGGTGTCTAAAACAGTGCAGAGCTAGTCCTACAACGTAACTTCGTAAGACGGTAACGGGTCAGAAAGGACCGGTACCAAAAAGGTCCGGTCCAGAAAGGTCAATAACGGGTCAGAAATTACCTGGACGCAAAAGGCTCTGGTTAAAAAGGACCGTTCAGAAGATCGTTTAATTTTTAAAAATAATAATAATAATAAGAAGAAGAAGAAGGGTTTTTCTACTATATATATATATATATATATATATATATATATATATATATATATATATATATATATATATATATATATATATTCACTCCTAAGTCAATGACATTGTTACATATATTACTAAAACACTGAGCTGCCAAAACTGAAGCACTGGTTAGTGATGATTAACACCTAGAAAAAAAGCACGGATGGCAAACAGCAAACCTTTACCGATTACGCAGATTGTAGTACCGATATTACGAATGAATCAGCAATCCTCTTGTACTTTTCACACTTCCTTTACCTCTATTCTGTCTCAGATTGATTTAATATGTTAGGAAAATTTGATAATCACAGTTAAGAAGTAAATACAAGTCTCCACAATCACAACTCTTTCACATGCATCCAGCCTCAACAGCGCCTGATGTTTCATACGATTTAATTGTTTTTTAAACGATTACTGAGACTCTCCTTACTCAACTTCCAATGGGACAAGAAAATATCTACTTCCATACGGTGCATGCGCATGCGCAGCAACAAATAATAAGATAATTACATGTAATACCTATTTAAACGGCAAAGTCTTTACTGGTAATCACTGATTCAGGTGTTTAGGGATTTATTTGTATGCTAACTTCATTACAATCTATTTATTTTTATTTTATCAATATTTTACTAAATTACCTGCTGTGTACAATTTATCTCAACGACACACAATTAAGTTTTTGGTACTTATTGTTTCATCTTGTTTCACCATAATCTGTTTTCCATACCCGTCTATCAATTTATTATGACTTATAAAACAGATAAGCAAATAGTATAATGGCGTATTGTGATATGGAGGTTAGGCCACGACAGCATGCGATTGCTTGTGAAGTGTGTGGGTTTTGGCAACATCACACGTGCAGCACTGGTAAGGACACTTTTAAATATATTCATAAAGTTTCACATTAATAAGACTATGCTTAAGCTGTAAAGGTAATATACAATATTGCCACCAATATCAACCATATTCGATAACATATATACGTTTTACCCTAAGAATTGCCGTCTAAATATAGGATATGATTTCTTCGGTATTTCTCCTTCTTATTGATTTCCATTATCAATTGAATTCTTTCTTTTTTCCTTTCTTCGCACTGCGCTATAGGATGATATTTTGTAAAAATTCTTTTTTCGCAAATGGGGCATTTAACAATTGTTCTAACCATTCTTCTTCGTAGTGCGACTTCTCCAGTTAACCATGCGTTATTTGAATATTATACTTTGAATCTTGGGTGAGCCGATATTGGCCAAGTGCCTCCAAACAATATCCCAATTAACGGAGATATTTTCTTCATCTACTTTATTTTTCATTCTTAGGGTTATATTTTCCCTTATCCAATTATAAGTTTTCTTCGTTTCAATTCCCCATAGTTTATCAATATCCCTATATCTACATAAAAGTTCTTTTATTTTCTTAAATTTCATTGGTACTTCCAGTTTGTTTTACTAACTTATTATTTTTGTATGTATCACTTCTATTCCTAATGGTAAAACCAAGCCAATATATATATATAACGCTTCCCAAGGAGTTTTTGGTTGGTTATTTAGCTTTCTAAATCTATTTAAAATATTGGAACATTTAATTAAAATTGGGCTTGATAGGGCCAGCCCTCCCCTATTCATGGCCCTATATAGTGTAGATTTTTTAACATAATGTGTTTTAAAATTCCAAAATATTTTATAATGCCATTATCAATTTTGTCAAGTTCATTGTTCTCTACATCTACAGAATTTAAAAGATAATTCATATTAGAATATAAATACGTTTTTGCAACTTGTTTTCGCTCCATTATACATAATGGCGTAAGTGCCCAGATTTTGATATTTTCATTCATTTTCATTTTTACATTTTTGCAGTTTTCCATTTCGTTATTTTTTCCACAAAAAAAATATCCTAGGGCTTTTACCCTGTCTTTAATTAAGTGTGATGGTAAACCCGGGTGGTTTCCCCTACAGTTCCCTCTTTTTAGTATCTCAGTTTCGTCATGATTGTTTTATGACCCCGACGCTTTTCCGAAAGATTCGTATTCCTTTTCCAAGTGTTTAAAGGAATTGGAGTCTTTAATAATGTTTGTACAATCATCAGCATGTTGGAGCATTTTAAACTCTTCTTTTAAATTTAGAATGTTGATACCTTCTATTCATTTCTTGGATCTGATTATAATACTTATAATTTCTATTGCTATTACATATAATAGCATTGACAGTGGGCAACCTTGCCTCACTGATCTATGTCAAATTTTTCCGTTACAGCTCCATTGACCTGTACACTTGCAGTTATTTTGTTATACATGATTTTAGTCCAGTTTAGGAAGTGTGTTCCAAAACCACATTTTTCTACTATTTTTTGTTATGTAGTTATGTCCAATCTGTCGATAGCTTTCTCTTTGTCAAAAAGTACCATAGCACTTTTCGTACCTGTTTCATTTCTAAAATCAATTATAGTTCTTATATTTTAAATATTACTTTGACTGTTTCTACCTCCCCTTCCACAAGTTTGATTTATATTTATTATTTCATTCATTCCTTTTCTTAACTCTATTTGCTAAAATTCTACTTAATATTTTATAGTCTGTATTTATGAGGGAGATGGGTCTCCAATTTTTAAGTTCTTCCCTGTCGCCCTTCCCTTTGTATATAATAGTTATTAACAATTCCCTCATGGATTTAGACATTGTATCATCTTTTAAAAGTATATTATTATATAAACATTCAAGAATCGGCGCTAACTCTGGGATTTTGTCTAGAATTCCGCAGTGAGTCCGTCTCTCCTTTGGGATTTACCTTTTGCTAGTTCTTTAATGTTGGATATTATTTCTTCATTTGTGATGAAATCATCACACAGGTTTCTGTATTCTGATGATATCATTTCACATGGTACCCCTTCTAAATAATCTAATATTACCTGTGTCTCTATGTTTTGAGACGTATATAAGTTAGTGTAGTATTCTCTTATTTTCCCCATTATTTCTTTTTTATCCTTAATTTCTATCCCATTATCTTTTAATGTATCTATTGTTTTCTCTCCTCCTCTCCTCATGTCCTCCCTTTTATACAAACCTTCTGTCCTATTAAAAATTTTATTAAATTTTCCTGCTCGTATCTCTATACTTTTTCTTTCTTCCTCTGCTATTTGATTCACCCTATCCGTATATGTTTTCCTATTCTCCTCTGTTAATTTTAGGTTTTAGTTTTAATTCATCTTTTTCCAGTTGTTGTATTTTTCTACGCTTTTTTGAACGATGAATTGCTATTTTTTATTTTATCTTTAGTACGTCCCAATCTGAAAATATATTACTTATAATGTCCCCTTTTTCATTCTTTATTTTGATTAATTCATTTTTAACTTCTTCCACAAAACCCTCTTGATCTAGTATTCTATTATTTAGTTTCCAGATCCCTTTCCCCAATTTTTCCTATTATTTAAATTCATTTCTAAATTTGCTAATTTGTGATTTGAAATTTTGAAATCAATAATTTCTGCTTTTTTGTGTATTTTTTCCTCATATTTAGTAACATAAAATTTATCCAAGCTACTAGCCTACTTATTTTTTTTATTCATGTGTGTATTCTGTATTTAATAAATTTAATCTTCTATATATATCCACTAGATTGTGGTCTTTCAAAGTTTTTTCCATTATTTCCCTTGAACTGTAGTCATTTGTTGATAGTCCCCCTGTTCTGTCTACACTCTCCCCCACCCAGTTAAAATCACCTCCTATAACTAATTGTTCCATTGTGTCGTCGCTGATATGTTTACTTAAATTTTGTATGAATTCATGTCTCTTGTATCTGGTGGCTGGACAATATACATTGATTATATGCAAGTGATTTAAAAGTATATGTATTGCCCTTCCCTTCAAATTTTCCCCTTCTTCTATTCTTTCCCAATCGAAACCAGTTTTGTTCTTAATAATTGTGGCTACCCCTGCTCGAATATCATCTTGCTTAAAATTATTTAAAATTACAATTACATTCATTTCATCTATCATGGCTATAAATTCTTTGGTAAAATTATTATGAGTCTCCTGTTAAAGGATTACATCATACTCATTTAAGCTTATTAATTTATTGACTTTATCTAATCCATTAGTGTTGATTGAAGCAATTCGTAAGTTTGTTCCTTCCATTTTTGTTTCCTCCAGGTGGCCGCTTTCTTCTAATTATTACACTATGTATATGAGTTATTTGTTTATTTTGTTATTAGTGGTTGTTTAAAGATACAATGTTTTGTTAGTTGGGGGCACTGGTCCCCCATCGGCTTCCGATACATCAGTCGCTTTGCTTTTTGTAAGGTCAGTTTCAATTTCCTGTTCGGTTTCCATGTCCATTTCTTTGTCCGATTCCGTCATACTTAATTTGCGTTTGATTATTTCCAGTTCCAGCTCTTCATCATCATCATCATCATCGTCATTATCATTTGTGTCATTTCTGCTTTCGTCTTCGTCCTCATTTTCATTTTCAGGGTCACTTTTTCTGTCCTTTGTTTGGTCATTCCCGTATTCTGTCATGTCCTTTAGTTTTTGTTCTCTCAATTTTTGGTGGATATTCTCATTCACTTATTTTATTGTTGATGTTTCTTCTGTCGATATAACGACACTTGGTGACGACATCGACAGGGATTTCCTTAATTTTCTCTTTTTTATTGTTGTGGGTATTGGTGCTGATGTAAAGGGCAGCAACCCGCTCAGCTCTGTCGCCCCTTGCTCAGTTTCCAATTCAACTTCCTCTTCTCTTAGCACTTCACACCTGTTGTAAGTGCTGGTTTGCCCCCTTATTGGGGCCGTCTCTTTTATTATTTTATACCGGGTGAGGAATTACATCCATTCTGATGTCTTTTGTATCTCATCCCTGTAGTGTAAGCCTTAATCTAATTAGCTTTGAAACATCACTTGACAGTAAAAGTAATCAGACATTCCACACTGCACTAGAACTGATACACACCAACAGCTGGTTTATGTTATACATTCACTAGGGTTTAAGTTCCATGGGAAATAGACACTCAGGGCAGACTTTACTCCCCTTCCAAGCTGTATTGATGTCTTGTATATAATAAATACTATAGAACGCCTTCTGCAGTTATTCTTCAATAACAAATAACATTACATGGTGGCAGCGGTAAAAACACAGGATCGAAATTATCAGAGTTGAAAATGGCTTCATTTCAATTTACAAATCCGGACAAATTTGACTTTTCGAGACCTGAAACTTGGGAAAAGTGGTTTCAGCGCTTTGAACGCTTTCGGCAAGCGTCTGGACTTAGTGAAAAAGAGGAAGAAATTCAAGTGAATACCTTGATTTATTCCATGGGAAGTGAGGCTGATGACATTTTGTCTTCGTTCAACCTGACAGAGGAAAATCAAAAGAAGTGGAAGCCCGTGACAGATAGATTCATGCTATATTTCATTCCAAAGAGGAATGTAATTTTTGAAAGGGCAAAATTTAATCAAAGAAAACAGGAAGAGGGAGAAACAGTGGACAGTTTTGTTACAGCTATCTATGTGTTAGCAGATAATTGTAATTTCGGGCCACTACATGATGAAATGATCAGAGATCGACTTGTAGTTGGACTGCGAGATTCAAAGCTGTCAGAAAAATTGCAGTTAGATGCAAATCTAACTCTAGAGTCAGCCGTTAGTCAAGCTCGACAAAATGAAGCTGTGAAAAAACAACAAACAACGATACGAGCAAGTGGAGAACGAATGTCTGAAATGGATGCAGTAAAATCGTCTTCACTGAAATATGGGAAACAGAAACATAAAATCCCAAATGTTCAGCAAAATAATGTCAGCAGAAAAGGATGCATGAGATGTGGAAAGAAAATTATTCATTCTCGAGATCAATGTCCAGCAAAAGAAGCAGAATGCTACAAGTGTAAGAAAAGAGGACACTATGCAAAATGCTGTTTGTCAAAGTCAACAGTTCGCACAATAGAATCTAGAGAGGAATCTGGATTTCTAGGGACTATTAGCACGAAGAAGGGTCAGCCGTGGATAACGCGTGTGAGATTAAACAACACTTCACTTGTATTCAAGATTGATACTGGAGCTGATGTGACTGTAATTCCTGAGAGAGATTTAAGAAAAATTGGAGACCAAAAACTATCAAAGTCTGATCGAAAACCGTATGGACCTGGAAACTTTGAACTTAAAGTGCTTGGAAAATTCACATGTGGACTTGAATCAAACGATGCATTCAGTGTACAAGACATATTTGTTGTAAAGGGACTGAATCAGGCACTCTTGGGCAGGCCCGCGATTCAGGCTCTCAAGATAATTGAACAGGTAAATATATCCTCAGTAAATGCCTCAGATAAAAACTCACAAAATGCAAGCAAAATTCACGATAAATCCATACATTTAGATAGGGATTATCGCGAGAAATTTCCAAATTTGTTTAAAGGTCTAGGGAAAACAAAATGGTTCTATAACATAACTCTGGACAAAAATGCCAAACCTTATGCCTTATCTACCCCAAGAAAGGTTCCTATCCCTTTATTGAATAAAGTTCAAGAGGAGTTGGATAGAATGGAAAAAATAGGTGTTATTTCAAAAGTAGATGAGCCCACTGAGTGGTGCGCGGCAATGGTTGTTGTTCCGAAACCAAACGGTACGGTACGAATTTGCGTGGATCTAACAAAACTGAATGAATCGGTTAAAAGAGAAAACCACCCACTACCATCAGTTGAAGAATCCCTTGCAAAACTAGCAGGTGCAAAGTTTTTCACCAAACTTGATGCAAACTCAGGCTTTTGGCAGATAAACCTGTCAGAAGATTCACGCCGCCTTACAACTTTCATTACTCCTTTTGGAAGGTTTTATTTTAATCACCTTCCATTCGGAATCAGTTCTGCGCCTGAATTTTTTCGGAAAAGGATGTCAGAAACGCTGGAGCGACTTGACGGAACACTCTGTCACATGGACGATGTTCTTGTCTTTGGGGAAACGCAGAAACAGCATGACGAAAGACTAGAAATGGTAATGAAATCAATTCAAAAGGCCGGCGTCACTTTGAACGCTGAAAAGTGTGAATTTTCGAGACCATCAATAAGGTTTCTTGGGCATGTTGTTGACGAAAATGGTTGCCGACCTGATCCAGAAAAAGCCAAAGCTATAACGGAAATGGAAACACAGAAATGCGTAACAGATATACGACGATTTCTCGGTATGGCAAATAAGCTTGGCAAATTTAGTCCAAATTTGGCAGAAAAATCAAAACCATTACGTGAGCTTTTGAAAGGTAAAAACTCGTGGACTGGGGGTCCAGATCAAGAACAAGCTTTTAGAGATATCAAGCAAGAAATGATATCTTCACCAACTTTAGCACACTATGATCCAAATAGAGAAATAGTTGTATCTGCAGATGCATCTTCATTTGGACTAGGTGCTTTGCTACGGCAGAAGCACGGAAGCACTCTGAGTCCGGTGGCGTTCGCATCACGAGGTATGTCAGAAACTGAGCAACGCTATGCTCAAATAGAAAAAGAGGCCCTTGCAATCACTTGGGCTTGTGAACGCTTCAGTAGCTATTTAATTGGGTCACAATTCAAACTTGAAACTGACCATAAGCCATTAGTACCACTAATGAGCACAAAAATCTTGGGAGTTTTACCCCCTAGAATTCAACGCTTTAGAATGCGTTTGATGAGATTCAACTTTTGTATAGTTCATGTTGCTGGCAAAAATCTATTAACTGCTGATGCTCTATCCAGAGCACCTTTAAGTTATCACTCTGAGAGTGACAGAGAATTTCAGGCTGAAACTAACGCCTATGTTGATTTCGTAGTTAGCAATTTGCCTGCATCAAATACCCGACTTGAACAAATAAAGTCTGAATATCGAAATGATTCGATTTGCAAACAACTTGTACAATTCTGTGAAACGGGGTGGCCAGAGAAATCCGCTATTGACGGAAAACTTCAATCGTACTGGGCAGATAGAGGTGAATTTACAGTTCAAAATGGTCTTTTAATGAAAGGTACACGCCTTGTCGTACCAGAATCACTTCAAAGAGAAATCCTAGAGAGAATTCACGATGGTCACCAAGGCATAGTTAAATGCCGAGAACGCGCCAAAACGTCAGTTTGGTGGAAAGGACTAAGTACTCAGCTAGAGCACTTGGTAAAGTCTTGCCAAAATTGCATCGAAAACTCACGAGATCAAGCTGAACCAATGATACCAAATGAATTTCCAAGTCGACCTTGGCAAAGAGTCGCTTCAGACTTGTTTGAACTGAATGGTCAAACATATCTCTTGGTGATTGATTATTTCTCACGATACATCGAAATAGCAAAATTGCAAGGCACAGGTTCGAAAGCAATTGTCAATCATCTCAAATCAATCTTTGCGCGACACGGTATACCAGAAGTTTTAGTTTCAGATAATGGTCCGCAATACACATCCGCAATACTCAAAGATTTTGCAAAAAGTTATGGATTCAGGCATATTACAAGCAGTCCAAAATATCCACAGAGCAATGGTCTCGCCGAAAGGGCTGTTCAGACAATTAAAAGAATGCTTAAAAAAGCAAACGATCCTTACATAGCTCTTTTGACATATCGCTCAACACCATTACCAAATGGATACAGCCCTGCTGAATTACTGATGGGAAGAAAATTACAAACTACTTTGCCAATGGCACCAAACAACTTAGAGCCGAAATGGCCAGATTTAATGAAACTGAAGAAATCGGAAAACTATCAAAAGCAAACTCAAAAGAGAAATTATGATCGTCGACATCGCGTCCGAAATATGAAAAAACTTCAGGTAGGGAATAAAGTATGGATTAAAGATCATTTTTCTTCAGGGATAATTAAATCTGAGGCATATACACCTCGTTCATACATGGTAGTAACTGACGAGGGAGAGATACGGGGTAATAGGAGAAATTTAGTTCCCATGCCTACCACATTATCGGAGCCTCTAAAAGTGACTGCTTCAGACCCTGATACTTTGACTGACTCAGATGAAAGCAAAGCAGTGCCAACCAGTCAAAACGGATATTTCACACGTTCGGGAAGATTGTCGAAACCACCTGAGAGACTGAACTTGTAAAATAAATTAAGCTGATGTAGCTTGTTTAGAAATGCGGTCATCAGATCACGTTTCGTTTTAATGTAAACTTCTCAGGAAGGGAGATGTAGTGTAAGCCTTAATCTAATTAGCTTTGAAACATCACTTGACAGTAAAAGTAATCAGACATTCCACACTGCACTAGAACTGATACACACCAACAGCTGGTTTATGTTATACATTCACTAGGGTTTAAGTTCCATGGGAAATAGACACTCAGGGCAGACTTTACTCCCCTTCCAAGCTGTATTGATGTCTTGTATATAATAAATACTATAGAACGCCTTCTGCAGTTATTCTTCAATAACAAATAACATTACAAGCCCCTGTCTCCCTTATTTCTGATTGCTCGAAGTCCGGTAGGGTGACCGGTATTCCTTCTACACTTTCTTTTCTTATTTGCTGTATAAGTCTTACGATTTCGTCTTGACCATCAGTCTCCAAGGGTTGATTTGTTGTACTTGCTACATTGGAGGCCAGTTTTCCAGCGTAAGTTTGGGACCTTATGCTGCTCGGCTGACTTGTACATTCCTTTGGTCCATGACCAGTTTGCTTACATTTAGTACAAGGTCTGAGCAGCAGAGGGGGCGAATCCGACATTTTGTCCAATCGTTATTTTGCTTAATTATTACTTTCTGCACTCAGCGGATCCGGTGTAGTCAGCGCTGGTAAAAAAAAAACGACGACGTCGTTGGGGGATCGTCGCGTCGTCATTTGGTTTAATTAACACCTTCTGCGCGTCGATCCCCAGCGTCGTCAGCGTCCGGTAAGCACATCGACGACCGCGTCGATGTCATCGCCCCCTCTGCTGCTAAGTGGTTATTTACAATGATCTTACAAACAGAGTGATCACTAACTCCTCCTCCTGTAGATCAATTAGGTTATTTGACTGATCGGTGAGTTTAAAATTAATTCTCGTTAAAAACCGATCATGGCATCGCATATAGACCGGATTAATCGGATTCTCAACGATTAAAAATCCCGGAGGGGCTGTTGGTGAAAATGAATAAAGGATATACCCCTGTTGAGCTTGATTTGATTGATTGGTATCTACCTGGTAACTCCCTTCGATAACATCACACACTAGATTGATTGCTATCACCGATGCGATATTTACGTTGTATGGAGCAATATGCCTACCACCATCTCCGTTATCGTGTCTGAGGATATAAGTTGATGGATCGAGAAAATCATTAAGAGACTTTCTTAGTTCTGGCGCGTTGTATCCTGGAAACTTGAAATCGGGTAAATCGGCTTCTGTGATATTATACCCGGTTAGGAATTTTTGTTTATTATCATCGCTGCTATCGGATATTACTTTAACGATTCGTTCATTGATATATTCCATGTCTGATATAAGTTGATTTAACACCTCAACGTGTTTTTGTGCTTTTGTCTCTCGTAGTTGTTCTAGTTGTAATTGGTAATAATGATTAATCTCGGCAAACGCACCAGTGATATCATCTAAACGAACTGTGACCTTGGCTGACAATTCAGGAGTTTTCTTATACGGAAAAAACCATTGCATGGTATTCCTGTCTTGAAATATAAACTCGCTGGGTAATAACGTGTTTCTTATAATAGACAAATCATTCAGATAACTGGGATTAATCTCATGATACGATTGCACATTTGTGTGCAAATCCGCGGGTGGATTCTTAGGCCATCCTAGTATGGTTCTTATTGAACTGTTATAAATATCAACCATATACCCCGGTGTGCTTATTTCAATCGTCGATGATAACGTCGGTTCATGAACCGTAATAGCGATTTTTGATTCCTTTCCTGTGATCGATTTTATTCTGCGTTGAAATTCTTTATTGATTTGCTCTATTTGGTATGACCCAGTTGGTATTGTAACCTCCTCCCAGTCTGGGGTCCCATCGGGTTTATTTTTCCGTGCAAAAACCAGCGAGTTATTAGGTTGTTGTCCGTTAAATGCGTCCGCTCGAATATTAGGCCAACTGTGATATACTCGCAATTTTGCCAGCGCTATTTCCTTCACTGGAACCGGCGACGGGAAGTTCACACTGAATTCGGGTTTCGTTGACGTTATTGATATCATATTTGTTTGTACCGGAGTGGTGTTCTCCGCGATCCGCTGAAGTAATTGAAACCCTTCGGGGTTCAGCGACATTATTATTATTCGTTGTCTTTAGTGTCTAATTTCAGCAACCAGGTGGTTCCGGCTTCCAGTTGAAAATCCTCGATTTTTGACATCGCGGAGCTATACAACTGGACCATTGTGGAGAATTCAACATCGGATACGAACAAATTATCAATTGACAACGAGATCAACTCGGATAATTTTGAGTACGCGTCGGATACTATTTGATGTTTTACTGTATACTCGTTGAGTTTTTTTTGAAAACACGATGATATCTTCCTAGTGATTGCGTTGGCGACTCCAGCAACTGTTGTCATCGCGGAGACAGCGATTGGAACAGCGATCGGGGTTATCGTGGTCATCGTGGATAAAATAACACCGGCGCCAGCTACTATACCCGATACCGAGTACACGACCGCGTCGATGGCGGTTATTTTTCTGCGGTATTTTTTTATTTTTATACGGTATTGTTCGGAAAGCGTTTTCAAATTCGCGGATAATTCTTTTGCGGTATCGAATCGATATTGATGTGACGTCGGTGATACCTCTGATTCAATTTCCTTGGTGGTCATTTTTATTTTAAAAGAACTAGTGTTTTTAATTACTTAGATTCGCTACAAATTCCACATACCATGTAATGTTCGCCCCGGCTAGATTTCTATCAACGGCATAAATTGTAAACTTTTCAGTTGCGTTCTTGTTTATAATTGTTGATATTGTATTGTTAAACCCGGATGAACTCGACGATAATATATTAAACTGCATCATTGAAATCAGTGTCAATCGATAAATGCCCTTAACAGTTGCGGTGATATTTACTGTATTCTGTGTAGGAGTCCAATCGAATGATCCATGCCGAATTGTGTATACTGTGTTGATGATGTTCTCATGAGGGATTTTTATTTTTTCGAGTTGCTCTGCCATTCTCGGTAGTCTGTCTTTAATCGCTTCAACATCAGTTATAACTATTCCTACTCCCCGCCAACTCGCGTCTATATTATTCTTGTTCGCTGCAACATTAGTTTTGATTGTTTCTATTTCCCGTGTATTCTCGGTCATGCTTTTTTTGTTCGCTGCAACATCAAGTTTGATTGTTTCTATTTCATATGTATGCACGTCTATACCTTTTTTATTCGCTGCAACATCAGTTTTAATTAATCCTATTCCCCGCCAATACGCGTCTACATTTTTTTTGTTCGCTTCGACATCAGTTTTGATTGTTCCTATTTCCTGTGTATGCGCGTCTACATTTTTTTTGTTCGCTTCAATATCAGTTTTGATTATTCCTATTTCCTGTGTATGCGCGTTTATATTATTTATGATCGTTGCAACATCAGTTTTGATTGTTTCTATTTTCCGTCCATGCGAGTCTACATTATTTATGATCGTTGCAACATTAGCGCCGATTATTTCTATTTCCCGTTCATGCGCGTCTACACTCCTTTTGTTTGTTGCAACATCAGTTTTGATTGTTTTTATTTCCTGTCCATACGCAGTGATATCATTTATAGTTATTGTAATCTCATCCGGCTTGGTATTTTTTTTACCAAAGAATTTATCAAAGTTGTCATCGATCCTGTTAACATTTTTTCGCAACGGGGGTAAATTGGCCGACATCTCCATAAGATCCGAAATAGCATTTTTTATTATTACAAGATTTGGTTCGTCTGCCGTCGGGGGTCCCCGAAAAAAACTATTGACAATGTCTCGCATTTCGCCGACGTGCGTTATCATCGACCTGAACTGTTCTCCATGAAAGTTAAATTCACCACGTAAACCCTTTAACGAATTTGACATGGTTATATAATTGTCGCCAAGTGTACTTATTTTTCCATTTATTGTCAAGATGGATTCACCCGGTTTGAGTCGTCCGTCGCCGGTATACAACGCGATAGTGCCCTCGGCGGCATCACGCTGTCGTGTTAAAACATCATTCAGTGACACATTACCGGATTTCAATTTACCCTGGCGGTCTTGAAATACAACTATTTCGCCCGGGTCAACACTTGTTAGATTCAACATATCAGCGATTTCATCCTCAATTAGTTTTTTTATGTCGGCGGCGGTCGTTTCCGTGGATTCTTTCAGCGCCGAAACCGGTCGCCCCCAGATATCAATCATTATTATTGTAAATGTTATTCTCTAAAATCCGTTGAGCTTCTACGACCCCACTAGTGTATTCGTTTACAACCACATGAGGTGGTTTCCGCGATGATGAAATCGCCGCGAGTACGTTCAATACCTCACGGCCACATATCGGTGGGTCACTTAATCGCTGTGTTGGCAGCGTGGAATAAAAAACCCGGGCTGAACACGCCGGGGCTGAACACGCCCGGATATACCGCATGAACTCTTTCGGCGGGGCTAACCCGTATGAATCAAAATAGACGATCGCACGCGGATCAATCGCGTATGCAACCCAATGAGTTCCCGCTCCGGAGGACCCATCGAGGTTAATTATACCGGTTTCAATATTCCTTGGGGCCGCCGGTAATTGATCTCTCATAAAAACACCTCTGAAGTTTTTTATCGCTAGCGCGTTTGCGGCGTCTATTAAATCAAAATTAGACATAGGAGTCATAGACTCCCGAGTCAATAAACGGTTCCCGGTAGTCTTAGACCCTTTCCCGAATACCATGAATACGGGGTTCCCGGTAGTCTTAGACCCTTTCCGGCCACGGGTCGTTTTTTTTTGTAGCCTTTCCCGGTTGCCTTCTTCAATGCCATCCCCGCCGCGGTACCAACGGCTCCTAACGCCGCCGCCTTAGCCACTGCTGGTGCGGCCGCGGCAATCAACGCTGGAATCGCAGCTAACAGCGGAAATATCCCACCGGTCTTTTCCATGTTTTTAATTGCTGCGGCGGAAAAATCTATTTGAACACCCTTTTTATTCTTCATCGCATCATTGAAATGTTTTATTTGACGCGCCGTCAACGATATCTTATGATTACCACCCGCCATCTGTGACGGCTTCAGCGTTATTGTGGTCCCGCATTGTTTAGCCGACTTTGATCGTAATTTCTTGACTTGACCATCAGTCAACTCTACACTGACGACACTATACGACATTTTATTGTAAACGCGTTTGTGTTTTCAATTACATGTTTTCCACTGGCGCATCAACGATTCTCATTCGTCCACCAACACCTTCTAGCAGCATTGATTTATCGCTGAGAATGACAGCGACCGCTCTGTAATTAACACCAGCTGGGGCTATACGAGCTCGGAAGTGTATATCAACGACGGATTGTCTCGTTAAATCAAGATGTTCCAACGAAAAGTAATAAATCGGATACAGGTTTTTAAAATCAAGTTGTGATATTTGCAAACCAGTGTCGACGTTTTGATCACGACCCATATATGACAGCAATCGATGATACACACGTGCGACATGGTTGTCACCGTAATTAAGCTGTATATCCTCGGATGGTTCCTGTTGTCCGTTTATTCTCAACGAAACCTCCATGACTCCTAATCGATCAAATATCATATGGCTGCGTTCTTGATTACCCAATCGTTCCCTATTCTGTAGCGCTATGAATATATGACGCGGGGCTGAAACACCCTGTTTTGACGCCAAGTGCCATGTAAACGTATCGGCGACGTTATCCTCTTTAGCATCAGTTGTTACCGCTAGCCAACTCAATAACGATTTCCCTCCCTGTTCCATAAATGCTAACAATCGTGCTTCCGTGGTAACTGATGGAGTCAACACCGGCATCCACAATGCCATTTTAGTTAAAATGACTTTACCGGCAGCGACGCCAGCAGCATGCCATATTGCATTGTTATCATCACCCCTTCGCGTCAGCGCGATTGTATGCTTAGCCCCATAGACAACTTTTCTAACATTTCTGCAGAATCCAAATATGTGATGGAGTGGAATCGCGCATGAAAACTTTCGGCGTGGTCCTTGCAACATTCCTATTCGTGTTGCAAACCCTAGATTAAAATTATCGTTAGTACTTTTTATGATATTGAACTCAGCACCCGGTCTTGTTCTGCGGTCTGGGTTGGCTGCTTCAGCTTGATTAGGAACTGAAGTATCTCTTTCCACCAGCACGTTAATGTACTGAATATGATCAGCGTTATCGGTGGAGTCCTTTGCGAACATTATAGATGGGCCCGCCGATCTTGTATAATCATCCGAGTATCTCGCCAACCCAATTATCGTCGTTGCAACATCAACCTCGCGTTCTATTGATTCAATTTCTCGCCCGTCAATAAGATATCTGGCGCTCTCAAATAACGCCATGATACCGTTGTTGACGAAGCCAACTCGAACATGATGGTCATCTGCGTATGGTGCATTATCGGCGGCATTTGTCACGAGTTCTCCCTCGATTTCGATAAACGCTTCACACGGCAGAAAGTATTTACTGGTATCTTGGACTTGAAGTTCAATTCGCGATCGTAGGTCAGGTTGCGCTGCATAATAAGAATAATATTGATAATCACGGACAGAATCATCCCTGCGTACTGGGGCGTCCATATCAAACGCGGGATCAGCGGTACGCGCAAACATTCTATTATTTATCATGTTGATGTTTTCAATTGCGATTTTTTCGTCGTAAATTCTTTGAATTTAAACCACTCCCCGCTATCGCGTTCATGAGTGCGTTGGTTGCCGCATCGGCGGATGGCGAAGTCGCCAACGACTGAGTCGTCGCCAACGACTCTAATTTTTCTTCCACGGCGTTATTTATTACTTTACTGACATTTGCAGGCATCACTGTCGTTGATGGCATTACCGGTGGTTTCTGTTTTTTTCTCCTGAATTTCACCAATGACATTAGTTTGTCCCGCGCGGCTGAAAACGCCCTTCCGGCAACATCTCCAATGGCACTAATACCCTTATCACGAATAACATCAATAGCCTTCATTCCTAATTGTTTGGCTAACGGCGCTACTTTTGGAGCCATTCTTGTAAATAACCCCGCAATGGTGCTACCGAGACCATCTCCATAGTACGCGCGGTAAACAGGCAATCGCGAGTTTACCACGTAGACGAGTACTGGTTTATCATGGTTGTAGTGTATGATCATCCTTATTAAAAACACCAGTTTTCCAATTAATCATCCACGAGTTCGTCTACGAGCGTTCGATATACATTAATGTCCATAATACCGCCTGCAAATAACCGCTTGCAAATATCAGCGGCCTCATTGATTATTTCCGTAGAGTTATTTCCGGCTCGTTTTCCTCCAATTAATACCTCTAGCCGTGATATATCACTGAGAACACTACCAGGACAGGTAACGCCGTAGGATTCTTTACCAACAGGGTATCCTTTTCCTTTTTTTGGTGTTCTACTCTTAACTTTCTCGAGGAATTTATCGTAATCGGGATCACCACGATGTGGTAATGCTTCTCTATGTTTACTCGCTAAATACACTATTCTTGCCCAGTTCTCCGTCGAGGTTATTTTTTTCTTGTAACCTTCATTGATATACTCATCTCGAATGTTTTTAGTTGATGTTGTAGCAACAAAATTAACTAATTCTTCATCGTCGTCGATGTCTCTAATTTGATCTATTGCGGACTTTTTAAGAACATTACGGGGTATATTTCCCTCTTTCTTTTTTTTTTTCGATGTTTCTTCGGGTGTTTCTTCGGGTATTTCTTCTTCTGGTTCTTTCGCAGTAGCACCTAATTCTTCCTCGTCGGCCATTGTAACATAAGGTTCTTGTGGTTCGGTTATAGCGAGTGGTGGTGGCCTCCGTGTTGTAGCAGCCGCTATTTTTGCAGGGAGTGTTTCTAAGGACCTTTTTGTTTGTTTTGTCTCTGCCGCTATCTTTTCAAGCGCACCAAGAACGGGTACAGTTACCGCTGTAGCATCCTTAGTCGCTTTAGTTACCGGGGCAAAGAGTTGTTCGCTTCCAACAGTAAAATCGGTTTGCATTTGTTGTCGCGTTTGAAGTTTCTCTCTCACTCTGTCTCGTAACGGTATAAACTTTTTAAGCGCTGCTAGCCGCTCTCTGGCTAGCCGAGTAGTAACTGATTCACCTACCATTATTGTAAATTGATCCGCAATTTTCTAATTTTCCGCCGAGTGTACCATCGGGGGCTCCACGGAGTTTTCGTCTATAATCCTTCTAATGTTTTTGATCTTACTAGAAATCTCCCGGCGTCGTTCATAAACACGTCCGAGTTTTTTTCGTATTATTTCAACGGCAGTGAATAGTCCAATGAATGCATTTGCGTCATTGTGGTACAAGTTTTCATTAATCGTATGTTGTAATCGTTTTATAAAAAAATACTCGCGGGCCAGGGTAAAACGCCCCCGTTTCGACTGTTCGTTAATAATCTCATAATCGGATAATATTTTTTCACTGTCGAGACCATCAGATAATTCAATTCCTTGATTTTTTAATTTTGAAATCTCAGTTAATATATTATTGATGTCTTCGATATTCATTATTCTTATAAAACATCTTATTTCTAATATCAAAAATTTTAATAAAATTTAAGTTAAAATTTAATAAAATTATTGGGGTCATTTTTGACCCCGTTTTTTGTATGGACAGTACAATGCCGTAAATCTCCACTCGAGTGTTGTGGCAGATTACAGGCATACATAGACGGTACAACGCCGTAAATCTCCACTCGAGTGTTGTGGCAGATTACAGGCATACATAGACGGTACAATGCCGTAAATCTCCACTCGAGTGTTGTGGCAGATTACAGGCATACACATATACTTAATTAAGGACATTCACATCTTGGAACCCTAAACATACATCTCCGGGGGGGAGGCCTAGGGTGACAAACGTCATCGTAGACCTCCCAGAAGATATGTTTAGGGACATCACTACATGGATGAATATATTTACAATGAAATGATTGATGGATGATGGGACGGCACAAGACAGCACAAACATAAAACGACGGGGCGGAACTCTACGGCCAATTCAACCAATCAAAAGCAACCCAATTAAATTAACCCGGTTGCATGATTGTAAACAAAAGACAACCACACGCCCGGGTTAAGAGCGTGGGTTAGTTTTGATTAGTTGAATTGGCTTTCGAAAGCCCCAGGCTTATAACGAGTCATCTTATATATAAAGTGACTAATACAGCGGCGTCAGTCACAAGGTGTGTGTTAATTTGAATTCCCTTGAATCGTTAAACCCTTAAATACTTATTAATGGTGTTTCACGGCATTTAAATGAAACCAAATACTCAAATAAAACATTAAAAAAAAGAATACAGCTGTTAGATAATAGCGTGTATTTCATTAGTTTTCATCGTAAAATGATTAATTAATCGCAACATTAATTGGACTTCAAGGGACATAACTCTTGTCATGAGACGCTATCACAAAACGAGTTATCTCCCTTTGATGTTATATATGAAAATCGAATTCTGTGACCCGTCTTTTTTGAGATCGCTGTTTTAGTTATATTCTCCGCAACATCTAGAACTGATTTACTACAAATATCGAAGTATTTACCAGCCGCATTCATAGAGCGAAATATTTTTTCCTCGTGCGTTATTGTATCAAATGACTTTACGGGTTTTGCCTTTCTCATCCCTCCTGTTTTTCCAAATTTGGAATTTTGACTCGGTGTAACAGCTCTTAGATTACACAGTCTGTTATTTTGAGGACATCCATCAATGTGATCAATAACGAGACCGTCGTTGATCAGTCCGTTAAACGCTTCATACACCATCCTGTGAATAAGACAGATTTTTTTCCCAGCATTAAATCGCAAGTATCCGTGATTATTTACAGTACCAACCGGCTTCTTCAGTCTGCGGTTTCTAACAATACCGTCGCGAGATGCCTCGTAATTAACAAACACAGGGTGAGGTCTGAACTCTTGGTCCATTTGTATAATAATACTACTTGTCTAATTTATTATTTGGTTTAATTATAAACCTTGCAATGTAGTCCTGAGGAGTTTTGATGACGAAGTCTGCGGTGGGGTCAATGACGGCGTTTTTAATTCGCTTGTCATAATAGCGTTTTAGTTCCCTGTATCGCTTTCCGCCACAATTGATACACAACTGCGATTTTCCTCTTACACCGACGTGGCAAACCAAGCACGGTAGGGGGCCAAGAGAGCCATTACGAACGCTTTGTAAATGATATCCGCAGAATTCACCTCTACATGATTTATTGCACGGGGTTGTCGACCCAATCATCAACCATTTGCATTTATTCATTATACTATATTCTTTCATTTAAATACTTGTTTTAATTATATGGATGAGTTCGAGAGATTAGCAGTAATTAAGCCCCGGAAAAATATTAAGTTCAATCTCGATAGAGTCCTCAAGGACACACCAAAAGCGTTAATAAACGATAGAACCCTGTTGAATAAAATACGCGATTGTATCGATGAATTCAAACGTGATGGTGCATCTCATAGTTGGTCAACATTTCGAATTGATGGCGTTGTTGATGCTACCATGAACGACAACCGCGCAGCAATGATAATATCACAACTTGACGGTAAAAGGTATTTCTTCAGAGTAAAATTCATTGTCCGGGTGAAATCAGGCGATTGGATCATACGTGATAAATTTGAACCAGTTCTCAGCGACAAGAAAACAGTCACTGTCAGCCGCGACTCCAAGCCGGGGTTGTTAACCGGAATTGACAGACCATACTATGAACGAGCGTATCCTGAAACAGCAGTTGTTTATGGAATATACCCGTTAAATAAGAAACCTGATATCGGAAAACTGAAACCGATGAAACAGTCAACGGGGATAAATTGTGTAGCAGAACGAATAATAGAGCATTTTACAAATGCATGTCGAGGAAACAAATTGACTGATTTACGACGTAGCAAAATCAACCAGTGGGAACTAACCGTAAAAGAGCGTGGAGCAACCATCAGCGACATAGCGAGATTAGAAACGTCGTTGAGATTTCCAATAACCGTTACAACGATAACCGGTGAAGTATTATACGAATCAAAGTACAAATCAAATGGGGCCCCAATCAAAATTATTGATCATAACGAACACGCATGGACGCCCGCGATCACAATATTTCCACGGGATAGAACAGTAAAGTATATCCCGGGGGAATTTTTAGGAGAGGACGGTTTTCTCGCGGAGAGGAAACTATTTGATGCTATTGCTTGCTTGTGTAAAAACGACCCTGTATCAGTGTGGTTACTTCGCAGCGCTGAAAACGATGCGGATACCTTTGATCAGTTTGTAAGACCAAACGGTGAATTATATCGCACTGAAGCATTTCACAACAAGATGAAAAAAACCGCCATAGAATTTGAAGAGCATGATGAACAACTGCTAACAAATTGTTTTACGATTCCATCGGTTGTAGCTCATGTTGCAGCAAGGAAAAATGCGTGGAGACCAACGCGCAAGGAATTTCTACCGGATGTACAATCCAGTTGTTTGGAATACTATCACGGTGGACTATGGAACACTGAATACAACCGCGACGCTATGATCTCGGTTGATATGGTTGCCTGTTATCCAGCGAGTTTTCTCGGGTATGGATCCGCCGCTGAATATTTCAAACGATTTGGACACCCCAGACATGAAATGACTCGTGTTGCTCTTAATGGACCACTGCCTGATTTTGATTTAACCGGATTCGCTCGCATAGTATCATTTGAATTCGCGGCAGGACTCCATCGCTGTTGCTATATTTGGATCGGTAGACACATAGCTGAAAAGAAGTGGTTGCCAATAGCGCTGCTACGGTATATGATTGATTGTAGCATGCTAGTTTCGTTGATTGTCAGTGACGCGATTATATCATACCGGGCGCAGACTGAAGTCTGGTTACCAGAACCGGAGCGTCTAGATAGCATAATTGACGAATCCAGAAAAAACATTGATGCCGACGAGGAATATATCATCGAATGGTCCAGGAGGATATTTAACCAACGAAACCGCGAGGCAAAAGATCTCGGTAGAAGAATAATTGGTAAGTTCACACAAGGTGGAAAAAACCACGACTACAAACGATATTGCTCACGGCTGATTATAGATGACGCAGAATATGATTTCGTAATCAAGGACGCAGTGGCAAAAAATAGATACGTGAACTGCAAAACAGCTTTCTTGTCCAATGGAACAAAGTTGGGTACAGTTGTTACCTACGGCGATGGAGACAGCCCCACGTATCCGCATTTGAGGGCGTCTATGCTGGGTTATGCCGCTATCAATTTATTCTTGATGATAAATAGATTCCCCGATACCGCGGTTAGAGTAGCCGTTGATTCGTTTTATGTTGACGTAGCGTATAAGGAAAACGTAGCCGGGTTTACTAATCCGGACGAGAGTTGGGGTACATGGAGAATTAAAAATGAAATACGACGCGATTATTCCCCGTCAGCAGATGTCACCGTTGAGAACAACTACTTACGCGGTGATAAATTGTCAGAATGGTCTAATGCACCATCGTGTTCTGATCCAATTTGTAGACACAAAACAGTTTATTTAAGCGGCTGTGGCGGGTCAGGAAAGACGACTCGGGCAATTGAATTATTTCGAACGCGGGCAAGTATAATCGTGCTTACACCGACTCATAGACTAGCGCGAGAGATAAAACAACGAAATGTTGACGCCGTTACTTATCACAGCTTTTTTCGATACAGCGGCGGTGAGTGGACTCCTGATCGAATGGGTGAAAAATTTATTCCCGACATTATCATCTGGGATGAGATATGTACTGTTTCGTTAGATACTTTACAAATGTTTCTTGAGTGGTTGCTGCGCGCGAATACAGCGGTAATCATGTGTGGGGACCATGGCCAACCACCACCATTTGTCGGCGAGGGTCCACATGATTGGTTAAAGGGTTTTGTGGACTATTATGAAGAAACCGATACTGATTATCGAGCACTTGATGAACAACTGCGCGAGGTTAAAAAACTAATCAGATTACAGCCGGATAAAATTCAATGTGAAATAATCCGCGAGGTGATTCCGGAAACGCCGTTGAATGAATTCTGGGAAACATGGAGACCAAACGATTTGATTGTAGCGAGTAGAAAGATAGTCAGAGACACACTTCAGCGGAAGTTGTTTGCGTTGCATAAGGAAAAGTTTCCAACGTGTCCAGTGCCGTTATGTTATAGACCCGCGGACACACGGCAGCAGAACATTGAAGTTGAAATCCCGGGCCCGACAGCGTCAGGGACAAAAAAACAAATTCTCGTGCTGAATGATATCGTGCTCGTTGATATCAGCGTCGTCGAGGACGCGCTACGTGCTAATAAATCCCCGTGGACGCTAGGATACGCAACAACAATACATTCCTCGCAGGGACTAACCATCACGGACACAGTTGTTTGGATGGTTGATAATCGCATCGAATGGTCGAATCTAGTCTATCTTGCAGTGTCCCGAGTACGAAGGATAAATCAGCTTCGAAGAATTGTTATTGACGGAGTCAGTGACGAAGCCAGTGACGGAGTCATCGATGCAAGCGTCATTGATAGAAAACTCTCGGGTTACCGCCAACAGGATAAAAAAAAACAGCGGCGTTTTGATATTGATGCCGAATTAATAATTGCGTTACGACAACAACAGAATAATCACTGCGCGAGTTGTAATTGTGTAATGCGCTGGCGTTATTCGGATAAAGACGCTCGCCAATTTACCGTGGACAGGATCGATAACAGTCTCGGTCATGTCAAAAACAATGTGAGGTTGACATGTCTTGAGTGCAATAGACGCAACGGCGCTAGTTAAGACCACGCGGGGGTAATTGAGTATCGTCAGGTATCACTTGTAGTTGCTCGCGTGTAAATCCGCGCTGAGGAGCAGTTGAATCCAGTCTGTAGATCGGTGGTCTACCAGTTGATCGTGTTATCGTTGATATGTTATGTGTGGTAACACTCCAAATAGGATCAGTAGCTCTTTTTTTACCGCCTTCAAGCTCTCCTGGTTCATATAGATATCTAACAGTGACATCGCCAAGAATCGGCTTGGGAACGCTATTTATTTTTGATTTTCCGGGTATATACTCGTATTTAATCGCGTCGCTGGGCTTCATGTTGATTGCTCGGGTAATCTCGTTATTTAACGCTGCAATTACACCTGGCAACCTTTTAACCCATTCACGAGATCGTTTTTCTTGGATGAATTCCTTCGCGTATTGATATCCAAATAACCGTTCAGCGAGAGTTCGATTGAATCGTTCAACAATTGCCTGATCACGATGTAGCGCAGTATGACCTCGTCGTATCGCGACGCTATGATGTTTCAGCGTTGATAAAACAGCACCGCGAAATTCACTACCGGGATCAACTTGTAATAGATTTGGCCAGCGCAGAGGGCCTCTTCGATAAATTCTTTCAAACGCAGCGGCTACTTCAGTTGCCAACTTTGTTTTTAACGGTTCCGCTTGTTTGTATCGACTCGCAACATCAACTACGGTTAGCGCGTATTTGTAACCGTTGTCATGCGGCAAAAATAGTATATCAGCCTGATGAACTTCATTAGGTACGCTGACATCAAAGCGCGAAAAGTTGATTTGTTTAGGCGGTGGTAGATAAATTTGCCATATAGCCTGTTTGGATAACCAATTAGCCGCAGTGGCCTTTGTTACCTTTGCAGCGCTTGCGAGTTTACCAATTGCGGCCTTCCCCTTCCAGTATCCTCTCGGAGAATAATAGATGGATTCCATGTTGTTATTATAAACGCTAGCGTTTTCAATTACCAGCGCGAGAAGCTCCGCTTCCAATCATTAATTTACCTTTCATAGCCGATTTTACCAACCATGAGGCCAATTTTTCTTTGACGGATTTATCAGGAATAGCATTTAATGCGTGAATTAATTTTACATCCGCGATATGACGCTGTTGCAGATCGCTACTTTTGTAAGCAACATCATGAACATGACACGCCTTATCGATAGCGTTTATTGGATACTCACCGGGTTTGGGCTGATTTTGATCATCGAGTCTGATATCTAATCGTGTTCCGGGGCCACAGTAGCTATATCCTGGGAGGTGTTTTTCTCCTGGATACTTTGCCCACGGTGTTCCGGGGAGTTTTGCCAATTTGGCTGCAATATCACCTCCTCGCTTTTTTTTAAAGCGTCCCCGGGTTTAATAGAAATAAATCTAAATTTCTTTGTACCGCATTGTACACACTTACCAGTAAGCGCCGATCTGTTATTTCTTGTTGTAGCGGTTGTCATATCATTTGTGCCAGTACGCACTCTACACTTCACACAATATAGATCCATAATTTATGTATAGAGATATGGATATAATTGATTTTTCGGCGACTAAAACAAGAGAACCAGTTAAGCATGTTGCAGCGTTACCAAACTCGATCCGGATGATTATCATCGGACCATCTGGATCCGGCAAGACGCAATTGTTACTCAATTTAATAATGAGATGGATGAAGTGGGATAAGTTGTATTTGGTTGCTCCTAGCGTGGATGATCAACGATGCTACGAGGTGTTGAAAGATTTCAACGAGAATGCATCAGCGATCGCTAAAAAAAATGTTATTGAGTTTATTACGGATATCAATGATGCACCGGGTATTGATGATATTGATGGCGACGTTAACAATCTAGTCGTGTACGATGATGTTATGTTAGATAATCAAAAAAACCCAGCTAGGATATTTTCCAGAGGCAGGCATAAAAACACTGACGTGATATATGTCACTCAACGATACACTCAGATTCCAAAAGTAATCAGAGACAACTGTAATATTCTTGCTGTATTCAAAGGCGTTGATACACACACGCTACGAAATATTTGGCAGACATGGTGCGGCGGTGACATGGACTTTAATGGTTTTCGAAACTTTTTTAGTCATGCTCAGTCCACCCCACATGGATTCGTAACGATAAATTTACATGATCCTCGGACACGATATCGTATTGGACTTGACCAAATATTCGGTTAGTTGTAAATAATTTTCATTGTAAATAACCACTTAGCAGCAGAGGGGGCGATGACATCGACGCGGTCGTCGATGTGCTTACCGGACGCTGACGACGCTGGGGATCGACGCGCAGAAGGTGTTAATTAAACCAAATGACGACGCGACGATCCCCCAACGACGTAGTCGTTTTTTTTTTACCAGCGCTGACTACACCGGATCCGCTGAGTGCAGAAAGTAATAATTAAGCAAAATAACGATTGGACAAAATGTCGGATTCGCCCCCTCTGCTGTCTGTTTCTATCTGAACCTCTGTACCAAGTTCTAGCAAGAAGCCCATCACATAGAAATAAGTTGGAATTCTTTTGGCTTCTTGCTTTGGTACTTGGAGTATTCTCACTCCAGTTTTAACAGTTTGGAAGCCGTACACTGTTGCGATTTTACTGCTTTTAACAGGTACTCTTAGTTTTTCTTGTAGTTTTTCAATAATTTCCTTTGTATCAACTTCCAGAGGGAGGCCAGATACGAATACATCCATTGTTTTGGCCTCGACCTCTCTGACTATGGGCTCTGTGTCAGTAATTCTTACTTCCAACCCTTTGATCTCTATTTCCCTTTCTTTAAAAGAGGGGTGTAGTTCTTAGGGTGCAATATGTATCTATTTTAACCCCCCCCCCCCTTCTGTAGGCCTTCTATATCCTAAATTTGCAGACCTTGTACTTTCAGTGCCATTAAAATTTCCGCCTGCCTGGGGCAGTTTTCAATCTGCCCAAATCTAAAGTCTGACAGCGTTCTAGGTGAAAGGCTACATAGTTTTAGCTTGGTGCCTGCTGGGTGTATTGCCACATAGTCACGCTCTGCAGCGTCTACTTCATTTACTCCCATTGTACTGAGTGGTGAATTGTCGTCACTCAGAACTATCAGTGAGTGGATCTCACTCTTCTGTAAATGTATATGATTTATTTAATATATGAGTAATATATGAATACACTAACTACACAAGCATTTAACTCTCTCCTAATCCTAGACTAGGTAAGAATGCAAATAGCAAATTGTCAAAAATGAAAATCAAAATTCAAAAGGAGAAAACATCCCCTTCTAAGCACAAAAAGAAAAAATGAAATAAATTTGAAAAAAAAGGAAAAGGAAAATAAAGGTGTAAGAGCTGAAAAGACTGCTTACTTATCTGGTGGATTTCCTGGCTGTTTGCTCGGTACGTGCCATTTGGTTAAGCACACCCAAAACAAGTCTGCTCTCCTCGACATACTCAATGCATTGTTTTTCAACCATTACTCGTGTCTAAAATTTGGGGACTTTTTTGCATAGAGAAAAAGTATGCTGTTTGATTAATGCGCAGTACTCATAGATCTCACATTATGGTATTTGGACCAACAATGGAAAGAAGCTCGAATGCTTTCATTTATTTTTTTTTTCTTTTCTTCTCTCAGATGTATGCGTGTTTTGATAGCTCGGTATTTATTTGAGGCTGTTATTCTAGAATTACGTACTATATTGTACTGTTAAATTTATTTGACGGCCATGATGTACAATACTGTTGTAGTGTATGGTATATGTGTAGAATTTGATATTAGAATTTAATATTTATGTATTATCAATAATTGTTGTTATTGTTAATAGATTTATTAATCTGAAAGTGCGTTAGCGTTATTTTGTCTTTTGTTGCTAATTCAAGTTAGACATTATAACTTTTCTTCTTGTCCGTCTTTCCCATGGTATTTAAAAAAATAACCCCTTTATCTTTTCTAATTTTGATTTGACCTTCATTGCAACCACAACGCAATAACGGTGTCTACAAGACACTCAGTATAGCAAACGTCTATTTAAAGCCTAAATTATATTAATTAAAATAAACGACGCATACACGCGTTTTAACGATAATGAATGAAAGTGAAAGAGGAAAAGAGCCAATGCTCTTCGCAAATAAAAATATTTATCCATCATTAATGGAATTGTCGTTATAGGGTATTACCATGAAAGGAAATTATGGAGAACTCGCCCCATGGAGAAGTGTTCTCTGTCCTTTTTTGCTCTGCTCTTCAAATCATTAGATGCATTTTATTTTGAAAAATAGAGCGGTTGTAAGCATGATGTGACGTTTGCAGTTTTATATTTGAAAAGATTCCAACTTAATAACCAAAGTAATCCTGAGATGACTTTATGGCATGGACCTCTATATCACGAAATCGACTGAATTTGTGCTGACCATCAATAAGCCAAAGGGTTATAGTATCGTCTCTCTAATTGAACAATTTAATCTGATTGTTCATGGAGATTTGCTAACAATTGGCGAATGTTACTTGAACTCGATAAAAAGCATCACTGACGCCTACTTAGGAAATGCGGTCGCTACTGAATTCAACATTATGGCTAATGCGCAGAATTCAGACGGTTTCTGAAAGATCACTTGTATTACGCCCATCATTTAATTTATTTCTTCTTTTTTTGTTAATTTCTTCTTTTTGTCAGTGTTTGTAATTGTATTATTTCTCAACAAAACAAACTGTTTAAAATTAAACGAGAAGTTTAAAAAATATTTCACTACTAAATTGCCGATGCAAAATAAACAGGATTACGTTATTTTATTATATATATAACAACACCATGATCATGCGTACTAAGGGGGTTTTGTTACCTTAAATGCATATTTGAACTGCTCGAAGTACTCGGGACATAATGAGAAGATCAAATCTAACAACAAATTTAAATGTCACATTTAAATCCTGGACTAAACTGAATAATATTTTACATGGCCCGAATCAGCTTTGAAGTTGGGCCAAATCAGCCAGAAATCTGGTCCTAATCAGTCAGTAATTTGTATCGAATCAGCCTGGTCCTAGTTTGAGAGTACTTACCACATTAATGAATAATGTTAGTATAATAGATATCTAGATCAAGAAGGTTAACAGTAACATTTGTTTAAAAACCTTTCTTGTGGTGTTCCGGTATGTGTTGTTATAAAAATCTAACGAGTTTATATGAACACACAAACTTTCAATTATACGTGATTTATTTTTCTATTATCGACATTACACAAACAAGATGAATGCAGAATGGGAAGGAGGGGTTTATTATACAACGAGTGGAAAACAGTCTTGAACGTAAGTGTGGAAAGAAAAAATGTATATTCATCAGATGCAATTACATACAAAATCAAAGGCGCATAATAAATTGATGTTGGAATCATTGAATGACAAAGCGTAAACATGTCTTTAATGTTTTTTTTTTCTTTGGTAGATAATTTCTTACTTTTCAAAGATGGAGAAAAAAAGAGTATAAAAAAATGAGGATTGTTTCAGGACCCATGTTAATATAATTATACAATATAAATATCAGAGTTCAACAGCGATCTAAAGTAAGGATTTCAAAACTAATACTTTTTGCTACCAATATTGAAACAGTTTTGCCGTATAACTGTCAGAGATGAGCACTAATTGAAAACAACGGCAATACTTCCCATATTATTCAGTACCAAGCGTTGGATCGTCTAAGAGGATGAAAAAAAATTATTCGGATACGCGCTGAACACATTCAGTCATGGAAAAGGTATTCATCTATCTATCTGATAATATGAACCCTCTACTTACTTAATAGTACGTTTCATAAAATTAATTATATTTATTTGAACATCGATGAATTTAAATAAGTTGTGCACGGGACTTACAAAGATTTTGTCAAAATGTGTTAAAGAACAAAAATGTTTATGTCAGAGTTACAAACAATGATGACTCGTGCTTTTTGTATGCAATTGAATCATTTCTAAACACTTCCGTAAATGAACCCTTGATACCAATAGTATTTAATTTTTAAACAAGTGTTCCCGTTGTTTTAGTAGATGTCCGAAGAAACGAATGATCTCAGCAAATTTGACAAGGATTTTGATATCACTGCATATATCTTTGACCTTACCGAAATTTACCAAATGATCAAAAAGGAATAAACACTTTGCTACGATGATATTTGTACCATTACGTTGGAATGACAAACATACTAAAATAGAATCAGGATACATGTGCAGTATAATATCTAGAACAGACGGAGAGAAGCCATCAGATAATCAAGACGTATTTCAATTATCGTAACCAAGGTTTGTAATATTAAAAAGGATAGTGGCTGATATAATTTAGATATTACTAAAATAAGAGCCAAAGATTAAATTCCATTGAAAATAATGGCATTCATTGAAAATAAATAGTTAAATAAACAGTTACAGTGAACGGTCTAATTTTGATGGAAGGAGACAAGACTTATGAGGGAAATTAGGAAACTATAACATAGTCTGTTATTTGAACTAACAATCGGGGCTGCATGAATTGCTTACCATCTTGGACACCACACAGATGACTGTATCATCTCGTGTTTGGTAACTTTCTTTTTTTTTTGGTGGGGGGCACCAGACAGATATCCCCTCCCACCATTTTCCCCCAAGAAATAAAAGGTGTTTTATGTGTGTATGTTGCCACGAAGGTATGTATGTTTGTCTTATTTTAACAAAACAATTTCGATCAAAATTTAGTTAACTAGTAAAATTTTTGTAAGGGTATCATTTTTTTATTTTTTCCCATGTGTTATCTAAAGGGTTGTTCATCCGATTATGGGCTTTGTCCCCAGTGTCAGAGTTCCTTCCCCACCCCCACCCATTTTTGTGTGATCTGTGCCAAAGATCTCCTAAGTCTCGTGTGTGCTATGTGTGTTTTTGCTATATATTGTGTGTATGCTATAGATTTAGATGTAGGGACGGCAGTCTCAGTCAAATTATATCCTAGTTGTCTTATCATTTAAATTTTTTGAGCTTATAAATTGTCCAAAATTTTGGGAAATTTATTTTTGTTTTTGTTTAAAGTTTTGAATTTTGTAGAGAAAATGATGTATTGCAAGGTTTATGAAAGAAAAGATCCTAATGTTTCATTGCTGAGAAGGGTAATCCCGAGTAATGAGCCGCATTTTCTTTATTCATTTATGCATCCCTTATCTGCGGGGTTTTAGCCGTTTCATTTATCATTAAAGATATAAAAGTTCCAAAAGGGTTTTATTTTCGGGTTCGTCCCTAAAAGTTAGTAAAGGTAAATCTTGGTTAATTTACTAAATTTATAGTTTGTCCCCGTATAGTTGTTCTGTTTGTCCATTTCCAAACATGTGGATTTTTTCTGATTCTCTTCCGAAGGCCTTTTCACTTCGCGTGGCGCCATGTGACATAGCTTTTCGGCGTCTGTGTGTTATACTTCTCTCACATGGAGGTTCTCTGGACATAGAACACATTTAATTTTACTATATGTTCTCTACATTTGTTTCTCAATGCTAACTATGTGACAATCAATACAAATCATATGTTAATCTAAAATACCTTCAAAGATGACTTCACCGTTAAGTTCTTGTCAAAGGTTGACCTGGATTTTTGGAGAGGCTGGACTGTTAACAGAGCAGCATGTAAACAGAGCACATATTTCACTTCCGGATCATCACCAAGGCCGTATTACTCACTGTGCACTGTCGCCGAAATACACACGGAATACCAAACCCTGAGCTCATATTCTCAAGACTAAACAATTACCTTTAAATCCCTACCAAAAATGCTTAAATATAACTCTTCTATCACCACCAAAATGAGAGAGGAAAAAATGTTCTAAAAATAGACTAGAACTACATTCGTGGGTACTGAACTGGAAGTACTAATTGTAACCTGATTCCGTGACAGGCCCCATTTCTATGCCAATTTTAGTCCAACTTTTATGTTTGCATGCCACACCTATTTCAACTTTCTACACGAAGTCTTTTTGAATTTCCTTGCAAACAAAACATGTGACACCTGTCAGAAAGTATGTAGTGCTGGTGTTCCACAGGGTGCAAGTTTTGGTCCAAGTGCTCTTGAGAAACCAAAACTAAATTTGCTATATCTTCGTTAATTATAGGAATTGTTCAATGCAGTAAAACCTCATTGTAATACAAGATAAGTCCTGTTTGAAAATACGTTTCAAATTTAAAAATATTGATAAATTGAATTTTAATGGCAATTAAAATAAACATTTAAATTTTAAAAACTAAATTTTATTGAAAAATTAAATTTTCATACAAGTTTTAAAACTCAGTTTGACAAATTTTAGACAGCAAAGTTAACTAACGAATGGTATTTAAAACAAAAGGTAGTTTGGGTCCGTACAACTGATAACATATTTCCCAGGGGTAGTGAAGCAACATGGCTCATAGTGATTTTGGCAGCGAACCGCAATATCCCTATCCAGATGCATATAGGTGTACTTACTAAAGAAACAATGACAGGTTCTATGTTACACATTTATTGTGTCAGGTACTTAGGTAATTGTTTGTATAACTAATAGCGCACTCAGATTTAAAGTTCTGATGGGACCACTACTTTGTTTTATAGCAAAAATGCACTCCATTTCAAAGTCGATAACTACACAAGGTGACAAAGGGATGGGAAAATAGTTTCTAGGGAAGCTCTACCATACTAAAATATGGTGCTAATCTCTCTCATGAAGAACTAAGCCATGTCTTTGAGGTGCTATATATCAGTCTGGTGATATGAGCTAATCTTGGTCACTTATGGCAGTACACTGCACATGCCCTTATGAAATCTTGCTATCACCACTGGACTACAAGAGAGCTTCCAAGCTGATCCAACTCTAACACTTTGTTCCAGATACCAGGCTAGACCTGAAAAGATACGTTTCACTTAATTCTAGAAAACAGTAAGATGTAGGTCAATGAAGTTAAAATGTGTTAGATATGGTGATTTCAAAATAACATTAAGGTTGCAAGCATTGGAAAAATATTAAACTTGGCAGAGTGACACTCAGAAATGTGAAGCAATGGCCATGTATTAAAGTGATAAATTGATCATAAACATATATGAGGTTCTCAGAAGCATATTTAGCCGTTTACAGGTTAAATAACTAATCAGGTAGACTGTGTATCATAAAGTTTAAAGCAATGTTTGCGCGGTGAGGTTTGATCATTGGTGCAAACATTAGTACATAATAGTGTACAGGAAAATCAAGTGAGAATGTACTAAATTAGAATATATCACTATAATCAATCTTATTCATGAGGTAAATAACAATTTTGGATATTGCAAGTGAATACAGCCAAATGTGGCCACACAGATCAACTATAGGTACCAATAAATCCTATATCATCAACTAGATGTGAAATTCTGATCCCCAAAACTTGTAAACAAGGATGGAAATTTGCATATGTGGGACATATACAATGTACATATTAAGATTAAATGTGCAAACATAATTCAAATGATCTGTTTTTAACATTTATAGTGTATTTTTATGAGCTGGTTACCAGTTATTAAGCTCATTGATTCAATGGAATCAGATATCAGCTGATGCTACAATACCGCACCCTGTCAAAGTACTAAATTGAAATTTGATACCATAAATAGAAATATTGATGATGAAAATAATATTTTTTTATATTTTCAGTGCACACAGCCATAAATGTGCATCACAGATTCACTATAGATACAATATCAGCCTATATGATGTACTGAATGTGAACTTTTGATCCCAAACATTCTAAAATGGATGGATATTTGTTCGTGTGGGATATGTAACCATGTTAAGATCAGTTGTACAAAGTTAAATTCAAATAATCTGTTAGAATATTTCTTATGTAATCAATAGAGTGTCAGTTAATAAATGTTATTAGTAATTAATAATGCATAAAGCAGGATGGATCATTAGAATTCCCATAACATCATATAGGCCACAATGCCGAACTTCACCAATCAACATCTTAACCAAACTGAACAATACAATGGAATGCATTTTGTGCTCAACTTACATCATTTTGCTGTTTTCTTACATCCAAGGGTAAATATACCCGGGGAAAATAGATATTATCTTTTTGACCTGTATTTCTTTCTCGGACAGTTTAACATGATTTGGCAGAGCACTTGAGTAGGTTCTAGAATAATGTTTTCATCGCTGTCCTCTCACTAAATACCATATAACTATGTTTATAAACAATTACTGAAGGCTATACAAGCAGATATGTGTTACTCAGGAAGTGACCCCATCATAAACACATAAATTTACTGCTTGGACCACTAATAAATAGTTTGAATGGGCAATACAAAATAGAATTTTGTCTTCGTGTATTTTGAATGAAGGTCTCATTTTGACTTACAAAGATATTTTCTCTGACAAATTTGACAAATATCCAACACTGGAGCTTGTATATGGTGTATGAATATATACATGCTGATATCATTTAATATGATACCAAAACATATTATATATGTGCATTTTGGGGGATATATATAAAATATTGTTTCTGTGATACTTGTACTTTTTACATATTTCCATATTAGTAATATCCTTTTTTATTTGTTTTGTCGCATTGGGCGATCGTATGGAGTTTTGTGAAACTGGCATCTTTACATAAAGGGCATTTCGATATTGTTCTGATTATACGACGTCTGAAAGCTTCTTCGCCTGTAAGCCATGCGTTGTGCAGATATTTAAAAATTATGCTTTGAATTTTGACAGATCTTATTTGCTCCCAATTTTTCCAATTTTCTCACATTTTACACCCCCATTTGTCTTGTTCTAATTTACATCTTATTCTTTTCGTTACATCCTCTCTTATCCAATCATATGTTTTTCCTGTATCCAATGTCCATAATTCTGCTTGATCTCTATATTTTAAAAGTATTTCCATAACATATCTAAATTTTCGTGGCACTTCGAGTTTTTTCGTAATCTTATTATTTCTGTGTATCTCCGGTCGGCCCTTATGGTGAAGCCGAACCAGTAGATATATAGTTCCTCCCACAGTAGTGAAAGGGGTCACCCTACGGACAATGGGAATTAGCATTACAGGGACCCCTGGGTCACTCTACGGACAATGGAAATTTAACATGGCGAAAAATCGTGGGTCACTCTACGGACAAGGGGAATTTAACATGGAGAAAATCGTGGGTCACTCTACGGACAAGGGGAATTTAACATGGCAATAAATCGTGGGTCACTCTACGGACAAGGGGAATTTAACATGGGATTTTTTTTAAAAAATTTTTTTAAAAAAGGGGTAGGCAATTCAAAGACTATCTCTTTTCGAGAAATATGGCTGGCCCTGAAAAGGGCCTTTGGGTTTTCTTCTTCTTCTAATTTCTCCTTTTCCTCCACCAACTTCTTATTTTATCTCCAACACTCTTTCTCTTCTTTTTTTTCTCCTTCTCTTCTTTCTTCTCTTCCTCCTCTTCTTTCTTCCTCTTCTCATTTTCCTCTTCTTTTTCAATTTTTTCATTCCATTCTCTCATCCTTATCCTTTCCTCTTCATCCTCCTTTTCCTCCTTTATTTCTTTCAACAGATCACTAATGATTACCTTCATTTTTCGTAAATTGTTTATCTCCATCTTCACTCTATGGGGACTATATGAGTAGTGATCCTCGTTTAGGTTAACCAACATTTGCTCAAACATTCCTAAATTGTCCATCACGTTTTGCAATTTTTCCATTTTGTTAAGGTGGTTTGATGCCATCTTCTTTTTATTCTTTGCAGAATGGTTTGAACAACTAATACTGTGGGTTCTTATACGAAAAGCGCGAACGTGAAGGAAAACATCCCCTAAAAACATAAAATGGATCTTACCTAGATCATGACCCAACAACGCGCGGACGTGAAGGAAAACATCCCCCTACTTTCTCATTTCATATAATATAACCCTAACTATACTCTCCACATTTGCTAAGAAACCCTTAATCTACTATTCACACAAACTTACCTGAGCTCTTACTAACACACAAACACATACACTTCTACTATTAATAAAGAGTTAGTGTTTATTTTCACACTACTCTACCTACACACATTGGCAAATTAATAGTTATTTCTTTTCTAGAGTATTGGGTAGCCCTGAAAAGGGCTGTTTTTTTTTTAAACTCCAGATGCACCTATCTAATGGTTGCACCTTCCTGGCCTTGCGCCGCACACGCATCTTCTTCCCCAGTCTTCTTTCACCTTTCTTCTGGGGAGCGCAGAGGGAGGATGGTTCGCTTCAGCACCCCAATCCTCTGTTTCAGGAATATTAAATGACATCCTCTCTTCTCTTTTCTTTTCCTCTTCTTCCCTCTGTCTTCTCTCCTCTTCTTCCTTCTTTATTCTTGCTTCTTCTACTATAGCCTCCGCTGATAGTTCGTTTACTATCCGCCTGGCATATTCCAGGTGCATCTGGAGTTCTAACAGTTTCACTATTCTGCTAGTCATTCTTCTGGCTGTGTTGATCAATCAACAAGGGTAGCTGGACTGCCCAACGAGTTTCAATTTATACTGAAAGCGCGGACGTGAAGGAAAACATCCCCCTAAAAACATAAAATTTATCTTACCTAGATCATGACCTGAAAAACAACAACAACGCGCGGACCTAAAAGAAACACTCGCTCACTTTTTTATGCTACCCATCACTATTATAAAATTTTTTATGAATCACTTCAATAGACTATTTACATATGCAAAGCAATCCAATCTAACCCCAAATCTACACCTCAAACAGCCCAGAAAAAACAAACATCATTTTAATCTACTATCCACACCAACCTACTTTATCACTTACAAACACAAACACACAAACACATACCCTCACAATATCTTAATAAAGAGTTAGTGTTTATTTTCACACTACTCTACCTACACACATTGGCAAATCGATCGTTATTTCTTTTCTAGAGTATTGGGTAGCCCTGAAAAGGGCTGGTTTTTGTTGTTTTTTTTGCTATGGCATTCTTTTTTAGTTTCTAAGAATGCGATGTCCTCTGAGGATAGACTTTCTGGCAATAGGTCTGCTTCTTCGGAAAGAGAAGAAGAATTCTTTGGTGTCGATACGACAATCGACAAAGCCTCTGTCAGCTTCAGGTTGCTGCTGTTGCTGCTGTTGCTGTTGCTGTTGCTGTCTCTGAAGTCTGTACTTTTCTGTCCATTCTTCTTTCTCCCTGTTCATTTCTTCTCTGAAGAGCTCTTCTATCAGGTCTTCAGTGATTTTTAACATTCTCACATTCTCTATTTCTTCTGGCTTCGGTATCAGACTGTGTCTGACCCTATGCAAATTCACGTAGGCTTCGTTGAGCTTAGCTAGTTTGGAGCACATCTTCTTAGGAGGACGAGTCGACAATGGATGGCTAGACTGGGAACAACCCGGTTCTTAAAGTGAAAGCGCGGACGTGAAGGAAAACATCCCCCACACGGTTTTCGAGCCGCAACGTTCATGAGAGGGATAGTAAGAAATGAAAGAGCATCAATCCAACATTCTTCTAGCTAAACAAAAGACAAAGGCATTTTTTCTAAACACAACATTTTTTTATTCAAAAATCACTTAACACTAAACAACAACATTTTTAACAATAATCCAACACTATAACATCAAACAATTTTTTTCAAATCACAAACATTTTTTTCTTCAAATACAATCTACTTTAAACAAGGCTGACAACGTTGTGAATGAAATTGTGATTTCCACTGTTGGAAATCATTAGGCCATTGATGGACACTACGTTTCCTAGCTTGAGACAAAAGATAAGCATAATGGTCACAAAACCATCGATCTACTTTCACATCGTTTCTAGCAGAAGAACGAGGATCAAAATGAGTCACTAAATGTTCTAAGGAATAGCCCAGGCTGCGATGATGCAGAAAATACACACAATATTGTCCACACACCAAGGAATCTGTGCCTTGTAATTTCACGTTATTGAATCGGGTGGTTTGAGCATTTCTTCTCATAAAGTCGATGATATCGTCTTCCAAAGGGGGCAATCCGTACGAATCGAAATATTCCACACAGCCTTCTTGAGGAAAGTAGACGGCTACCCAGTGGGTTCCTGGGAGATGACTGTCGTCCGTGTTGATCACGTAAGCTTGATGGTCTTTAGGTGTGCGATGAGGGAGTTCATCTTTAGCACAGACGACGGGATTCCAAGAAGACGTATACGAACTGTGGTTCAAAAGGTAATAAAGTTCCCAGGTATCCATTGATTTGTGTGTGTTTTTTTCTTCTTCTTCACAGGTAATAATAAGTCGTCAATTCGATCCTGACTTTTTGCTTGAAAATGTCTGACGAATAAACGGTTATTCGTTCTGTTTCCTCACTCTGATTCAGGAGAGCTTCGATACGATGGATCTCTTGAGTGGTTAATGGTGGACAAGAATGTTCACGCAAGTCTTTATACCACTGGTGCAACACGTCTTCGTTCGAGATGAGACTCCAAGCTTCGTCCAGATACTCGTCCAATTTTTCTTCTTGACTTAACATCAGGCATTTATCGTGTTGAATTTGACTGGGATGATCGTTTTGACATCCATAGCAATTTTTCTTGATCAATTCCGTCATTTTGTCGACCAAGTGTTTGGCAAAACAGGAGACTAAATGGGCTTCTTGTTCTGGCCATCTCGACTTCATCATGATCACTTCTTCGTCTTTGTCTTGAGATTCTTCTCCTTCCACGGTCTCCTTACATTCCATCTCCAAAGTTTCTCCACTAGGTAAAGAGGGATAACAGTCTTCCATGGCTTTCTAATAATCTAGAATGACTTCTCTCAAACTGTTGATTTCTATGGTATTATCGAATTCTGCATACAGGATGACGTTCACTGTCTGTTTCAGTTGTTCTGCAAACTGAAGTTCCACACGAATCTGGCCGGATTTTATAGGGTGGAAATGTCCCTCGTCGCTGCCTTGGTCTGGAGTGAAATCGAAAGCCCACAAAGCATAGCCTCCTGCATAATCCTCATACTCAATGCCGTGACTGGTGTTGGTTCCTAACTGACCGGTGGCTTCGTACAGGGACAAGTACGATCTCAAGTAATTGTTCTTGGCAAAGTCAGGTTCGAAAGGTCGGGTACACAAGGTCTTGCCATCGCGACTGACTTCGATTTTCTTTACGTTGAAGTGATGAAAGTTGAAAGGATTTTCAACGAAGGCTCCGTTGAAGGCTGCATTCGAGACCATACCAAGGATTAAACGTTTGGGTAACTGTCCTTGAAACAGATGATCTTCGGTTATGGATTGCAGTCCAGCAGAAATGGTGAACGTTTTCACTTCCACACGTCGTATGGGATACTTGGCAGTCGTTCTGCTCAACGTCTGACTGATGTCATTTCCCACTTTAGGTAACACTTCCACGCGCCGTACGTAGAGTCTGGCTTGTAGGATTGTGCTTTTAGGATTGCCATCCTTAGTAGCAGTTTCATTAGCCAACAAATGGAAAGCGGCACTGCTGCGATTCAGTCTTAGGCGCACATTGACCCCGTTCAGCAAATATTTCTCTTGCAACCACATGTCCAAATGCAAACGATCCATCAGTTCTAAACTCTTTTTGCCTGTGATTCTGTTTCGTCTTGCCACAAAGCCGTCATTGTCACCTGCGTCAGCTATCTTAAACTTGTCCGCTTCGTCATCTACCCACAGCACACAGGCATTGAGATGACTTGTCTTGGCATCAGGTCCGTATGTCAAGAGATTTTCCAGGTAGGCACGGTAAGGGTAAGTATCCATGCTGCTGCTGACCAGTTTGTTGTTCAAGTACAAGTCCACTGAGCTGAACAAGGAATGCATGAAATTGTTGACGGGAGCTATAATCTCAGTGTCTTCTACTGGACCATCATCCTTATCTAGAACTTGGACTTTCAAGTACAAGTAACTGCTATTCAGATCGATGTAATCTTCGGGCTGTCCTTTGATTTCAAACTCGATGGGAGCTGAGGCTGTCAATGAGGAGACGGGATGAAATTCCACCCATTGGGATTCTTGCATCGTCATCATGGTGGGGGGCATGGCAAACAGATCCAGTTCCGTCTTGGAACAGGCGCAAGACTCTCGGTGCATCATTTTTTGTTGTTGCTGTGTCTCAATAATCGAAAACGTCTAAGTCTCGAACGGTTCTTCTTTTTTTGGCCTTTCTCGCTTGAAGTCTGGTGAAAGGGTGTTTTCTTCTTCGTCGTCTCTTTCTGCCTTGTCCTTGCTGAATGCTTGACTCGGTAGCGTGCAGGGCATTTATAGGTGTGTCTCGTCGGCCTAAAATGTCTTTGCCCGTTTGCAGCAAGACATTTTTGCCAGCCCTCATGAAGGCTTCTTTAGGGTTTTGTTTGTCGATGATGACATTTTGGAGAAATTCTTTGCCTTGTGTCAGTGCCGCATCTTTCAAGGCGTGCAATCCTCGTGTCACCATCGGTTTCAAGACTGGAGCCACCGAACGAAAGGCCGATTTTAACATGTCTCCTAAACCGTGTCCTCGCTGTCGAGCAACCCCTCGGTACACTGGATACATGACTGACTTACTTACGATTCGTGAGAGAACCGTTTTCGAAAATGGAGTTTCACCGTGACTTTTCCTTTGGTGAATGGAATATCTTGTCCCAAATCTCCTTTTATAGTAATGTTGACCGTGTCCAAATACGACTTGCTGACGGGCAAATAGTGAGGATGGACAAATTCGCGGTGGACGTGGTAAGTGTTTCCACCTTCCTCGTCAGCGATTGTGGCAGAATCCACTTTGAAAGGAATGACACGCAGTAACGGCACGGAGGTGTGTCCCACCACGTTGTATTCCACCACATCGGAATACACAAAGATCAAATTCAGTCCTTGGTTCAGTTCTACCGGGGTACGAAAATACTTGACAAAAGTATCGTTGTCGTAAATGACAGTTTTTTGTTTTAGTGTTAGTTCTATTTTCTTCCTCATCTTTACGTCACCACCCAACATGTCAAACAATTCATCATTAAAATAGAAACCTATGATTTTTTCATCAGGAAATTTCATCAGGAAGCGACGAGCTGTTTTGTGGTATTCCAGGGTGACAGCTTTGGACTTGAAAGTCTTAAAAGCTTCCCCAAACACGCCATTAAACTTGGAGACTATGGCGCTGACCAAATGTTGACCACTAAAATAATAGCCTGAGGGAATGAACAACTCATAGTCCATCCAATTTGGATTGACTTTGTTTTTTGTTTTATGGGGATATTTGTCATTCTCATTCATCCACTTTTGCAATGGTTCGTCATAAACTTCCACCGTAAATTTACTTTGATCGTCAATGACATTGAGGACTTGGGTTGGGTGAATCATTTCTACCAAAGCCACTTCCCAATGGGCTTCGTGATCTAAGGGGATGGCCTGAGGTAATTTGGCCGTGTAACAGCACAACGTGTTGTTGGGAAACACCTCCATGGAACTGTCACTGGGTAAGGTTAAGTAAAATTGGTTTTGGTGACTCATAATTCCAGAGTTCTGTGGCTGTCCGAGGGGTTAGTGGATGTCAGAGGCGTGTCTCCGCCCAAAATGGGGTTTTGGTTGTGGATGTTGGAGTGGTGACTGGCACTGGCACTGGACACAACGTTCCCGTTCGAGGAGAATTTCAGGGAGGGATTGGGAAGCAGGTAACCGATGCAACTGCTCAATAAAATGGTCCACAATTGTTTGTCTCCTTGTTGCAAACTCAAATTGGCGATGGCTGCCCCGATGACACAATACACCACGAAGATTTGGCAGAAAAAGACGATTTGCGTTTTAGGCACACGTTCTCCACACCACACCCACAAGGGTTGTTTTTGTAAATCTTGCACAGAAGAACTAGGAGAAGAAGGAGTGGTCGACGTAGCTGCGTCTGATGTGTGAAAGGGCATGATGGTCACTTCTTCTTTTTATAGTCGATGACTTGCGAAGCGTCGATCCAAGAATCGAAACTGGGTGGATATCCTTTCCAACGTACTTTGACTTCTTTGACACGTCGTTTGCCCACTTTACGGGTTCTGCGTTCGAGAATGCTTTCGATGTCGTACACGTCGTCTTCTTTTTTGGTGACACGTTGTAACTCGGGCAAATAAAACGTTCCTTTGAGTACTTCTCCGTTCATGTCTTCCAATTTATAGACGGCAGGATGACGGCCATGTACTCGTCCAGTGACGCGAAACAATTCGGTCGTCCAGTTAGGTAAGTAACCTTTGTCGAAAGTGCGTTTGGTTTTGCCAATGCGCACCCAATCTCCTACGGTCAACTCTCCACTTTTCTTGGGGACAGCCCTCGTCGGGGACGTACCGAACAGGCGCTCAAACACCAGCACTTCGTTGTCGGGAGTCACGTCTTGCGGGGCACGTCCGATGCTTCGATGGTAAGATTGGTTGTACGCTTGCACCAGGTGTGGTAAGATGTCGATGTACTTCAGAGTGTGGTGATGCGTAAAATATTTCCACATGCGTTCTTTCAAAGTGCGTTGAAAACGTTCCACGATGCTGGCTTTGGTTTCGGGATTCTCGGTGGTAAAAAAATGAATGTCACGTTTCTTTAATTCTTTTTGGAAAGCTTGGTTCAGAAATTCGGTGCCTTTGTCCGTTTGCCATCGAAGAGGGCGACGACCGCTTTGTTTCAACACCCGTTGCAGGGCTCGCACTAACTCGCTGCTGGATTTGGAAGTCAAGGGCACGACCCAGGCAAATTTGGAAAAGACGTCGATGACACAAAACAAATATTTGTAACCACGATTGTAGCTGGCCAAATGAGAGACATCGGCTAAATCGGCTTGCCATTGATGATCGATGCCTTCCACTCGGGTGCGACTTCTGGCAAACTTGCGTCGAATGGGTTTGTGCAAAGTGTAGGTAGCTTGTTCTTGTAACCATCGTTGCACTTGAGGTAAACGGAGACTTTTCAGTCGCGTTTTGGCAGCACGATACAATTTTTGAACTCCTGCGTAACCTGCAGGATGCGAGGGATCGTAGTAAATGCTGGCTAAGACTTTTTCCATTTTTTTATTTTGTATTGGTGTGTTAATAAGTCACCCACTCTTCGGTGATGCTACTTTGGGTGGGTCGAAAGGGTGGTTTGGAAACGGATTTACGTGTCCGATGGGCTACGGGAGTAGAAGTCGAAGGTAGTGGTGGAGGTGGCAATGGAATGGCTTTGGTTTTCTTTTCTTTTTTCACTTCTGGTTTCCCTTCTTTCTTTTTCACTTCTGTCGAAGAAGGCGTGGACATCATCTTTTTAACCCAAGCTTTCATTTCTTCTCGTTGGGGTGTGGGGGACGGGGTCAACAAGGATCCTGCAATCTTACTCGAAATGGGAGCTGCTGACGGTGTTTGAAACACTTCGCGCGTCTCTTCTTCCTCAGGTCTTTGTGGGGTAGCATCTCTGGTGACGGTTGGGGATGACAGTAGTGGTGGTGGTGGTGGTGGTAATGATGGTGCTGGACTTTTCATCAAGGTCTTAAAATCTTTTAGAGTGGGTAAAGCTGTTTCGTCTAAAGCTTTCTGGTGAAAGAGTTGCAGTCTTTGCAAGAGTTGACCATACTTTTGCGATTTTTCTGTTTCGGACAAATCTTGACGATCCATCAAGGACTGCAATTCGTGTTGTAACTGGGACATCTCGCTCAAATTGGGATTGGGAGGTAAATGCGGGGTGCGTTGTTCTTGCCACCGATGGTATTCCATCCATCGTTTGTAAGGCACTAAAGCTAGTTTTCGTCCTTCCATGGGGTTGTCAGGGGTGAATTCTGAGATCTTGGGACTTCCGAAGGCCTTTTTATCTTGCTCCCATCAGTCCTCCCAACATGGTTCCCAAGACTCCTTTTAGTATGGGGCCTAACAAGAGAGGTAAAATGCCTCCACGTTGGACCAACATCTTCTTTTTTTGACGAATGGGAATTTTCTTTTGAACCATTTTCCGAAGAACGTGACGATGTTTGCCTAAGCATTGTTTCTGGTGTTTGGACAAAGGGATCGTGCCTTTCAAAACGTTCAAACAACATTCGCACACGGTATCGATGACCTCTTTGGAGGCCGTTTGAATGAGTTTTTTTCGTAGGGGTGGAGAAGCTTTGGACAGGACAGATAACATGTCCCCATGTTTGGCTAAACGTGGTGGCAGTCCTTTCCTTTTTTTTCCTTGGGGTTTTCTGGAGGGTGACATTTTTTGCTTGTGGGTTCCGGGACATTCACCGAACAGACACTAACGTCGATGACTTAACGCACACCCTTTTATCTTTTTTTGGGACTATCGCTTTGTCATAAAGGTAACAATGTTTTTCCGAAAATCGCCAAGGAATCCTCCCCTTTGTTGGCGCCTCTTTTTCTTGGAACGACTGTGTCTTTTTTTAGGGTAACGTCGATGCTTGGCTAAGCGCTTTGTCGGATGACGCGTCTGCCTTTGTCTCTTTCTTTTGTGGCTTTTTGGAGGTGACATCTTTTACAAGTTCACTGATACCCCGACTTGGTCACAGGTCTTTTTATACTGGAACGCGTCGCCACTGATTGTCTTTACGTTTTATCAGTTTGAGGACAGGCATGACACGTCGTGCAGGGGTACGTAACGGACTAAATCGAGCCAGTTCTTGTTTGGACAAATCCAGTAAACTTTGTAACATGCCCGATCTTTCTTGGACTTTGATTTTGGGAGAAGGTACTTTGTGAGCAGCAGCCACTGCCGCTAAATTGGAAGGTCCTGCCACTGGGGAAGTTCTTTTGGGGGTCATCAACGGAGAAGTTCTTGGTGTAATCAACGTCTCCAAGTACTCTTCAGTTCCTGGTGACATCAACGGAGAAGTGGACAAACGTGAGGCTGCCGGAGACGCTGTGGCAGGTCGTGGCTTGCGAGTGTAAGGTTGCGTCCTGGCCGAAGTGCCTCTCTTGCGACTAGTTTTCTTCTTCTGTGGACTTTTCTTTTTCTGGGGACTTTTTCTCTGTTTCTTTTTCTGGGGGCTTCTTTTCTTTTTCCGGGGTGATGGTGGTGGTGTCTGGTAAGAGGAGGGTCCTGCCACTGGAGAAGTTATTCTTCTTGGGGACTTGGTCTTTTTCTTTTTCTTCTTGGGGCTTCGTTGGACTTTTGTCTTGGGGATAACTCTGGGGGCATTAGGATCCCATCTTAAGAGTGAGCGAATGATGACCCCTCCTAGAGTACCGCTCCCTCCAGGTTTCAAAATGATTTGTTTTTTGGTTTGAGTGTCAATGCGGGGATCGGCCAGTTGGACCAAAGCGACTTTGTTTCGATCGAAAAAGCGTTGGGTTTGATGAGGAATCTGAATGATTCCTTGGAGTAATTGACGTGCCGTCACCGTGAACCATCGTAAGACTTCTTTGAGACTAGCTTCTAAGACACGGGCTCGTGTTTGTGGATCTTTTTCTCGGCTGATGCCATACAAGGCACGAATCAATTTGACGGGAAGATGCGACTGAAGGGACGTCATGTTCACACTGTGTGAGACAGACGAAAAAGGGTCTGAGGTTTTTATAGATTTTTTTCATGGGAGGAGTGAAATGAAGTCGAGGACGGAGACGTGTACAGGACAGGCCCTCCGTCTTGGCACCAGTGGTGAAACAAGTGGGTACGAAATCGCAAATCCTCGGGGGTCGTAGGTTTCAAATCGACGAGTAAATAGGCGTGTGGAGTTTGAGTGGCATCTTCGTACGCCTGAGTCAGCCAAGGCGTTCCTAACTGTTTGGCTAAGACTTGCACTTGCGATTTATCTCGAGGGCTTTTAAACAAGACCACGTAATGCGCATTGAGACTGATGGTGCGATGGGCTTTACTTTGTTGAAACAAATTTTGGGTGATGTAAACGACACTGGCATTACGGTGATGCCCTTTGCGCGTGAACCACAATTTAATTTCTTCTTCGTCTTCTCCTAACATGTCGTCGAAAATGACCAAATGGGTTAGACGGGAGTCAGAGACGATGCCATCGTCTTCTTTAGGAATGCCTTCCACAAACACGATGGAATCGCCTTGACTTTCTCGCAAGAGGTTGTACGCCGATTGCCACTCTTTGTAACACCACACGATCCGTTGAGGGGGCCGATCGATCAAATGATGTTTATGTTCGATCAAACGTTTGACGAATTCGGTTTTGCCAGAACCGCTAGGTCCAGCAATGAGCATGTTAAAGGGATGGCGAAGATACAAAGCCTCCCAACTGGCACGATCTAAGTGTTCGTCGATGACTTTGACAGTAGAGGAAGAGGGAGCAGAGACAGCAGAGGTAGCCATGGTGTGAGAAATGTCACTTGTGACACGAAAAACAAACAAGACAAGAGTTTATATACTTTTTCAGAACACGTTTATTGAATGTTTCAAATATGAACACGAAAGACAAAAATACATACAACCCAAATAGTGATGTACAGGAATATAAAACACAGCAAAGCGATCAAAGTGGAATATAAACAAGTGTCTGTACAACATGTTTTGGGTAACCAAGATGTCCTAGGGACAGTGTGTAATGTTCTTACAGTCTCTACATGAGGTATTGTCACACAAGTGTCCTCCCGGAATGACCTTTCAGGCATGTCCATGACAGTCCTGTCCTGAAGCGAGTGGTTGTTCTCGGTGACGGGTTCTTCTGGCACCGTCACTAACACGGGTTGAAAAGTAACTTTTTTCCTTGAACAACTCTTGTGCATACTGGGCCACTTCTTGGGTCCAAGCCTCAAAACCCCCCTTTTTCCAATCACGAACATCTGTCCAATGAGGGTGTAAGTCACAAGCTACACACACATCGTCATACACGTCTTGGGTCGCTAAAAGTTGACGAATCTTTTTTTCCTGTTGAGGTCGAGAAGTATCCAGATGAAACCGCAAGGCTTTGAGCAAAAGGAGTTTTTCGTGACCATTTAAGGCCATGGAGGTGGTAAGTACTGATCGTAAAGAGTCCACAAAGAATCGGCTGGTAAACGAAATCCCAGAAAACAAGTCACTAAGACACACACCACTTGTCGTCCCAAATTGAATGGATATAGTTCTTGTAATAATCGATGGTAATGATCCACGGTTTGAATATGGTCATTGAGTTCCTTCCACGGAATCTGTTGAATGATATGTGACATAATCCGTGGCATGACAACTTGATTTTATAGTGTCTTTGTTTCGGAAGCAATAAAGGTAATTTCTAACCAAACACGTTCGTTCTCCAGTAGGGAATTTAAATGTTACATACTGTAACTGAAACGTCAGAGTTTGTCTAGATGTTTCGTCTTTTTCTAAGCAGATTCCATGTAACAAATGTTGGTAATCCTTTAACTCGTCTTCCTCAATACGTTGCAGTAAGTGAATCTCCAAGTAACCAAAATTACGAACGTCTAGCCCATCATCATTCATATACTGAAAGTATTCAACAAGGTCTGACCAGTGAAAAAATTTCTGACGAATCAGTCCTCTTATACCCTTCAGGTACCAGTGGTTAAAGATCTGGTGACGTAACGGATGCAATTGTTCTTTACGTTTCACTTGTATTTTCACCAGCTCTCGGTAAATCCTTTCTCTCAACTCCACAGGCAAAGCACGAATGTTCTCTTGTAAAGTATCCATGAATAGGTCATTGAGTTCCTTCCACGGAATCTGTTGGATGACATGTGACATAAACCGTGGCATGGCAGCCTCTTTTTATATTCTCTTTTTTTCGGATGCAATAGACGTACTTTCTAGCCAGAGATCTTCGTTCTCCAGTAGGGAATCTAAATCTTTCATACTGTAACCGAAACGTCAGAGTTCGTTTAGGTGTTTCCTCTTCCTCTAAGTAGATTCCACGTAAAATATGTTGGTAATCCTTTAACTTGTCTTCCTCAATGCATTGCACTAGGTGAATCTCGAAGTAACCATAATCATGAACATGTCGATCATTAGCGACCTCAAAGTTTTGAACAATGTCTGACCATTGAAAGAATTTCTGACGAATCAGTTCTCTTATACCATTCAAGTACCAGTGGTTAAAGATCTGGTGACGTATCGGATGCAATTGTTCTTTACGTTTCACTTGTATTTTGACCAGCTCTCGGTAAATCCTTTCTCTCAACTCCACAGGCAAAGCACGAATGTTCTCTTGTAAAGTATCCATGAATAGGTCATACTAAATCCTCTTTGGTCTGACACAAGAAATGTACTCTTTGCACAAACATGGTTTCACTTCAGTGTCGAATTTAAATCGTTGAGTCACTAATCTACACATTACAATTCGTTCAGAAGTTTCCTCTTTCACCAAGTTGACATTGCGTGAAAGATGTTGGTAATTCGTTAACTCTTCCTCTGGAATTCGATGCAGTACGTTTACAATGTAGTAGATAGAATCGTCAATACCAAACCATTCCTTTTTATAACCAGGAGGTCGTTGATCAATGTCTGTCCAATGGAACACTTTCAATTGAATCAGTCCTTGTATAGCCTTCAGGTACCAGTGGTTCAAACACCGGTGACGTAACGGATGCAATTGTTCTTTACGTTTCACTTGTATTTTGACCAGCTCTCGATAAATGCGTTCTCTCAACTCCACAGGCAAAGCACGAATGTTCTCTTGTAAAGTATCCATGAACAGATGATTATGGTAAAAAGTTTCTTCAATGTCTCGGTCCCACTAAGGGTAAGTAATGACAATTCGGTGACCATCGAGCATGTTCTACGTAGGCCGAATCTTGCGGTTCCCAGTGGTGAAGTGACACACCGCAACTGAAGCACTTGACTTTATCTCCTTCGCCCAAGTAGAAAAATCCGGCTCTGGCTAATTCTTCGGGGGTCGGTCCTCCCAGATACTTTGGCCATTTTCCTTTGAACGATTGAAGACGATTTTCAAAGTCGCAGTATTCCGACAAACGCACAGGAAACGAATATTCGTCTTTCACAGGTTCGTTTCGATAAGGGTTGGGTGACATGAACAGGAGTTTGCTCAGGGCTGGATGACATCCGTAGGGGGGTAGACGTGAAGGTGAACATTCCCCTTTAAACCCGGTAAAATGTCTAAGAGGACGAGCGGCATCGCTTTCGCATCCCTCAGGTTTGACACGCACAGCATCACTTTCCATGACAGGGGCAGTGAAAACAAAGTTCCCATGATGCTTTACGGCATCACTCAGGTCACAACGTGCAGCATCGGTCCCATCGCAAGGCTCACAATCGCACTCGTCTGCAAACTCCGTTACGCAATTACAATGGTAACCACATGGACAATCGCAGTTTCCTTCCGGACATTTTCCGTCGCAATGCATGGGTCTTATCCATCCAGTATTAGTCACACTAGAGGAAGATACAACTTTTTTACAATCCCCAAACTGGAACGATGTCTTTTTCAAAGTATTCATCTTGTTCGCTCGGTCTTGGTAGTCACAATGAACTATCGATCTTGCCTAGGGTTCCTTTTTTATATACAGACCAATACCGACGTGACCGTACGGTAAGGTGAAATGATTGGGAAGTCGAACTCGCTTCTGGTACACGATTTGATAGACTTTTTCCAAGGGCCGACTGACGATGTGATGAGTGGGTAAACGTACAATCTTGTTCGGTTGGTGAGTGGTCACTTTAAAGTTTCCATCCTCTCCCGATTGCAAGGCTTCTTTCATTACCCCAAAGTTGACCACTCGACTGGTACGATAATTCAGAGTCAGTCCTTTCACTTTGCACGTCGTGTGCACTTCTCCTTGTTTGTCCCGGTATTGGTAGCCGTAATTTTTGGGACCGCCACTGACAAAACTTAGAATCTTGTCGTCGGGATGCTCGTCTGTCCAGGCTCCTAAACGGTCTCCTTCGATGCTAGGGTGATGTTGAATCGGGTGATGGATGTAGATGCAACTGTCCGTGTCAAAGTACAGGACGCGTTCTTCTAACAGTTCTAAAGCTTCGTACAATTTTAAGCGAGCATGGGCTGTCACGTAAGCCGCAATGATGACATTTCCAAAAGGGTCGTCTTGTACAAAGTCCAGATCTTCTTCGTAATTGACCAAGATCAAATTCTCTCGAACGACGTCCACGTGTTTCATGTATTTGGTTTTGTCGTGAATCATCTGGAAGTAGCGGGAAGGTTCTGTCAAATATTCCGTCTTGGGTAAACACGGTCGTTGTGCCATTTTACCCCACAAGCAATTTAACATCACTTTGGCAAACGATCGCCTGCCTTCGTTTTTCTCGATGTGGTCTAAAGTGATACCTTCTTGTTCGTAATATTTCTCTTTGAATTGTATTTGGTCTTCGGGAGTGTGACACCAGGAAGGATAGCCGCTAGCTTCTTGCTTCAGTTTCAAAAAGGCATCCACGTAGTCTGCGAAAATGCCTTTCTGCGTGGGGTCACCCTTGCGATACTGTTGTGTCTTGGGAAAGTGGCAAATTTCGTACACTTCTAACAGTTGGTATCCCATGTCCAGAGCTTTGAACAATTCCACGCTGACCCAGGTTCCCGTCAAGGCCCGTTCTTCCTGGCTGTGCTGACAAGGCTGGTCTTGGTTGCACGTTTCGGCACAAGTACGGCACAAGGGAAACATCAGTTTGCCTTGACAATGGTGAGGTAAGACGGGATGGTATAGGTTCGTGGGAGGCAAAACTTTGCACTTGATCAAGCCTTCGTATTGTCGAATGTTGACCAGGTCGATGTGTTCCGTCAACAATTGCGGGTGCCCTACAGGAAAGCGACAATATTTGCACACGTAGGGATACAGCGAACACACGTCCAAGTATTTGATTTCTTCTCCTTTCTCTTCGTCGGCTTGGTACAGCAAACAGGTGGCATTGGTCCTTCCTCCGTACAAACTATCCCTCGGGTTCAGCGGGTCCATCAGCTTGTAACTTTCCACGAGACGTTTAAACTCGGGATCGGTTTTCATACGGTGATCGTACTCGTGTTCCCACATTTCCACCACTTGGTATCCTTCCTGTTCTAACTTTAGGCGTCGCTGACAAGTGTCCTGGTACAAGTCTTCCATGGTTCGTTGCAAAAACTGATTTTTAGTACCACGGTCAGGGTAACAGACGGGACATCCGTGAAATAAGCAACCGTTAAACTCGTACACGATCTTGGGCTTTTCTAAGTCCCAGCCATCGACCGAATACGTTCCGATGGTCTTTTCGCCCCCTCCGTTGCGGGCATGCTGAATCCACTTGTCTTCCTTGTCGCACAAGTAATGTAACCAACGTAGGGCTTTGACCGAGTATTGACGTTTGACAAAGTGGGTCGTTTGAGGACTGATGACAGCCACGGTGTTTTCAGGCATGAATCGTTGTCGATACACTAAGGAACACGCTTTGGCAATGGTGCAAGCTTCTTTCAAAGGATCGACCCCTCCGTGTTCCATGAACAGTTCTCGAAATTTTCCACAGCAACGCCGTAAAATGTCCACGTCGGAACGACAATACTTTAGCATTTCTTCCTGAAAGTCGAAAGGGTCCGAGGCGTGAGCCTGGTACCAAGCGTAGAAAGCTTCTCGTTGTTCGGTACGCATGTTGTCGGGGTCGTAATAGTGAGCCTCAGGTAAATGGGGTAGAACGGCATGTTGATTGGCTTCCGTATTGAAAAAGTGTGGAAAGTACCCTTTAGCCATTTCTGTCATTCCAAACGTTTTAGGCATTCGACTCAAAGGCATGGCCAAATAGCTCATCGAATCTTTAAACTGTACTTGTCCCACTTGCATGAAAATGATTTTGGCCCCGTTCAAAGTCACTTTAGGACGCTCGGTGCCTTGTTCCGTATAGTACCTCAAAAGAAACTGTCCATCGTATCCGGAAAAATTGTGAGCCATCACCGTGGCATGACGATGACAATCTCCGTAACGTTCGATGTCCTCTTGGCTCCACGTCTTGTCGACGGGGTCTAAGACCCATTGGGCAAAATCGGCTAACGTATTTGGTCCCCGAAAGATTTTTTCACGCCCTCCAGGAATCTTGCTGCAGTGAGGGCAATGACTGAAGATAGGTTCTTGAATGCACTTCTCGCACGCTCGATGAGCCACGCAGAAATTAGGGATGTGAATGCCAGTCTCTTGCATGCATTCGAAATCGAAAAAGATGAAATTGCCTTTCTTCTTGTGACCGTCCTCTTTCTCTGGTGGGGGTTGGTATTTTTGCACGTAACATTGGTGTTCCAAGTCCACGATGTGGTGACAAATGTGACATTTTTTCTTTCCTGAACATACGTGTGCCTTGGTATTATTGGTACGTATGACTTGTTCACACGTAGAGCACAATCTCAGCAGTTGACAAGCACATTTCTTCTGTGAACCTTGCGTCTTCAAATGTTGTTGGTAACATTTAGGGCTGACAAACGTGCGCAGACAAGTGGAACAAGGCACTGGTTCTTCGCTCAGACAGGGTGGAGAGGCCAAACATCCTGAGCATTTCCATCCACAATGTTTGTGTTGCTCTCGATTATTATAACCATAGTCACATTTCTCACAATAATAAACATATCTCAGGAATCCAGTGATACTGGTAATGGTATCGAAATGGTCATCGTGATGATAAAGGTGAATGTATTTTCCGTCCTTAAAGTCTTGGCCTCGAAACAACAGAGGTCCGCGCACTTCTTGAGGGTGCACTTTCAAGGTGTATCGTGGAGCTAGGGCATCTTGCAATTTTTGCATCTCTGGAATGCCACAGGGTGTGTCTTTGGGCAATCCGGCTTGTTGTAACAGGAGTTCTGCTTCATTTCGTTGTTTGGCTCGGTCGGAACGTTGAATAGTGTCCCAGGTTCTTTTCCATTCTACCGTGTCGTTCTTGTTGGCATAGGTTCGTCCCACCACGATGGCACGGGCTAAACACATCTGGTCATGAGGGTTGTTAATTCGGACGAGACTCGTTTTGGTGTTGCGAAGGTCGTCCACCAATAACATCTTTTTGCGTCCTGTCCCTTGAGGAGGAGAGACGTGGGTCATGTCCAGTGTGGCTTTACCATCGGTGATGTCAAACTGATCATTAGATTGTTGTACGTGTTGAATCTTGTCCATGACTTTGGAAGCAGTCAATTCTGCAGGGGTGCTAAACTCGATCCAAACAGGGGATTTCAAACCGTCGTGTTGTATGGAAAGTCTCAAGCGATCGTCTTCTTTGGGTTGACATTGCTGCTTGAGTGAAGTGAGCAAAGAATCCCACACCTCGGTGATGAACACTTCTGCTTTCTCTAACGGCACTTCAGCCTTGAAATCTTTAAACTTCACCGTGTATTTGTAAGCCGTGGTTCTAAATTTTCTAGAGGAGCGCTTTTCCGTCTCTCGAATGGAATAGTATTTTTCAGGGTTGACAAAGGGTGGTGAATTTGGTTTAGAGGTTTCAAATTCTGGTTCACTCATGTCCTCTTCAAAATCACTGGCATGAATTTGTGCCAAGATTTCAGCCCTGGTACGAGGCGATAGATCACGTTTCTGCCTCTTACTTTCTTCTTCTTTCTTCTCGAATGAATGGGATCGTTTCATCTTGAAAGCAAAAAGTCAAATGACTCAAGTTCAAACACCATAAACTACTTTATAGTCATAGCAGACCAGCGTATATAAAAGGGTGTGTGTCTTGTCCTTTCACTATTCATTTCACTCTCAAGCCGAGCACAACGATGGAAGAGACTGACCAGATGGAACGTTTCGTCAGAGCTTTGCGAGGGGTCATTAGAAAATTCTCTTCAGACCAGCCTACGGACTACTCTCCTTCCTTTAGAGATAAAAGTCAAGATACTTGCTATATCTGTCAGAACAAAGGGCATTGGTCTTCAGAGTGTCCAGACCGTCAAAAAAGAAAAAAAACAGGGGATAAAAAAGACAAAAGTCAAGATACCTGTTATTATTGTAAAGAAAAAGGACATTGGTCTCCAGATTGCCCAAAAAAGAAACAAGAGGAGTCAGAAGAAAAGAGGAATTCTTCAGAAGAAGAGAGGGATTGTTCAGAGGAAGAGAGGGATTCTTCTGACGAAGAAAGAAGACAGGTGAAGAAAAAGAAACAGGAGAAAAAAAGAAGAAGGGAAGAAAGTGAGGAGGAAGAAGAGGAAAAGAGTGTGACGGTGAAGAAATTCAAAAAACAGAGAGACTAAACAAGGAGAAAAGAAGAAATCAATGAACTTTTCATTAAAGTGTTGTGTTGTGAAATGTGAATTGGATTGTAAAAAATGGAGAAAAGAATAAATGAATGATATAAGGTAAGTGTCTTTGAGTTGTCATTTTAAAATAAGAAGCTACACTCACGCACTCATAGACAGACACGTAGAATAAGGGTAAAATGGGTGGGGTTTATTTTTTTTTGAGTTATTGGCAAATTGAAATTGTATTTCTTTTCGAGAAATGTGGGTGGCCCTGAAAAGGGCCTTTTTCTTCATGGTGAAAGGGTGAGTTTAAGCAATCAACTTTAACTGCCTTATGCCTTTGCCACGGCCAAGGCCTACTTCTGGACTGCGTAATGATGATAATGATTGGGTTGAAATCACTAAGGGTGGTACGGTAGGCTTAGTCACAGGGTTGACGTGTTTAGCTCGGGAAGGTCGTATTCTCTTCGGTCGTGATAAAGAAGTCTGATACATTTGTTTCAGACTTCTTAACTCCGCTAAAATGTCCAACAGTACCGTGACCGTTTGATTTTCACCCTCTTGTTTCTTTGCTGCTACTTCTTCTTGCTGTTGTTTTTTTCTTACCTCTTCTTCTTGTTGCTGTTGCTGTAGGAGAAAAGCCTGTTCCGCTTCCTTTTGTCGTTGTATAAATTTCTCCAATTCTTCTTTCTGTCTCTGTCTAAAATTCTCCACTTGCGGTAATGAAGAAGGTAACGAAGGTTCCGGAACAAATTCTTGCGAGGAGAGAAAATCCACAAAATCCCAATTCACCTCTTCTGAAAGTAAGTCCGGGTTCCCTTGGGCAGTCTCCCCTGCTGGTGCACCCCAATGGATCGTTTTCTGAGTTTCCGTCATGTTGAATCACTGTCGCATAGATTGACTGCACACAAGCGCTAGCGAATCTAAATAGACTACGTGACGTCACAGACTGGTCTCTTCGGATTGGATGTGAGCTGACTGAATTCTGTAACGCGTGTTCGGATTGGTAAATGAACTCAATCCGTTTCAATCCTTCCTCCGCCTATAAATAAGCGCCGTTCAATGCATTGATTCACCTGTTCTCGTCGCTTCAAGATGTGGACTACAGTTGAGTCATCCACCCTTGTGTCTTCCATGATGTTTCGGACAGACTTGCTCATGTATGTCCGATCGAAGTGGACCGTTGTCCACAGGACCAACACCAGCCTGTGGATACGTAGGATCTACGTCGAAAGACAAGGATGCCTGAAAAGAGTGCTGATGTACGGACCAACAGTAAGACGCAGCCTAAGGACAAGAAGAAGACCAATGCGGTGCCATTTATGTTAATGAATACATTAACATAAAAATCAAAGGCCCTTTTCAGGGCCAGCCATATTTCTCGAAAAGAGATAGTCTTTGAATTGCCTACCCCTTTTTTAAAAAAATTTTTAAAAAAAAAATCCCATGTTAAATTCCCCTTGTCCGTAGAGTGACCCACGATTTATTGCCATGTTAAATTCCCCTTGTCCGTAGAGTGACCCACGATTTTCTCCATGTTAATTCCCCTTGTCCGTAGAGTGACCCACGATTTTTCGCCATGTTAAATTTCCCTTGTCCGTAGAGTGACCCAGGGGTCCCTGTAATGCTAATTCCCATTGTCCGTAGGGTGACCCCTTTCACTACTTCCCACGCTGTCTTAGGTCCGGTTTTTTAAAAATCTATTTATTATATTAGCTACTTTTAGTAGTACTGGGCTTGGCAGTCGCAATCCCCCTCTACTTTGTGCTCTATACAGAGTCTCTTTAATAATATAATGTGTTTTGTAATTTCATATGTAGTTTATTATTTCCTTATCCAACTTATTCAGAATTTTATTTTCCATGTCTACTGATCTAATTATATAATTAATATTTGAATACAAATATATTTTTGCCACAAGGGCCCTCTTTATGATGCATAGTGGCGCTAGGGCCCAGATTTTCGCATTTTCTCTTATTTTATTGATTATATTTTTGAAGTTTTCTATAGTGTCTTTTTTCCCAAAATATACCCCTAGAGCTTTCACTGTATCTCTCAGTAGGTGGGGAGGTAACCCGTGGTGGTTCCCTCTGCAGTTGCCTATTTTCAAGATTTCGGTCTTGTCATGGTTGATTTTTGTGCCTGATGCTTTCCCAAAATGCTTAAATTATTTCTCTAGCTGTTTATAAGATTTTGCATCTGTTATAAAGTTTGTACAATCATTAGCGTGCTGGAGCATTTTAAATTCCTCTTTTAGATTTGGTAGTTGGATACCTTGTATTTCTTAGTTGTTGCATATTTTATGACAGAATTTCGATTGCTATTACGTATAATAACATTGATAGTGGGCAACATTGCCTCACGGATCGTTGTATGTCAAATTAGTTCGTTCATTTTCCATTTACCGGTACACATGAGGTTATTCCTGTTGATAGGATTTTAGTCCACTTTCGGAAATTTGATCCGAAACCAAATTTTTCTAATACTTTCTGTATATAGTTGTGTTCTAATCTGTCAAAGGCTTTTTCTTGGTCAAAGAGTACCATATTACCCTTCGTACCTGTTTCATTAATATAGTCTATTATAGTTTTAATATGTAAAATATTTTTTGAATGTCTCTCCCTTTTTCTCCACAGGTTTGATTTACATTAATTATTTTACTTAAACCACCCTTTACTCTATTTGAAAATTTTATAATCCGTATTCAAAAGTGATATCGGTCTCCAATCCTTGATGTCATCCCTATCCCCTTTCCCTTTATAAATAATTGAAATAATCCCTTCCCTCGTTGATTTAGACATGTTTTTTGCTTAAAAAATATTATTGTATAAAGCATTCAGGATTGGCGTTAGTTCACCGTGGAAGTTTTGGTAGAATTCCGCGGTGAGCCCGTCGTTCCCTGGTGATTTCGTTTTCGTAAATGTAGCGATATCCGAGATGACATCATCACATAAGTTTTTGTGTTCTGTTGGTATCATCTCACACTTAATATTTGATAGGTAGTTTTCAATTGTATTATGATCGATGCATTTGTGAGGTATATAAATCTTTATAGTAAGAGAAAATACTATTTAAAATATCCGATTTTTCTGTATAGATTACATTGTTTACTCTTATTTTGTCAAGGATTTTATCCCTCCCTTTTCTCAATTCTTCCTTTTTATATAGATCCTGCGGTTTTTTAAATATATATTTCCGTGAATTTCCCCGCCCTGATAGTTCTTCCCTGGAATTCTTCTTCTTCTATTTTATTATCAATTGTTTCTTTTCTTCTTTATTCCTTGTTTTATCTAAATTTATTTTTAACTGATTCTTATCTTTTTTTAATTTCTCTGCCCTTGTATTTGAATATTGTATGACTTTTATTTTTATTATTTTCTTTAAAATGTCCCATTCCTTTATTATATCGGGAGTCTCTACATTTATAAAGGCATCAATTTGATTTCTTATTATATTTGTAAATTCTACGTAATTAAAATTTTTATTGTTTATTTTCCACTGTCCTGGTCCCCACTTACATCTGTTTTTTTTTATTTTTAGTTCAACAAACACCATATTGCGATCAGATAATTTCAAATTAGTTATTTTTGCATTTTTAGATAATGTTGGATTAAAATTTGTCCCATAGAATCGATCTAATCTGCTTGCTTGGCCAAGTTTTGTATTCATAGGTATATTCCCCTCTTATTTAATTCAATTTCATATATATATATATATATATATATATATATATATATATATATATATATATATATATATATATATATATATATATATCGCACATTTTATGTTTGTTTATTAGGTTTATAATTTCTTTTCTAAAAAGCTTATCATTTGTTGTCAAATCAGATATTCTGTCAATTTCATCTCCTACCCAGCTAAAATCACCTCCTAGAACTAAATTTTCTATTGAGTATTCCTGTAAATAAGTAATAAGGTTTTCAATAAAAATTTGTTTGTTTTTTTTTGCTTCTAGTTGCTGGTATATATACGTTTATTATATGTCATTTTTATTTTAATATGTATTAGACGCCAATTAAAAAGTACCCTCATCAAAACGTTCCCAACTTATTCCTTGTTTGTTTTATTTTGTTAAATTGTAGCTACTCCACCCGTTATTTATATAATCGTTGCATATAACAATTGCATTTAGTTTGTCTTCTAATAAGTTTTTTAGTACTGGTGAAATTCTATTGTGCGTTTCTTGTATTAGGATCACAACAAAGTTTATTTCTTTGGTAAGTTTTCTACTTTTGCTTTTACTTTTGCTTTATCTATTCCCTTACTATTAATATTCGCAATTCGGAAGTTTACTTCTTCCATTTTTAAGGCTACACTTAACCAGGTGCCGCATCACTGTAATTTACAATATTCACATGTATGTACTGTTGTCTTAAGTTTGTTGGACTAGAGTTTATTTATTATATATTACTAGGGTTCTGGGTTATTTCCGAAGCCTCTTTAGATTTTTGTACTTCCTCTTCGGTTATTTCCTCAAGCTTGTTTCATCTTCTGTTTTGTCATTTCCTTCTTCGGTATCTGTTTCTAAGTCAGAGTCTTGGTCCGTTTCCATGTCATTGTTGCTGATTGTCCTTGTTTCGTTTTCCGTTTCGTCCATTTGTCTTTTTTTTCTTTGTTGTTCTTGTCACAATTGTTGTCCTTACTGGCGGAATTGCTGTTTGTTGGGTTTTCTTTTGTCCAATGTCCTCTATCTAAGCTCAACTCTCCTTCCAGGGAAGAGCTTAATGCGGCAGTCTGGTGTTTCCTCTTTTTTGGGGCCGGGATGGACGTGAGGGTTATAACCCCCATTAAGTCCACCGGACCTAATTCCTCTCTAGTTTCCTCGTTCTCTATGAGATTGTCATCCTCAAATTAAATCAAGAAGTATGGATTAGTTTCTATGATATTCTCCTCAAATCCACTTACTTCTGGTTTAGAGGTTTGTTTGGGGGGGGGGGGGGGTTGCGGTTGGAAATCAGCCCACTCTAGATCTTTACCCTTTTTAATGTCATTTGCACCTGTGCGCTGCTAAACCCCGTGGTATCAACTACTGATTGTGTCGTAATCTGGGCAACGGTGCTGCTGCAACGCTAGCATAGGTTTGGTAACTTTCAGAAAACAAATCTGCTAAAACGCCTGTCAATGGTGACAGTATTAAATTGCATCAACAACAGCAAACAGCGATTCCGCCTCAATGATCGGTAATAATAGTCCCAAATCTACTATAACGCCTGTCAGTGGTGACAGTACTAAATTGCATCAACAACAGCAAACAGCGATTCTGCCTCAATGATCGGTAATAATAGTCCGACATATACAGGGCTTAAGTAAACACTTGTGATGGAAAACGTCGTGTATGGGGTGGTATATTGGAATTTCAGTGCGAATGTTAGTTACGATGAATTATAATCTCAGTTAGGTACTAGAACAATTCAAAATACGATCAAATAATGCGGTAACCACCATGTGGCGACATATTTGTTACCAACAGTATTGTTCTAAGGCACACATTTCTATCTTTGAAATAACATCTATTTCAAAGATTAATATTCAATAGGTTTTCTAGGTGACTAGTTTTGGGGTGACTTCTCCAGCCATTGGGGCGACTTCTCCAGATAAGTTGGGTCGAGTTCTCCCACGGCTAGTTCTCCATGGGGCGAGTTCTCTCAGGATGAGTTCTCTAGGTATGCGGAAAACTCGCCCCATGGAGAAATCGACCTGGGAGAACTCGCCCCAACGTATCTGGAGAAGTCACCCAAAACTTGTTACCTTTTTATAACAGAATTAAATCATCTTTTACGTGATTCATATTTAGATTTTTATATATACGCAGTCACAAAAGAGATATTAGCTGTTAGTCATAAAAAGCAATATCATAGTAATATTTCTAAGGACTAAATTCAGTCTTTATATAATCTAATGAATGACGACAGTATAGTGATTAGAAAGGATGATAAGTCAAACACTAGTATTATTATGAATCAAGATGATTATATTAAAGAAGTTCAACGTCAATTAAATGATTAAAAATACTACAAACATATTATCGAACACCCTTCAATAGAAATAAAATATAAAATTTCAACATGCATTAATGAGATCGCTAAAAATAATAATTCCGTATATGAGGAATTTATGCTTTTCCTCTTAACACACCTCAATTCTACATATTATCCAAAACTCACACAATAGAGTCATTTCAGGATGACTTAGGTTATTAGGTTGGAATCCTTTCATATATAAAATTGCAGACATCACATCATGCTTACACCCTCTCTATTTTTTCAAATAAAATGCATCTAATGATTTGAAGAGCAGAGCAAAAGGGAAAGATAACATTTATTTTTCGATTAGTACAGAAGCGGTCTTGATAAAATGGAAAAGTTGAAAAGTTGCAAATTTTATAGATTTAATAAGTTATTAAGTTGAAGAAAGAAAAAAAACAATAAATGAAGCCTTAACAACCACGTGGCGACATCTCAGAATTACTATATATGATCCTTGGGGCGACTTCTCCTGACACATGGGATGAGTTCTCCCAGGGCGAGTTCTCCATGGGGCGAGTTCTCCATATACCTGACAAAGGTTGCATACATAAGCCACACGTGGGTTACAATAATTCGTATTCGGTATTATAACAAAGATTCTCTTTACTTCGAATGTTTTCTTTCACAATTAGCATTTGCCTTATTTGAACTTTCTCACATTCAGTAACTTGCGTTATTTCCATTGTTCATTTTACAAAGAACAAGTAGTAGCGTGTCGCAATTAATTTCATGATCACTCACGTACGATTGTGACATACAACACAATGATTCTCTACTGCACATTATTTATAGACATTTCGCAGTAAAACAAGGATTTGATATTTACATATGACTTTAAGTATACATGATACAAACAATTAGTAATTGACACATACATGGGCCTTTTTCGACTGGGCCTTTTAAGCACTAGTCCGTTTTGACCCTGATCCACCCAAATTATAAGCCTGAAACAGAAGGAAAATCTTTTCATTTGGATTTCTCTCGGTTCCTCTTTCTAAAGTACCAATTTTATACTTGTTTATAACGATTATTCCCTAGTACAGTCCACAACCAGTTATGTGATTCAGTCCTTAAACATGACCACCAATGCTGCTTACATAAACGTTTGATTTACATAACTTTATGTAACTTAACTTTATACTCCCGAGTATACTATATCCTGGATACAGTAAAGTAGTATAGCAGAGTATCACTAGATCGATACATTAAACTTAAATAATCACTGATAGGAAGTAGTAACGCGTTAAACGTGTGGATAATGAATAAGCACTCTACGTAGAAATAATGATATTAATTAAGTGTACTAAAACTATATAAAATTCAGATTATATATCTACATTATGAACAATTAACTGAAAAGGAATTTTGGTACCGAATATTCGATGCAAGAGGTTCTTAACTGCCTTCCTGGCCCTTTAGAATTATGAAATACAACTTTGAATGGCCATCGTCCAATACAGTGCTCTAAGGCTTAACCGTGTGTGTGCAGTTATACCCGGATCTCATGAAACTATGGTTGTCACGAGACTATTCTTAAGGACATATGAACCTAAAACGTCTCGCATGGATCTTCACCTGAGTTCACTACATAAGTTTCCAAGTAAAGTACGCTATACCAGTTCTGGACTAGTCTAGTGTTCGTGGACTTGAATTCTGCCGGGTATGAGTGATGGCTTCCAATATGCTAACGTGAAAATTACGATGATCGTAACATTTCTTTGAAACCATTGAAACATCGACAAACTGGTTTAGTGATCGATCTTAGAGGGCCATTCTTTCTACTCGCTGTCATCAGTTACAGGTATAGCTGCGCCTGAAGACTGAAGGATATTCTGAGAAGACTAGGGTTTAGCAACCGATTATAGGAGGTGTAGAAAAAAAATCAAAATGGCCTCGTTGGGTAGACAACTTATTCTTCTTTTGTGGAAGAATTTTGTATTGCAGAAGAGAAAAGTTTGTGTGACGGTGTTTGAGATCATAATTCCAGTAGCCTTTGCGTTACTTCTTGTTGTTATTCGCTCACTGTCAGATTCACAGTACGTGAACCAGAACACCCATTATGAACCATTTTATCTTGCAACTTTCAATCTGTCAAAGCCGAATCAAACGTTGTTGTACACACCTAATACCACCGTGATCTATAAGCTCATGAAAAAGGTTCAGAAGAGGCTTCAAGGAAATATTGGTTTGTATTTAAATTATGTAATTACTTCTAATTTATTTTTAAATGTTATTTATGTTCTGTTATAAATAACTGATCTCTATAATCCAGATAATTAGATATTCAAGGGCTTCAATTGTTTTACATAGATTTTATTATGTCAGATCGTGGACTCAATGACCATAAGAATCAATAATGGACCAGAAACTGGGACTAATATCAAATTCATCCAGAGAGGGGACCAACTGTGATGGTTCTACATAGGATTTTGAAAGTTGCAGTTCAGGACTGCTTCTTTGAAAAAGTTGCAGTCCCAACACTAAAATGATACTTTTTTTTTATTTTACCATTGCAATAATTTAGAATATTATGAATGTATATTGTCACTATTGTATTTAACATCAGATTGCTAATACTGATTGATCGTGCAACATTTAGTATGATAATAAACATCTGACACATTAAGGCTGTTGCTTTACTGTAACAGTGATGTAACAACTATAAAAAATTTCAAGCTTTTGCTTCGCAATTTTTTTACTTTTGTGTGCAGCTACAATGGATAAAGGAAGGGATTACATTTCTTTTTCTGTAATAATTTATTTTATTAGCTTAATTCCATTTCAAATTATTCAGTTTCCCAAGACACTGGAAGAAGAAACAAATAAACATTTTCCACTGATAGCATACTTCATCTACCAGTAGTTTTTTCTTAAACTTTAACAATTTTCTCCGTGGCTGGTTTAGGATCAAAATCCAAAGCTCTGGACCATCATCAATCACCCTATTAAATTTCTTTACAGTTTCTTGATTTAAACATCCATGGATGTTTGTCTCGATGTGATTATGTTGACAAGTTCAGTGTTCTTTCGGTTGCCATTGCATGATTCCTAACCTATGTGGATTCACCGGATCTCATTAAAATCAGTTGAAGTTTGTTAGATAACTCTGACAGTACATGAATACTTCATTTGTACAAAAGTATTCAATAAAAGAGAATATACACCTTTCACAATACACATTTCGAACAAGTTGTCATTCCTGATATCGATTGCTAAAAATCAAAACAAGGCGATCACTGCTGGGTGAATGTTCATTATATTGACTTGGAAGTGGAAGTAGTGAATGGGGCCACCCTAGGGACAATGGGAATTACCATTAAAAACACCCCTGGGCCACTCTAGGGACAATGGAAATTTAACATGGGGAAAATTGCTGGGCCACTCTAGGGACAAGGGGAATTGAACATGGGGAATAGAGTTTGGGCTTGTCTAGGGACAAGGGGAATTGAACATGGGGAATAGAGTTTGGGCTTGTCTAGGGACAAGGGGAATTAACATGGGGAATAAATTGTGGGGCTTGTATAGGGACAATGGGAATAAATCGTGGGCCTGTATAGGGACAAAGGGAATTTAACATGGGATTTTTTTTTAAAAAAAATAAAAAAAAGGGTAGGCAATGGAAAGTCAATCTCTTTTCGAGACCTATGGGTGGCCCTGAAAAGGGCCTTTGGATTTATGTTAATATGCCCTTAACATAAAGGGCATCTGCGGCATCTTCTTGTCCTCAAGCTGCGTCTTACTCGAGGGCCATAAATCAGTGTCCTCTTGAGGCAACCTTGTCTCTCCACGTACACTCTTTGTATCCACAGACTGGTGTCTGACTTGTGGAAAACGGTCCACTTGGATCGGACATACATGAGCATGTCCGTCCTAAACATCACTGAAGACCCAAGGGTGGATGATTCGACTGTGGTCCACATCTTGAGGCGCCGAGAACAGGTGAATCAATGCAGTGAAATGCGCTTATTTATAGGGGTAGGAAGGATTGAAACGGATTGCGTTCATTGACCAATCCAAACACGCGTTACAAAATTCAGTCAGCTCGCATCCAATCCGAAGAGAGCAGTCTGTGACGTCACGTGGTCTATATAGATTCGCTAGCGCCTGTGTGCAGTCAATCTATGTGACAGTGATTCAACATGACGGAAACTCAGAAAACGATTCACTGGGGTGCACCAGCAGTGAAGACCGCCAAAGGGAACCCGGACTTACTTTCAGAAGAGGTACATTGGGATTTTGTGGATTTTCTTACCTCGCAAGAATTTGTTCCGGAACCTTCGTCTCATTCTTCATTACCGCAAGTGGAGAATTTTAGACAGAGACAGAAAGAAGAATTGGAGAAATTTATGCAACGACAAAAGGAAGCGGAACAAGCTTTTCTCCTACAGCAACAGCAACAGCAACAAGAAGAGGTAAGAAAAAAGAACAACAACAACAAGAAGTAGCAGCAAAGAAACAAGAGGGTGAAAATCAAACGGCCACGGTATTGTTGGACATTTTAGCGGAGTTAAGAAGTCTGAAACAAATGTATCAGACTTCTTTATCACGACCGAAGAGAATACGACCTTCCCGAGCTAAACACGCCAACCCTGTGACTAAGCCTACCGTACCACCCTTAGTGATTTCAACCCAATCATCATCATCAGAAGTAGGCCTCGGCCGTGGCAAAGGCTTAAGGCAGTTAAAGTTGATCGCTTAAACTCACCCCTACACCAAAAAAAGGCCCTTTTCAGGGCCACCCACTTCTCTCGAAAAGAGATAGCCTTTCAATTTGCCAATAACTCAAAAATCAACAAAAAAAACATTTTACCCTTATAGTACGTGTCTGTGTATGAGTGCGTGAGTGTAGCTTCTTATTTAAAATCAAAACTCAAAGACACTTACCTTATATAATTAATGTATTCTTTTCTCCATAGTTACAATCCAATTCACAATTCACAACAGAACACTTTATAAATTACATTCACTTCTTCTGTTTCTTTTTTTACTCTCTCTTTTTTTCAATTTCTTCACCGTCACAGTCTTTTCCTCCTCACTTTCTTACCTTCTTCTTTTCTTCTCCTGTTTCTTTTTCTTCATCTGGCTGCTTTCTTCCTCTTAAGAATCTCTCTCTTCTTCTGAAGAATCCCTCTTTTCTTCTGACTCCTCTTGTTTCTTTTATGGGCAATCTGGAGACCAATGTCCTTTTTCTTGACAATAATAACAGGTATCTTGACTTTTGTCTTTTCTAGCCCCTGTTTGTTTTCTTTTTTGACGGTCTGGACACTCTGAAGACCAATGCCCGTTCTTCTGACAGATATAGCAAGTATCTTGACTTTTATCTCGAAAGGAAGGAGAGTAGTCCGTGGGGTGGTCTGAAGAGAATTTTCTAATGACCCCTCGCAAAGCTCTGATGAAACGTTCGATTTGGCTAGTCTCTTCCATCGTTGTGCTCGGTTTGAGAGTGAAATGAATAGTGAAAGGACAAGACACACACCCTTTTATATACGCTGGTTTGCCATGACTATAAATTAGTCTATGGTGTTTAAACTTGAGTCATTTGACGTTTTGCACTCAAGATGAAACGATCCTATTCATTCGAGAAGAAAGAAGAAGAAAGTAAGAGGCAGAAACGTGATCTATCGCCTCGTACCAGAGCTGAAGTCTTGGCACAAATTCATGCCAGTGATTTTGAAGAGGACATGAGTGAACCATAATCCGAACCCTCTAAACAAAGTTCACCACCCTTAGTCAACCCTGGAAAGTACTATTCCATTCGAGAGACGGAAAAGCGCTCCTCTAGAAAATTTAGAACCACGGCTTACACCTACACAGTGAAGTTTAAAGATTTCAAGTCCGACGTACCATTGGAGAAAGCAGAAGGGTTTATCATCGAGATGTGGGATTCTTTGCTCACCGCACTCAAGCGACAATGTCAACCCAAAGAAGACGATCGCTTGACACTATCCATAGATCACGACAGCTTGAAATCCCCTGTTTGGATCGAGTTTAGCAGACCCGCAGAACTAAACCCTTCCAAAGTCATGGACAAGATTCAACACGTACAAAAATCTAATGATCAGTTTGACATCACCGATGGTAAAGCCACACTGAAAATGGCCCACGTCTCTCCTCCTCAAGGGACTGGACGCAAAAAGGTCTTATTGGTGGACGACCTTCGCAACACCAAAACAAGTCTCGTCCGAATTAACAACCCTCATGACCAGATGTGTTTAGCCCGTGCCATCGTGGTGGGACGAACCTATGCCAACAAAAATGACACGGTAGAATGGAAAAGAGCCTGGAAGAATATTCGAAAATCGGACCAAGCCAAACAACGAAGTGAACCAGAACTCCTGTTACGACAAGCCGACTTGCCCAAAGACAAACCCTGTGGCATTCCTGAGATGCAAACATTGCAAGATGTCCTAGCTTCACGATACACCTTGAAAGTGTACCCTCAAGAAATGCGCGGGCCTCTTTTGTTTCGAGGGAAAGACTTTAAGGATGGAAAATACATTCATGTCTATTATCACGATGACCATTTCGATACCATTACCAGTATCACCGGATTCCTGGGATACAGATATTACTGTGAGAAATGTGACTATGGCTATAACAATCGAGAGCAACACAAGCATTGTGGATGGAAATGCTCAGGATGTTTGGCCTCTCCACCCTGTCTGAGCGAAGGACAAGTGCATTGTTCAACTTGTCTGCGCACGTTTGTCAGCCATACCTGTTACCAACAACATTTGAAGACGCAAGGTTCACAGCGGAAATGTGCTTGTCAACTGCTGAGATTGTGCCCTACGTGTGGACAAGGCATACGTACCAATAGTGCCAAGGCACACGTATGTTCAGGAAAAAAAAATGTCACATTTGTCATCACATCTTGGACTTGGAACACCAATGCTACGTGCAAAAATACCAAAAATACCAACCCCCACCAGAGAAAGAGGACGGTCACAAGAAGAAAGGCAATTTCATCTTTTTCGATTTCGAATGCATGCAAGAGACCGGTATTCACGTTCCTAATTTCTGCGTGGCTCATCGAGCGTGCGAGAAGTGCATTCAAGAACCTATCTTCAGTCATTGCCCTCACTGCAGTAAGATTCCCGGAGGGCGTGAAAAAATCTTTCGAGGACCGAACACGTTAGCCGATTTTGCCAAATGGGTCTTAGACACCATCGACAAGACGTGGAGCCAAGAGGACATCGAACGTTACGGAGATTGTCATCGTCATGCCACGGTGATGGCTCACAATTTCTCCGGATACGATGGACAGTTTCTTTTGAGATACTATACGGAACAAGGCACCGAACGTCCTAAAGTCACTTTGAACGGAGCCAAAATCATTTTCATGCAAGTGGGACAAGTACAGTTTAAAGATTCGATGAGTTACTTGGCCATGCCTTTGAGACGAATGCCTAAAACGTTTGGAATGACAGAAATGGCTAAAGGGTACTTTCCACACTGTTTCAATACGGAAGCCAATCAACACGCCGTTCTACCCCATTTACCTGAGGCTCACTATTACGACCCCGACAACATGCGTACCGAACAAAGAGAAGCTTTCTACGCTTGGTACCAGGCTCACGCCTCCGACACTTTCGACTTTCAGGAAGAAATGTTAAAGTATTGTCGTTCCGACGTGGACATTTTACGGCGATGTTGTGAAAAATTTCGAGAACTGTTCATGGAACATGGAGGGGTCGATCCTTTGAAAGAAGCTTGCACCATTGCCAAAGCGTGTTCCTTAGTTTATCGACAACGATTCATGCCTGAAAACACCGTGGCTGTCATCAGTCCTCAAACGACCCACTATGTCAAACGTCAATACTCGGTCAAAGCCCTACGTTGGTTACATTACTTGTGCGACAAGGAAGACAAGTGGATTCAGCATGCCCGCAACGGAGGGGGTGAAAAGACCATCGGAACGTATTCGGTCGATGGCTGGGACTTAGAAAACCCCAAGATCGTGTACGAGTTTAACGGTTGCTTATTTCACGGATGTCCCGTCTGTTACCCTGACCGTGGCACTAAAAATCAGTTTTTACAACGGACCATGGAAGACTTGTACCAGGCCACTTGTCAGCGACGCCTAAAGTTAGAACAGGAAGGATACCAAGTGGTGGAAATGTGGGAACACGAATACGATCACCGTTTGAAAACCGATCCCGAGTTTAAACGCCTCGTGGAAAGTTACCAGTTCATGGACCCGTTGAACCCGAGTGATAGTTTGTACGGAGGAAGGACCAATGCCACCTGTTTGCTGTACCAAGCCGACGAAGAGAAAGGAGAAGAAATGAAATACTTGGACGTGTGCAAATATTGTCGCTTTCCTGTAGGGCACCCACAATTGTTGACGGAACACATCGACCTGAAAAACATTCGACAATACGAAGGTCTGATTAAATATAAAGTTTTGCCTCTCACGGACTTGAACCATCCTGTGTTACCTCACCATTGCCAAGGCAAACTGATGTTTCCTTTGTGTCGTACTTGTGCCGAAACGTGCAACCAAGATCAGCCTTGTCAGCACACCGAGGAAGAACGGGCCTTGACGGGAACCTGGGTCAGCGTAGAATTGTTCAAAGCTCTGGACATGGGATACCAACTGTTGGAAGTGTACGAAATTTGTCACTTTCCCAAGACACAACAATACCACAAGGGTGACCCCAGGCAGAAAGGCATTTTCGCCGACTACGTGGATGCCTTTTTGAAACTGAAGCATGAACCCAGCGGCTATCCTTCCTGGTGTCACACTCCCGAAGACCAAATAAAATTTAAAGAGAAATACTATGAACAAGAAGGCATCTCTTTAGACCACATCGAGAAAAACGAAGGCAGGCGATCGTTTGCCAAAGTGATGTTAAATTGCTTGTGGGGAAAAATGGCACAACGACCGTGTTTACCCAAGACGGAGTATTTGACCGAACCTTCCCGGTACTTCCAGATGATTCCCGACAATACCAAATACATGAAACACGTGGACGTCGTTCGTGAGGATTTGCTCTTGGTCAATTACGAAGAAGATCTGGACTTTGTACAAGACGACCCTTTTGGAAATGTCATCATTGCGGCTTACGTGACAGCTCATGCTCGCTTAAAATTGTACGAAGCTTTAGAACTGTTAGGGGAACGCGCCCTGTACTTTGACACGGACAGTTGCATTTACATCGATCACCCGAGTCAACAGCACCCTGACATCGAAGGAGACCGTTTAGGAGCCTGGACAGACGAACATCCCGACGACAAGATTCTAAGTTTCGTCAGTGGCGGTCCCAAAAATTACGGCTACGAATACCGGGACCCACAAGGAGAAGTGCACACGACGTGCAAAGTGAAAGGATTGACTCTGAATTATGGTACCAGTCGTGTGGTCAACTTTGGGGTATTGAAAGAAGCCTTGCAATCGGGAGAGGATGAACACTTTAAAGTGACCACCTATCAACCCAACAAGATTGTACGTTTACCCACTCACCACATCGTCAGTCGACCCTTGGAAAAAGTCTATTAAATCGTGTACCAGAAGCGAGTGCGACTTTCCAATCATTTCACCTTACCGTATGGACACGTCGGTATTGGTCTGTATATAAAAAGGAACCCTAGGCAAGATCGATAGTTCATTGTGACTACCACGCGAACAAGATGAATACTTTCAGAGAAACACAAAACAAGTTTAGAAAGGCACAATTCAAGTGTGGGGCTTCTGAAGTGGAATGCGATTGTGAGCCTTGCTACTTTTTCAACCTGTGTTAGTGACGGTGCCAGAAGAACCCGTCACCCAGGACAGGACTGTCGTGGACAGGCCTGAAAGACCCATTCGGGAGGACACTTGTGTGACCTTACCCCCTATAGAACTGGACAGAACTTTACCCAAAACATGTTGTACAGACACTTGTGTTTATTCCACGTTAACGGTTATCATGTGACTTTTATCCTTGTAATTAAGCCTTTGGCTTTTATGTATTTTTGTCTTTCGTATTCATGTTTAAAACATTCAATAAACGTGTTCTGAATAAAGTATATAAACTCTCGTCTTGTTTGTTTTTGTGTCACAAGTGACATTCCTGACACTATGGCTACCTCTGCTGTCTCTGCTCCCTCTTCCTCTACTGTCAAAGTCATCGACGAACACTTAGATCGTGCCAGTTGGGAGGCTTTGTATCTTCGTCATCCCTTTAACATGCTCATTGCTGGACCTAGCGGTTCAGGCAAAACCGAATTCGTCAAACGTTTGATCGAACATAAACATCATTTGATCGATCGGCCACCTCAGCGGATCGTGTGGTGTTACAAAGAGTTGCAATCGGCGTACAGCCTCTTGCGAGAAAGTCAAGGCGATTCCATCGTGTTTGTGGAAGGCATTCCTAAAGAAGACGATGGCATCGTCTCTGACTCCCGTCAAACCCATTTGGTCATTTTTGACGACATGTTAGGAGAAGACGAAGAAGAAATTAAATTGTGGTTCACGCGCAAAGGGCATCACCGTAATGCCAGTGTCGTTTACATCACCCAAAATTTGTTTCAACAAAGTAAAGCCCATCGCACCATCAGTCTCAATGCGCATTACGTGGTCTTGTTTAAAAGCCCTCGAGATAAATCGCAAGTGCAAGTCTTAGCCAAACAGTTAGGAACGTATTGGCTGACTCAGGCGTACGACGATGCCACTCAAACTCCACACGCCTATTTACTCGTCGATTTGAAACCTACGACCCCCGAGGATTTGCGATTTCGTACCCACTTGTTTCACCACTGGTGCCAAGACGGAGGGCCTGTCCTGTACACGTCCGTCCTCGACTTAATTTCACTCCACAAAAAAAATCTATAAAAAGCTCAGACCCTTTTCGTCTTTCTCACACACATTTTGAACATGACGTCCCTTCAGTCGCATCTTCCCGTCAAATTGATTCGTGCCTTGTATGGCATCAGTCGAGAAAAAAATCCACAAATACGAGCTCGTGTCTTAGAAGCTAGTCTTAAAGAAGTATTACGATGGTTCACGGTGACGGCACGTCAATTACTCCAAGGAATCATTCAGATTCCTCATCAAACCAAACGCTTTTTTGATCGAAACAAAGTCGCTTTGACCCAACTGGCCAATCCCCGCATCGACACTCAAACCAAAAAACAAATCATTTTGAAACCTGGAGGGAGCGGTACTCTAGGAGGGGTCATCATTCGCTCTCTCTTAAGATGGGATCCTAATGCCCCCAAACTTCTCCCCAAGAAAAAAGTCAAACGAAGTTCCAAGAAGAAGAAAAAGACCAGGTCCCCAAGGAGAACTTCTCCAGTGGCGGGACCATCCTCTTACCAGACACCACCCCGGAAAAAGAAAAGCCCCCAGAAAAAGAAAAGTCCACAGAAGAAAACTAGTCGCAAGAGAGGCACTTCGGCCAGGACGCAACTTTACACTCGCAAACCACGACCTGCCACGGCGGTGACCGTGTCTCCGGCAGCCTCAAGTTCATCCACTTCTCCGTTGATGACACCAAGAACTGAAGAGTACTTGGAGACGTTGATCACACCAAGAACTTCTCCGTTGATGACCCCAAGAAGAACTTCCCCAGTGGCAGGACCCTCCAATTTAGTGGCAGTGGCTGCTGCTCACAAAGTACCTTCTCCCAAAATCAAAGTCCAAGAAAGATCGGGCATGTTACAAAGTTTACTGGATTTGTCCAAGCAAGAACTGGCTCGATTTAGTCCGTTGCGTCATGCCTGTCCTGAAGTTGATAATACGTAAAGACAATCAGTGGCGACGTGTTCCAGTATAAAAAAGCTGTGTGACCAAGTCGGGGTATCAGTGTTTTTGGTGCTGAAGACTCAAAGATGTCACCCTCCAGAAAACATCCCTCTTCTAAACAGCCCCAAGGAAAGAAAAGGAAAGGACTGCCTCCACGTTTAGTCAAACATGGGGACATGTTATCTGTCCTGTCCACAGCTTCTCCACCCCTACGAAAAAAACTCATTCAATCAGCTTCCAAAGAGGTCATCGATACCGTGTGCGAATGCTGTTTGAACGTCTTGAAAGGTACGATCCCTTTGTCCAAACACCAGAAACAATGCTTAGGCAAACATCGTCACGTTCTTCGCCAAATGGTTGAAAAGAAAATTCCCATTCCTCAAAAGAAGAAGATGTTGGTCCAACGTGGAGGCATTTTACCCCTCTTGTTAGGTCCCTTACTGAAAGGAGTCTTGGGAACCGTGTTGTGAGCACTGGTGGGAGCAAGATAAAAAGGCCCTCGGAAGTCCCAAGATCTCAGAATCGACCCCTGACAACCCCATGGAAGGACGAAAACTAGCTTTAGTGCCTTACAAACGATGGATGGAATACCATCGGTGGCAAGAACAACGCACCCCGCATTTACCTCCCAATCCCAATTTGAGCGAGATGTCTCAGTTACAACACGAACTGCAGTCCTTGATGGATTGCCAAGATTTGTCCGAAACAGAAAAATCGCAAAAGTACGGTCAACTCTTGCAACGACTGCAACTCTTTCACCAGAAAGCTTTAGACGAAACAGCTCTACCCACTCTGAAAGATTTTAAGACCTTGATGAAAAGTCCAGCACCATCACCAGTACCAGTACCACCACTACCAGTGACCAAGACAGAAAAAGGAGAAGAAGAAGAAGAAGGGTTTCAAACTCCACCAGAAAAAGTACGCAAGTTAACAACACCACCTACCTCCAGAATTGGATGGATTAAAAAGATGATGGCCACCCCTTCTTCCTCACAAGAGAAAAAGAATGTGAAGACAGAAGTGAAGACAGAAGTGAAACAAGAACCGATATCACCCGCTCAGACATCCTCCTCTTCGACACCTATTGCCGGTCGCACACGCAAAGCATTGCAATCCAAGAAAATACCCCAAGAGAAAAAGAGTAGCATCCTCCAAGAGTGGGTGTGTTATTAACACACAAAAACAAAAAAATGAAAAAAGTCTTAGCCAGCATTTACTACGATCTCTCGCATCCTGCAGGTTACGCAGGAGTTCAAAAATTGTATCGTGCTGCCAAAATGCAACTGAAAAGTCTCCGTTTACCTCAAGTGCAACGATGGTTACAAGAACAAGCTACCTACACTTTACACAAACCCATTCGACGCAAGTTTGCCAGAAGTCGCACCCGAGTGGAAGGCATTGATCATCAATGGCAAGCCGATTTAGGCGATGTCTCTCATTTGGCCAGCTACAATCGTGGCTACAAATATTTGTTTTGTGTAATCGACGTCTTTTCCTAATTTGTCTCGGTCGTGCCCTTGACATCCAAATCCAGCAACGAGTTAGTGCGAGCCCTGCAACGAGTGTTGAAACAAAGCGGTCGTCACCCTCTTCGATGGCAAACGGACAAAGGCACCGAATTTCTGAACCAAGCTTTCCAAAAAGAATTAAAGAAACGTGACATTCATTTTTTTAGCACCGAGAATCCCGAAACCAAAGCCAGCATCGTGGAACGTTTTCAACGCACTTTGAAAGAACGCATGTGGAAATATTTTACGCATCACCACACTCTGAAGTACATCGACATCTTACCGCACCTGGTGCAAGCGTACAACCAATCTTACCATCGAAGCATCGGACGTGCCCCGCAAGAAGTGACTCCCGACAACGAAGTGTTGGTGTTTGAGCGCCTGTTTGGTACGTCCCCGACGAGGGCTGTCCCCAAGAAAAGTGGAGTGTTGTCCGTAGGAGATTGGGTGCGCATTGGCAAAACCAAACGCACTTTCGACAAAGGTTACTTACCTAACTGGACGACCGAATTGTTTCATGTCACTGGACGAGTGCATGGCCGTCATTCTGCCGTCTATAAATTGGAAGACATGAACGGAGAAGTGCTCAAAGGAACGTTTTACTTACCCGAGTTACAACGTGTCACCAAAAAAGAGGACGACTTGTACGATATCGAAAGCATTCTCGAACGCAGAACCCGTAAAGTGGGCAAACGATGTGTCAAAGAAGTCAAAGTACGTTGGAAAGGATATCCACCCAGTTTTGATTCTTGGATCGACGCTTCGCAAGTCATCGACTATAAAAAGAAGTGACCATCATGCCCTTTCACAGAGACGCAGCTACGTCGACCACTCCTTCACCTAGTTCTTCTGTGCAAGATTTACAAAAACAACTTTTGTGGGTGTGGTGCGGAGAACGTGTGCCTAAAACGCAAATCGTCTTTTTCTGCCAAATCTTCGTGGTGTATTGTGTCATCGGGGCAGCCATTGCCAATTTGAGTTTGCAAACAAGGAGACAAACAATCGTGGACCATTTTATTGAGCAGTTGCATCGGTTACCTCGTTCCCAATCCCTCCCTGAATTTCTCCTCGAACGGGAACCTTGTGTCCAGTGCCAGTGCCAGTCACCACTCCAACCACAACCAGAACCCCATTTTAGGCGGAGACACGCCTCTGACGTCCAGTAACCCCTCGGACAGCCACAGAACTCTGGAATTATGAGTCACCAAAACCAATTTTACTTAACCTTACCCAGTGACAGTTCCATGGAGGTGTTTCCCAACAACACGTTGTGCTGTTACACGGCCAAATTACCTCAGGCCATCCCCTTAGATCACGAAGCCCATTGGGAAGTGGCTTTAGTGGGAATGATTCACCCGACCCAAGTCCTCAATGTCCTTCCCAATCAAAACTTTTTTGATGTGGAAGTTTATGACGAGCAAATGCAACAGTACTTGGATACCCATGGCAAATATGACAAGAAAACCCCTGGCACAAGAAATCAAAAGTACACCACCTATCACTTGTTCATTCCCCCAGGCTATTATTTTAGTGGTCAACATTTGGTCAGCACCATAGCCTCCAGGTTTAATGTCGTGCTTCTGAAAGCTTTGGAAAGTGTCAAAAAAGTGTCACCATGGAATACCACAAATCAGCTCGTCGCTTCTTCGTGAAATTTGACGGGAGTAAAATCATGTCTTTCTTATTTTGTCCTGAATTGTTTGCCATGTTGGGCGGGGACATGGAGCTGAGGAAGAAAGTAGAACAAAAACCCGAATTACCAGTCATTTCCGAGAACGAGTCTTTTGCCAAGTATTTTCGTACCCCGGTAGAACTGAACCAAGGACTGAATTTGATGTTTGTGTACTCCGATGTGGTGGAGTACAACGTGGTGGGACACACCTCCGTACCGTTACTGCGTGTCATTCCTTTCAAAGTGGATTCTGCCACGAACGCTGACGAGGAAGGTGGAAACACTTACCACGTTCACCGCGAATTTGTCCATCCTCACTATTTTCCTGTCAGTAAGTCGTATTTGGACACGGTCAACATTGCTGTAAAAGGAGATCTGGGACAAAATGTTCCATTCACCAAAGGAAAAGTCACGGTGAAACTCCATTTTCGAAAACGGTTCTCTCACGACTCGTAAGTCATGTATCCAGTGTACCGAGGGGTTGCTCGACAGCGAGGACACGGTTTAGGAGATATGCTGAAATCGGCCTTTCGTTCGGTGGCCCCAGTCTTGAAACCGATGGTGACACGCGGATTGCACGCCTTGAAAGATGCGGCACTGACGCAAGGCAAAGAATTTCTCCAAAATGTCATCATCGACAAACAAAACCCTAAAGAAGCCTTCATGAGGGCAGGCAAAAATGTCTTGCTGCAAACGGGCAAAGATCTTTTGGGCCGACGAGACACACCTATAAATGCCCTGCACGCTACCAAGTCAGGCATTCAGCAAGGACAAGGCAGAAAGAGACGACGAAGAAAACACCCATTCACCAGACTTCACACGTCTAAAGCTAGAAAGACAAAGAAAAGAAGAACCGTTCGAGACTTAGACGTTTTCGATTATTGAGAAAGAACAAAATGATGCACCGAGAATCTTGCGCTTGTTCCAAGCCGGAGCTGAATCTGTTTGCCATGCCCCCCACCATGATGACCATGCAAGAATCCCAGTGGGTGGAATTTCATCCCATCTCCTCTTTGACAGCCTCAGCTCCCATCGATTTGAAATCAAGGGACAGCCCGAAGATTACATCGATCTGAATAGCAGTTACTTGTACCTGAAAGTCAAAGTTGTCGATGAGGATAATACGCCCCTAGATGGTGATGAGGTAATAGCTCCCGTCAACAATTTCATGCATTCCTTGTTTAGTGGAGTGGACTTGTACTTGAATAACAAACTAATCAGTAGCAGCATGGATACTTATTCTTATCGAGCGTACCTGGAAAATCTCTTGACGTACGGAATAGACGCCAAGAACACTCATCTCAATGCCTGTGTGGTATGGGAAGCTGACGATGCAGGCCGGTTTGAAGAATTCGAAATTAATACAACCAAAGAACACAATGCGGGATTTGTAGAACGAAGAGACAGAATCAAAAGTGGAGATAGTTTAGAACTGATGGATCGTTTGCATTTGGACATGTGGTTACAAGAAAAGTATTTGCTGAACGGAGTGAATCTCCGCCTGAGACTGAATCGTAGTAGTGCCGCTTTCCATTTAATAGGTACTAGTGCTTGCAAAACTGTCATCGAGGAAGCCAGGCTCTACGTACGACGCGTGAAAGTGTTACCTAAAGTGGGTAACGACATCAGTCAGACGTTGAGCAGAACGACCGCCAAGTATCCCATACGACGCGTGGAAGTGAAAACCTTCACCATTCCTACGGGTCTGCGATCCATGATCGAAGATCATCTGTTCCAAGGACAGTTACCCAAACGTTTGATCCTTGGTATCGTCGAGAATACAGCCTTCAACGGAGCTTTGGCTAAAAATCCTTTCCACTTTAAACACTTTGACGTGTCCAAGATCGAAGTCAGTCGCGATGGCAAGACCTTGTGTACCCGACCTTTCGAACCTAACTTTGACAAGAAGAATTACTTGAGGTCGTACTTTTCCCTGTACGAAGCCACTGGTCAGTTAGGAACCAACACCAGTCACGGCATTACGTACAAGGATTACGCAGGAGGCTACGCTTTGTGGGCTTTCGATTTCACTCCAGACCAAGGCAGCGACGAGGGACATTTCCACCCTATAAAATCTGGCCAGATTCGTGTGGAAATTCAGTTTACTACAAATCTAACAGAGACGGTGAACGTCCTACTGTATGCCGAATTCGACAATACCATAGAAATCAACAGTTTGAGAGAAGTCATTCTAGACTATTAGAAGCCATGGAAGACTGTTATCCCTCTTTACCTAGTGGAGAAACTTTGGAGATGGAATGTAAGGAGATCGTGGAAGAAGAAGATTCCCAAGACAATTCGAAGAAGTGATCATGATGAAGTCAAGATGGCCAGAACAAGAAGCCCATTTAGTCTCCTGTTTTGCCAAACACTTGGTCGAAAAAATGACGGAATTGATCAAGAAAAATTGCTATGGATGTCAAAACGATCATCCCAGTCAAATTCAACACGATAAATGCCTGATGTTGAGTCAAGAAGAAAAACTGGACGAGTATCTGGACGAAGCTTGGAGTCTCATCTCGGACGAAGTCGTGTGGCATCAGTGGTATAAAGACGTGCGTGAACATTCTTGTCCACCATTAACCACTCAAGAGATCCATCGTATCGAAGCTCTCCTGAATCAGAGTGAGGAGACGAAACGAAGAAACGGTTACTTGTCAGACATTTTCAAGCAAAAAGTCAGGATCGAATTGATGACTTATCATTACCTGTGAAGAAGAAAAAAACAAAACATGGATACCTGGGAACTTTATTACCTTTTGAACCACAGTTCGTACACGGCTTCTTGGAATCCTGTCGTCTGTGCTAAAGATGAACTCCCTCATCGCAAACCTCAAGACCATCAAGCTTATGTCATCAACACGGACGACAGTCATCTCCCAGGAACCCACTGGGTAGTCGTCTACTTTCCTCAAGAAGGATGCGTGGAATATTTTGATTCGTACGGATTGCTCCCTTTGGAAGACGATATCATTGACTTTATGAGAAGAAATGCTCAGACTACCCGATTCAATAATGTGAAATTACAAGGCACAGATTCCTTGGTGTGCGGACAGTACTGTGTGTATTTTCTGCATCATCGCAGCCTGGGCTATTCCTTAGAACATTTAGTGACTCATTTTAATCCTCGTTCTTCTTCTAGAAACGATGTGAAAGTAGATCGATGGTTTTGTGACCATTATGCTTATTTTTTGTCTCAAGCTAGGAAACGTAGTGTCCATCAATGGCCTAATGACTTCCAACAGTGGAAATCACAATTTCATTCACAACGTTGTCAGCCCTGTTTAAAGTAGAGTATGAATTAAAAAAAAAATGTTTGTCATTTGAAAAAATGTTTGATGTTATATGGGTGGATTATTGTTAAAAAATGTTAGAGTTGTTGGTTAGTGTTAAGTGATTTTGAATAAAAAATGTTGTGTTTTGAAAAAAAAATGCCTTTGTGGTTTGTTTGGCTATAAGAATGTTGATTTATGCTCTTTGACTTCTTACTATCCCTCTCATGACACTCATTGAACGTTGCGGCTGAAAAAACCGTGGAGGGATGTTTTCCTTCACGTCCGCGCTTTGACTTTAAGAACCGGGGAAGTTTCCAGTCAAACCATCCATTGTCGACTCATCCTCCTACGAAGAAGTGCTCCAAACTAGCTAAGCTAAACGAATCCTACGTGAATTTGCACAGGGTCAGACACAGTCTGATACCGAAGCCAGAAGAGATAGAGAATGTGAGAATGCTAAAAGTCACTGAAGACCTGATAGAAGAGCTCTTCAGAGAAGAAGTGAACAGGGAGAAAGAAGAATGGACAGAGAAGTACAGACTTCAGAGACAGCAGCAACAGCAACAACAACAACAGCAGCAGCAGCAGCAGCAGCAGGAGGAGGAACCTGAACCAGAGAGAGGCTTTGTCGATTGTCGTATCGACACCAAAGAGTTCTTCTTCTCTTTCCGAAGAAGCAGACCTATCGTCAGAAAGTCTATCCTCAGAGGACGTCGCATTCTTAGAAACTAAAAGATTGCCATAGCAAACAAGAAAACAAAAAAACAGCCCTTTTCAGGGCTACCCCAATACTCTAGAAAAGAAATAACAATCGATTTGCCAATGTGTGTAGGTAGAGTGGTGTGAATATAAACACTGACTCTTTTTTTATAGTGAGAGGGTATGTGTTTGTGTATAGGATTGTGTGTTTGTAAGTGCTCACGTACGTTGGTGTGGATAGTAGATTAAGATCATGTTTTTGGCTGTTTGAGGTGTGGGGAGAGTAGATTTGGGGGTTTGATTGGATTGCTTTGCGTATGTGGATAGTATATTGAAGTGATTAATGAAATATTTTTAGAATAGTAATGGGTAGTATAAAAAAAGTGAGTGAGTGTTTCTTTTAGGTCCGCACGTTGTTTTGGTCATGATCTAGGTAAGATCAATTTTATGTTTTAGGGGGATGTTTTCCATCACGTCCGCGCTTTCAGTATAAATTGAAACTCGCTGGGCAGTCTAGCTACCCTTGTTGATTGATGAAGAGAATGAATACCAGAATTGTAAAGCTTCTAGAACTCCAGATGCACCTGGAATATGCCAGGCGCCTGTTGAACGAACTGGCCGCGGAGGCCATTGTCGAAGAGGGAAGGATGAGAGAGGAGGAGGAAAGAAGAAAAAAAGAAGAGGAGGAAAAGGAGAGAAGAAATTTCAGAATCCCAGAGACAGAAAATTGGGATTCTGAAGCCACATATCCCGCCTCTGCTCTCCCCCAAAAAAGAGTGAAAAGAGACTGGGGAAGAAGATGTGTGTGTGGCGCCAGGCCAGGAAGGTGCCAGCATTAGATAGGTGCATCTGGAGTTAAAAACCAACAGCCCTTTTCAGGGCTACCCAATACTCTAGAAAAGAAATAACAATCGATTTGCCAATGCGTGTAGGTAGAGTAGTGTGAATATAAACACTGACTCTTTTTCATAGTGTGAGGGTATGTGTTTGTGTGTTTGTGTTTGTGTTTGTAACCGCTCACGTACGATTGTGTGAATAGTAGATTATAGGTTTGTTTATTGTTTCTTAGCGTATGTGTTTGTGTGTTTGTGTTTGTAACCGCTCACGTACGATTGTGTGGATAGTAGATTATGGATTTGTTTATTGTTTCTTAGCGTATGTGGAGAGTATAGTTTGGGTTTTGTAACCTCTCACGTACGATTGTGTGGATAGTAGATTATGGGTTTGTTTATTGTTTCTTAGCGTATGTGGAGAGTATAGTTTGGGTTTTGTAACCGATCACGTACGATTGTGTGGATAGTAGATTATGGATTTCTTTTTAATGATTTGCGTGTGTAAATAGTAGATTTGGGGTTCGTTTATTGCTGGTTCACGTATGTGGATAGTAGATCATATGAAATGAGAAAAGTAGGGGATGTTTTCCTTCACGTCCGCGCGTTTTAAGTGATAATCTAGGTAATATCAACTTTGTTTTAGGGGGATGTTTACCATCACGTCCGCGCTTTAACTATAAAGCTAACAGTGTTAGCCATTAGAACCCATTCCACGGAATAAAGACAAAGAAAATGGTGGTAGCAACAGCGTTATTGAATCATTTGATAGGCATTTATTATTGGATAGTAGATGTTACGTTTGTCATGGAAAAGATAGAGAAAGAATTCAAATTAGAAAAGTGTCTTGACTGTTTTAATAATTTGAAGGAAGCAAAGGAGATAGTAACAGGAATGATGGAAGAAGAGGAAAAGAGACTGAGAGGATTGATTGACCCGCCTTATGTAAGAGTGGGAAGTTTAAAGGAAGCACTTGAAAATGCCATCGAAGTCAGATGCTTCTTAGAAAAGATATTGAATTGGACGGAGTGGCGATACGTAAAATGGGGGTTGGACCAGCTGACAAAAACGGAGGAAGTAATGAGGAAAGTGATGACGGAAGAGGTAAAGAACATCAAAGAAAAGTGGACTAAGGAAAGAAAAGAAGAAGAAAATAGAAAGAGAAAAGAAAGCTTTGAGAAACTCAACAATAACTGGATACGAATACAGGAGAAATTCCGAGCGATAGGTCATCCTGACTGGATACCTGAATCAGAAATAAAGAAGAAGACAGGAATAATGGCAAAAGTTAGAAGATGGCTACAGAAGTGGAGGAAATAAAAGAAGAAGATGATGAAACCAAAGGCCCTTTTCAGGGCCACCCATAGGTCTCGAAAAGAGATTGACTTTCCATTGCCTACCCTTTTTTTTAATTTTTTTTAAAAAAAAATCCCATGTTAAATTCCCCTTGTCCCTATACAGGCCCACGATTTATTCCCATTGTCCCTATACAAGCCCCGCAATTTATTCCCCATGTTAATTCCCCTTGTCCCTAGACAAGCCCAAACTCTATTCCCCATGTTCAATTCCCCTTGTCCCTAGACAAGCCCAAACTCTATTCCCCATGTTCAATTCCCCTTGTCCCTCGAATGGCCCAGCAATTTTCCCCATGTTAAATTTCCATTGTCCCTAGAGTGGCCCAGGGGTGTTTTTAATGGTAATTCCCATTGTCCCTAGGGTGGCCCCATTCACTACTAGTGGAGATTGGCTTTGGTGTGTGTGTGTGTGTGTGATTTGGATTTTTAACGTAGCTTTTTAAAAAAAGTCAGTCATATCGCTACGATGTCTGCAGTGTGGCAGTTTATAGTGATGCCTAGCACTGGGGCATCGTGCCGCAGACATGTAGCATGATGTCCCACCCAGTCACATTATCCTGACACCGGGCCGACCAGTCAAAACACTAACCTCTTAATGTTGAGCGCCAAGCAAGGCAGCTGTTAGTACCATTTTTGTACCTCTTTGGTATGACTCTGCCGGGGATCGAAACCACGACCTCCCACATATGAGGCGGACGCTCTAACCACTAGGCCACCGGAGCGGTTGAGATTGGCTTTAGAAGGTCTGAATAACTTCTTTACATCATTTTCATGTATTTATAGGGTTGATAAATATGAGCATTCAGAATACGTTAAAAATCCAGATCACAAACACAGATATAATCTTGAAACAATATAACCTTGATTCAGTTATGCCCACCTAAGTGTGACATTAGTGACCTGTTGGCTCATCCATTTCATATGGATCTTGCATTGGGGGCGATTAGGTGTAAATATTCGTTTTGCAAATGTTAATCACTAGCGCATACAGTTTGTTATGGACAATTAATATACAGTAGGAAATTATGCCAGAGGTGAATCAAGTGTAACTAAGATCGATGCTCTGGACGAAATCAATGTATATCATAAAAATGCACAGGTTGGAATTCCCATGCATCAGAAATGGGCAAAATTTAAATCTCATGTTTCAAAACCAGAGGGTACATTATCTGTTGAGAACAGTTATATATTTCTGTTGAAGTGTCACAATTTGAGAAATGCTACATAGATTTAAAAAAATGCAGTTAACAAATCTCTGAACTGGATACATTTGAATACAGTTTAATGATCTCGGTTCGTAAACTGCTCTGGTGGCCTAAGTTGTTAGAGCATCCGCCTCAAATGCTGAGGTCATGGGTTCAAACAACAGCCAAGTCATACCAAAGACTTATAAAAATGGTACTGACAGATGCCTTGCTTGGTGCTCAGAATTAAGAGGGTAGTGTTAGGATTGGTTGCCTGGTGTCAGAATAATATAACTGGGTGGGACATGATGCTACATGTCTTCTGATTGATGCCTCGGTGCTAGACATCACTATAAACTGCCGCACTGCAGACATTGTTGTGATATGACTGAGAAATTGTTAAAGCTAAGTTAAAAATCTAAATCACACACACACATCTCAGTTATTTTAGGGTGAAAAACAATGTATTAGGAGTTATTTTAAAAATTGCTTTTCCCCTAGCTTAGTTCAATAGTCAAACAATCATATATATATATATATATATATATATATATATATATATATATATATATATATATATATATATATATATATAACTAGTGGTGCATTACTAATTCAGCGTATGCCAGAGACAGCTCATTATTCATGGAGGACAAGGGAGTGCAAGTGCTAGGAAACTAATGAGATACAGAGAACAGAAATTATAGTATTGTTCAACATTCATTATTAATGTTGGGGTGAAATGAGACAACTATGCGGCATATCAATGTGACTCATGATACACAGCATATTATAAGATACAGTATTGATACACACATGAACATGATGGTCCTCCCATCTTTTAAAGGTCTGTCAGTGGTATGTTGTTCCCATTTATGTTATTTATTGTTTGTATTTCCAGTATGTATCATCTGTGACAAGATAACATAAATACTTTCAAACAGACTACCTATTGTCTGATTTTTATTCAGTATTTTTGCTCATTTTGAGCTGCTCCATTAACTCATTAGAGATACATAGTTTTGTTGCACATGATCTTGCAGGGCTAAATTGCATTCTGCTTCTAAAGTGTCTGTATATAATGTGGCTTGGTATTCTGCCTTGTCTTCATTTGCTGAAATGAGGATTGAATCGCATGCCATCTGTTTTTGTTCATCCAGCATTTACATTGGACTCATAGTTAACACCATTTTCGAGCCCAAAATCACCCACTGGTATTTCCATTAACACTTTCCCAGCTCCAATAATCAGATTTACTTCATAACTTTCAAAATTATTGTCATCATAACTACTGTCAACCTGAATTTGCCAAACGAAATCGTCATATGAAGATGAACCCCACTGTGTATCAGACATTTTGCGTTTTCTAGGTAGCCCGTATTTTAAACACGAATTTGTAAAACTTCCTTGAATCAAGGTTCAAACTAGGACATAAGGCTTGTTCCAGGGCCCATTGTGCCAATCAAATTTAGTTTAACAACCAATCATGTCAAGCTGAAGAACAGTGACGTGTAAATATTTGATTACCCCAACAAATGTCGCAACAAATGCTATGATACATCTGCTTGCGCGACTAATGTCGTGAAAGCCACTTCAAGGGTGAACAGTTAAATACAAATTGTATACTGTCCTGAGTACATTTTCATATGCACAACATTCAGTTTATTTGTTGGAGTTCTCCCGCATCAGTCCTCTCCAAGTGTGTGAATTCATATGAATTTTGCATGATTTGCAAACCCTGTCAGCATCTTTGTTTAAGTACTTTTCGGAACAATTAAGGATCACTTTTGTGTTAAGTGTCTCAGTTGCTTTGCAAATATTTCGTGTTTGTTGCATAGTGAGGAAGATAAATGAAGTTCTTCTGTGTGGTATTTCTTGCCTGTACCAGAAACAATTACCATCAATGAGAATTCAGTGTAAAATATTTCATTATAATATACCAGTAGTGTGGCTTTTAAATTCGACCAATGTTGACAGTTACAAATCAAGAAAGAAACTTCACATAAAAATGGCTAATAAATGATTCCTAAAGTACCTAATTATACATGTGGTACACATTTGGAATGTTTTTTTATGCTGTACAAGCTGCTGGGATAAAATAATTAGCATGGTATTAGTAGGGGGGTTTGGGTTATCAATATTATGAACCACATCGCTGTGCTTCTTTGTAGAAGGTGAGTGGGTGTTGTCAAGTCTTTCACTTTTAGTTACAAAAATTGAGTGCCTCTGCCTGTAAGAGCTGTCTCAGATGAATTCTCAGTTTAAGGAATAACATGGCAAATGATTAATAGTTACTGACGAATGATGAAGATCAAAACAACATGCATACAGTAAGTATTGTTTTGTATCGATTTTCCACCTCTTATATATGTGTATCAGTACAGCAAAAGTATATAATGATAAATCGTTTCACCCCTAGTTAATGTGCTTTGATTTATACACAAAATTAATAGCTTTTGATACAGTTAACAGATTAAGGAAACAAGATTCATAGGATGGAGGTTGTTACGAATGGAGCCCCAGTAGGAGGATGAATATTATCCATTCATGAAATTCAAGATAAATTGCTGCATTTTTTTTTTTTGGCATGCTTAAGATTTCTTTCAGGGTAATTAGGTAAAACTTTTTTATTACAAGTCATTAATTGTATGCCATTTATGAATTGGATTGCATACATATGTTTAAGCCTATTTAGATTGGCGAGTAGAACGTAAGTATGCTTGGTATTTATTGATATATTTATATAAATGGACATGTCTTAAATATAAATTGAGATGCAAAGGATATTGTACTTTTTTGATGACAGAAGGATTCATATAGTTGATATTGCAGATAAGGGACCAACCATTTTATTTTGAGGGAGAGCATGGGATTTTTTATGAAAATATTTCCAGCTGAGAAAAACAGTTTTGCTAAAACAAATGTTTTTTAAAAACAAAAATTGTATTGATTTTACTTTTTGAGAAGAAAATGATCTTCTAGTAAATGATAAAGAATATACTTGCAGAAGAAAATCCCAGTTATAAAATCCCAGTTCGTTAGAGTCCCACCCCACTCTCACACCCCTGCTGAAAATGAAATATTAGTCCCTAATTGAAGATCTCGCACAGAATACCTGGTAAAGTTCCAAGTAAATTAAGGCCATCAGTTTTATGACACGTCGAACACTGACATCAGTTTTTGTGTGTTTCAAACCAAATTGTAATTTCTTTATTAACATGGCATCAATATTCGCGTTTGCAATGTTGTTTTTGTAACACAATAGTGATGGAGTTCATTGTCTTTGATCAGTTCCATATAATTCTAACTTTGGGAGGTAATCTGTATTAATCAAAATAGGCTCATCATACATTTGTTGCGCAAAAAGCCTTTATGGCAAAATACCATAATGAAAGGCCAAAATATTGGACTCTGCCTTAAAGCAGGCTCTGTCCAAACAAACCAGGTATTGATCATATATTTTAAAATGCAAACTAACATATCTAATTTGCTCAGGATACATTTATTTGGTAAATAGCCTTTATGGCAAAATACCAGACTGACGTCAATGAACGGCTGTAATCTAGGACTTAAAGCAGGCTAATGATTGTGTATTTTTGTTTGCAAATAATCTATCTATAAATTAAAATCTGCTCTGCATACATTTGTTAGATAACAAGCCTTTATGGCAAAATACCAAAATGACCTCAAATGCAAGACTAAAATAAAGGACTCTGCGATATCCTTATCTGCTTTCACACTAGGTTAATACAGTAACAGTGACTCAACAGGAAATAACAGAGTCAGTTTGTTTACTTTTTTTGGGTGTTGTAAATCTGTTAATTAGGAACAGTTTACTTGGCATTTTGGTAGAGGTTACTCGCATTGCAAAATTATTAGGATACCTGGCTTATTGTTTGGGCATCTACTATAAGTAGAAGACCAATCTACAGGTAGAATTATGGACATCCTGGAGACGTTAGACCACAAGAGGTGGGGAGGTATATTAGTGGAATCCCACATCAATAGGTTTCTGTAGATGTATCGTAGTGCTAGTTGTGACATCTTTTTTTTTCTAGGCAACTATTTACACTTCTCGGTTCTTCAGCTAGACATGAATATTTGTTAAACTAGATTTGATTGGCACATTGTGCCCTGGAAGAAACATTATGTGGTAGTTTGAACCTTGAAGAAGTGTTACAAATACATATTTAAAATACAGGTTGCCTGCGATGTCTGCAGTGTGGCAGTTTATAGTTATGTCTAGCACTGGGGCATCATGCCGCAGACACATAGCATGATGCCCCACCCAGTCACATTAACCTGACACCAGGCCGACCAGTCCTAACACTAACCTCTTAATGCTGAGCGCCTAGCGAGGCAGCGGTTAGTACCATTGTGGTAAGACTTTGGTGTGACTTGGCGGGGTTTCGAACCAGCGACCTCCCGCATCTGATGTGTCGATAATGTATCATATCATAGGCTGTGTATCATGAATCATATTGATATGTGGCATATGAATATCTTTTCACCCCAAGTATTCTATTATTTTGTAAGCATGATGAAACATAATCATTTTTTTTCAAGCAGTCTCAGAAATGGTGTTGAGGTTTTATAAGGTCACATATTGTTCTACATTATTTGCGTAACTCCAATGAAATGTTTTGCTACTGTTACCATAAGTCTAAAGTGTGAACTGTGACTAACTGGGCTTGGGATTGTCATTGCCTGATATATTATGTAACAAAGGTACTTTATATACGCACGTGTAAGTCAGTCCGACTGCAAACTGCACAGACCCAGATCTGCTGGTGCTGTGACGGCAGATCTTGATCTGTGCTGTTTGTTAGGAGTAATCAGTAGCACCAACAACATAAACCCAGATCTGCAGGCACATTATGCTACTGCAGATCAGGATTTTTGTTGTTTACGGCATGACTTGTATTATAAGTGAGTATATATGGTAGTGCAATCCACACATGCTGATTTGCACTATGTTATTATGGTAATCTAAACAATTTTCACCGTTATTATTTTTACCAGATATCTTCACCACACCTTTGGATAGGAAGTGTGTCCTTCATAGCAGCACAGAAGTCTGACTTTTTATCATTAAAGTCGGCGAAATCTCTGACAACATGAAATCACCTTATTGGATATATCAATGAACACTTATATAACCGATAAGGTGATTTCATGTTGTCAGAGATTTCGCAGTACTTTACTGATAAAACGTCAGACACCTGTGATAACAGTTACACTTATTACCCGTGTGACTGTGAATTAAATCAAATGACATTTGCCTTGTTTCATAACTTGGCCATATTATATATATTCAATTATAAGTCCAGACAAACTGCAAACAACAAAGATCCTGATTTGCCATAGCATTATGCACATGCAGATCAGGGTCTATGCTGTTTGTTCTACTGATTACTCCTTACAAACTGCAAAAATCCAGGTCTGTTGGCATATAATATGATGGCAGATCTGGGTCTATGCAGTTTGCAGTTGAACTGATCTTATAAGCGAGTATGTACGGCATTTCATGCCATACTTACACAGTGAAACTCAGTGATGTAGGCATATTTATATGTCAGTGGTTGAGAGGGAAGTACATAATTTGTGGTGTTTCTTAAACTAGATGTACAAGAAATCTTGTAAGACTTATCAGTTCTCATGTATCTAAACACTAGTCAATCAGCATTTAAGCAAAGATGTTTAAAGAATCAAATTTTTCATTCTGGTTTTGACAGACGCTGTGTTTAATTGCCACTGATGGATTTTTTAAAGCATATTCTTCACACAAATTATATTACAGTAAAATCACATTAGCTAGACATTTGATAATGTGATTTTTTTTCAGCCCATGTCCATTAAATACTGTAATAGAAACCTATTTGTCTTGCCTGCATAATCATGACGAGACGTTATATTTCCAGTGATGTCAGCAATAATAGAAAGCATCAACAGTGTTTAGTGTTGCATACTTTCTACATGATTTGTTGAACTCAAATAAAACTGTAATAAAATCATTCAATACATGTCTGAAGTGAATGCAGTGTTATGCTAAGTACCCCACCATCTTGCCTGTACTATGGATCATGGTGAATATTATTACAGCTTTGTGTTCAAGTTTAATGATTATCTTGCTGGGCATACTGATGCATGATTGTCTTACTGGGCATACTGATACATGATTATTTTGCTGGGCATACTGATGCATGATTGTGACAATTACAGATATTTTCCAGACATGAGACAAAATATTCACCTTTCTCTCTTGTATGTTTTGGCAATTATTTTAACACAAATGCAATAAAACAAGTTGCAGTCATTCATGATGGTTGTAAAGTGGACATTACTTTTTCAAACGACCTCAACTAAAAGTCTGATTGCAATGAAAATTGAAATGAATTTTATTTATTTTTGTAACTTGAATAAGATAACAATTACAGCTTACACTATATCTTGAAAATAATTGGTATTTAATACAGTTGGTACTTCTTTGCTAGATTGTTAGGGCCATACATGGATTATACAAATAGATCTATTGTGGATCATAGGGTATTAGCATGGACCATTGGGTTACTAATACTACATCGAAAAGGTGTCTATATGTGTCTTATTCTTTATTCCAACGATCTGGACCTTTCAGCGAACCCTTTTCACACATGCTCAGTACCCACTATAAAAATATATCCAGCAAAATCCAATAGTTGCTCTGAACTGATTTTTCTTCCTCAAACTATTCTATTATGTACATGCTATAACAGGGAGCAGTGACTTGTATCTGGCATAACAGAATTTGCTGTGATGATTTAATTGCAGCTGTTACTTGTATCTGGCATAACAGAATTTGCTGTGATGATTTAATTGCAGCGGTTACTTGTATCTGGCATAACAGAATTTGCTGTGATGATTTAATTGCAGCTGTTACTTGTATCTGGCATAACAGAATTTGCTGTGATGATTTAATTGCAGCGGTTACTTGTATCTGGCATAACAGAATTTGCTGTGATGATTTAATTGCAGCGGTTACTTGTATCTGGCATAACAGAATTAGCTGTGACGATTTAATTGCAGCAGTTACTTATCACCATCTTTGCTGTAATGATGAGAATACATTTTTTTCACTTTTTCCAGACATTCTCAGGTACCTGTTGCATGCTTGATACTAAAATGGGTTGATACCATGAAAATATATGGTGTTCCCAAAGGATATTAAACATAATAAGAGAAAACGTCCTTTTAAATGAGCTATTACTCATTGTTATGAGTAAGAAATGAGAAAAGTTGAGAGACAGAAAATGTAATTTTTTTATCATTGTCTGTTCAGACAGTGTCATACCAAAATAATCCAAATTAAGATCCACTCATTAAATGTTCCTTTGATCCTGGGATTCATTTTGACATTCTTTGTCTCGTGTCTAATTCATGCAGATGTTTGATAACTCATTCAGTGGAAAACTTTAGTGACATGATGTATGCTAATAACATGTAGTCAAATTAGGCAAAAGTAATCTATAACTATCATGTGATAAACAATAAGTGATGTTGAACTTAGGCACCTGTAATGCATAGAGAATGCACTTCTCTACTCTTCTTCAGGTCACCATCTACTCGGCCCAGTTTTACCTGTCCCGCGCAAATTTTACCCAGTTAGGACAAGAGAATGAGTGGTTTCCCTGAGCCTGAGTATTTTTCTTATAGATATAAATAGATGAAAGTATCTAAAATTAGTTTATATATCTGACAGTCATGGACAGGAAGGAAGAATGGGATTTTCCATCATTCATCCAGCCATTAGGACATTTGTTATGACTAGTCTTCCGAAATTTCTTTACATACAGATTCATCTCAAGGTCCTTAGGATGTATGATGCACTTTTTTAGATGCATAGCTGCTATCTTGGTATCACTACTGATCCTGTTACAGATGATATTATCAGTAGGGGATTTCTTATGTTGTCTTGTTACAGATGGTCATATCAGTAGGGGATTTCCTAAGTTGTCCTGTTACAGATGATCATATTAGTGGGGGATTTCTTATGTTGTCCCATTACAGATGGTCATATCAGTTAGGGATTTCTTATGTTGTCCTGTTACAGATGGTCATATCAGATGGGGATTTCTTATGTTGTCCTGTTACAGATGGTCATATCAGTAGGGGATTTTGTATGTTGTCCCGTTACAGATGGTCGTATCAGTAGCGGATTTCCTAAGTTGTCCTGTTACAGATGGTCATATCAGTAGGGGATTTCTTATGTTGTCCCGTTACAGATGGTCATATCAGTTGGGGAGTTCTTATGTTGTCCTGTTACAGATGGTCATATCAGTAGGGGATTTCCTAAGTTGTCCTGTTACAGATGGTCATATCAGTAGGGGATTTCCTAAGTTGTCCTGTTACAGATAGTCATATCAATAGGGGATTTCTTATGTTGTCCTGTTATATATGGTCATATCAGTAGGGGATTTCTTTTGATGTTCTCTTACAGATGGTCATATCAGTAGGGAATTTCTTATGTTGTCCTGTTACAGATGATCATATTTGTAGGGGATTTCTTATGATGTTCTCTTATAGATTGTCATATCAGTAGGGGATTTCCTAAGTTGTCCTGTTACAGATGGTCATATCAGAAGGGGATTTCTTATGTTGTCCTGTTACAGATGGCCACATTTGTAGGGAAATTCTTATGTTGTCCCGTTACAGATGGTCATATCAGTTGGGGATTTCTTATGTTGTCCTGTTATATATGGTCATATCAGTAGGGGACTTCCTAAGCTGTCCTGTTACAGATGGTCATATCAGTAGGGGATTTCCTATGATGTCCTGTTACAGATGGTCATATCAGTAGGGGATTTCCTAAGTTGTCCTGTTACAGACAGTCATATCAGTAGGGGATTTCTTATGTTGTCCTGTTATATATGGTCATATCAGTAGGGGATTTTTTATGATGTTCTCTTACATATGGTCATGTCAGTAGGGGATTTCCTAAGTTGTCCTGTTACAGATGGTCATATCAGTTGAGGATTTCTTATGTTGTCCTCTTACAGATGGTCATATCAGTAGGGGATTTCTTATGTTGTCCTGTTACAGATGGCCATATTTGTAGGGGAATTCTTATGTTGTCCCGTTACAGATGGTCATATCAGTTGGGGATTTCTTATGTTGTCCTGTTACAGATGGTCATATCAGTAGGGGATTTCTTATGTTGTCCTGTTACAGATGGTCTTATCAGTAGGGGATTTCCTAAGTTGTCCTGTTAGAGATGGTCATATCAGTAAGGGATTTCTTATGTTGTCCTGTTACAGATGGTCATATCAGTAGGTGATTTCTTATGATGTCCTCTTACAGATGGTCATATCAGTTGGAGATTTCTTATGTTGTCCTCTTATATATGGTCATATCAGTAGGGGATTTCCTAAGTTGTCCTGTTACAGATGGTCGTATTGGTAGGGGATTTCTTATGTTGTCCTGTTACAGATGGTCATGTCAGTAGGGGATTTTCTAAGTTGTCCTGTTACAGATGGTCCTATTAGTAGGGGATTTCTTATGTTGTCCCATTACAGATGGTCATATCAGTTAGGGATTTCTTATGTTGTCCTGTTAGAGATGGTCATATCAGTAGGCGATTTTGTATGTTGTCCTGTTAGAGATGGTCATATTTGTAGGGGATTTCTTATGTTATCCTGTTACAGATGGTCATATCAGTATGGGATTTCTTATATTGTCCTGTTATATATGGTCATATCAGCAAGGGATTTGCTAAGTTGTCCTGTTACAGATGGTCATATCAGTAGGGGATTTCTTATGTTGTCCTGTTATAGACGGTCATATCAGTAGGGGATTTCTTATGATGTCCTGTTACAGATGGTCATATCAGTTGGGGATTTCCTAAGTTGTCCTGTTACAGATGGTCAGATCAGTTGGGGATTTCTTATGTTGTCCTATTACAGATGGTCATATCTGTGGGGGATTTCTTATGATGTTCTCTTACAGATGGTCATATCAGTAGGGTATTTCTTATGTTGTCCTGTTACAGATGGTCATATTTGTAGGGGATTTCTTATGTTGTCCTGTTACAAATGGTCATATAAGTAGGGGATTTCTTATGTTGTCCCATTACAGATGGTCATATCAGTAGGGGATTTCCTAAGTTGTCCTGTTACAGATGGTCATGTTAGTAGGGGATTTCTTATGTTTTCCCATTACAGATGGTCATATCAGTTAGGGATTTCGTATGTTGTCCTGTTACAGATGGTCATATTAGTAAGGGATTTCTTATGTTGTCCTGTTACAGATGGTCATATCAGTAAGGGATTTCTTATGTTGTCCTGTTACTGATGGTCATATCAGTAGGGAATTTTGTATGTTGTCCCGTTACAGATGGTCGTATCAGTAAGGGATTTTCTCAGTTGTCTTGTTACAGATGGTCATATCAGTAGGGGATTTCTTATGTTGTCCCGTTACAGATGGTCATATCAGTTGGGGAGTTCTTATGTTGTCCTGTTACAGATGGTCATATCAGTAGTTGATTTCTCATGTTGTCCTGTTATATATGGTCATATCAGGAGGGGATTTCCTAATTTGTCCTGTTACCGATGGTCATATCAGTAGGGGATTTCCTATGATGTCCTGTTACAGATGGTCATATCAGTAGGGGATTTCCTAAGTTGTCCTGTTACAGATAGTCATATCAGTAGGGGATTTCTTATGCTGTCCTATTACAGATGGTCATATCTGTAGGGGATTTCTTATGATGTTCTCTTACAAATGGTCATATCAGTAGGGAATTTCTTATGTTGTCCTGTTACAGATGGTCATATTTGTAGGGGATTTCTTATGATGTTCTCTTAAAGATGGTCATATCGGTAAGGGATTTCCTATGTTGTCCTGTTACAGATGGTCATATCAGTTGAGGATTTCTTATGTTGTCCTCTTACAGATGGTCATATCAGTAGGGGATTTCTTATGTTGTCCTGTTACAGATGGCAATATTTGTAGGGGATTTCTTATGTTGTCCTGTTACAGATGGTCATATCAGTAGGGGATTTCTTATGTTGTCCTGTTACAGATGGTCTTATCAGTAGAGGATTTGTTATGTTGTCCTGTTACAGATGGACATATCAGTAGGGGATTTCTTATGTTGTCCTGTTACAGATGGTCATATTAGTAGGGGATTTCTTATGTTGTCCTGTTACAGATGGTCATATCAGTAGGTGATTTCTTATGATGTCCTCTTACAGATGGTCATATCAGTTGGAGATTTCTTATGTTGTCCTGTTATATATGGTCATATCAGTAGGGGATTTCCTAAGTTGTCCTGTTACAGATGGTCATAGCAGTAGGGGATTTCTTATCTTGTCCTGTTACAGATGGTCATATCAGTAGGGGATTTCTTATGTTGTCCTGTTTTATATGGTCATATCAGTAAGGGATTTCTTCTGTTAGATATGAGTTCTAAATGAAATTGGCATGAATCTGACCTTTAGTATGGCTATCTTGAAAATACTGTTATAGAGCTATTCCCAGATGGATGGTCATAGTGACATGCAGTTTTCATCAAAAGACTTGACACAGTCTGATGTTTGTTTGTTCCGTAATGAAAATGGTGCCAATCTTATTACCCATTATAGCTTGTCATGAAGGTACAATTGAAAATCTTGATATGGTGTTTTACCAGAGGATTATAATGATGCTGGTTCTAAATGAAAATAGTGTATTTTACATGCTATACTGCTACCACAGCAACCAAACTGAAAATCATTTTGTTATGGTACTCAAGATTATGAGAGATGGTTTCAACACTCAGCAGTTGAAAAAATAAACGGTCTTCTTTGGTCAGTAAGAGTTTTAGTTTATTTGAGGGGCTCGTGTTAGTTTTCAAATTGACCATGTGAAACCTTTTTAATCTTGAAAATTATAACAGTTGAGAAATTATGCAAATCAGTGGATATCCTCAGTTATAAGAAGAATCTTGTGAGGAGAATTGTTGAACAGTATTTGAATTCCTGACACCTCCTGTATCACTGGGCTGCTGCGACCCATATTAAATATCATGTTTGGTGTTAACAGCAGTTGTATAGTTTGATGCATCTCCAGTAATACGTCGGAGTCATTTATATAATGCTTTTTTGCTGACGTTCATAATGTTGTTATTTAATTGTAGTATTGGCCTTCAACACGGAAAAAGAATTGGAGACTGAATACAGTATGTCAGATAACGTTTGGGCTGGAGTGGTGTTTAAAGGCGACTATAGCTCATCCTTAGACACTAGCATCAGTTATTCCCTTCGGGTGGCACTTCGTCCGGGACATGAGGATCAAGATCAGTGGAGGACGCGCAACACATACCCCTTCTTTCAGAGTTCTGGACCAAGAAATAATGACTCAACTGGTGGAGAACCTTGTAAGTGTGGGAAAAAAACATTTTCAGAACTCAAAATTAGCAGCTTCAGATGACAGATATGTAATCTTAAGTAACTGCTCATTGTTTTCTTATGCTTTCCATGAAAAAGTGATGATTAGCTAGACTTGAGGGCTGAATGGCGAGAATTGGGAGCAAAGCAAGAAATATATATATACATGTGCGTGTGTGTGTATATATATATATATATATATATATATATATATATATATATATATATATATAATAAACAAATTTGGTATATGTATGAATATTACTTATTCACATGCAGTGTATTCATACTTGAAAGTATGTATGTTAAATAGAGAGATAATATGTAGTGTATTTTTGCCTAATGAATTAAGAATAGCAAAGAGGAACTATACTTAATGATTAATTTCAACTGATACGAGTACCTCAGTTGCAGTATTATAATTGCAAATAGGTAACAATACTTAATCAACTGCCACTGAGCAAGAAATTGAACCACTTTTAGTTTCTCAATAACATTTCTAAGTTTATCTGAAACAATCCCTATAACATGCACATGAGAGCACATGTATGGGTATCTTCACTTGATAGTGTTCATTATTCAGATCACACGGGTCACTGGTGTTACAGATGAATAACTTAAACTTTATAACCTTATAAGTAACTTGAACTTTATAACCTTATAAGTAACTTGAACTTTATAACTTTATAAGTAATATGAACTTTATAACTTTATAAGTAACTTGAACTTTATAACCTTATAAATAACTTGAACTTGATAACTTTATAAGCAACTTGAACTTTATAACTTGATAAGTAACTTGAACTTTATAAGTAATTTGAACTTTATAACTTTATAAGTATGTGTGATGTGATTTGGATTTTTAACGTAGCTTTAACAATTTTTCAGTCATATCGCTATGATGTCTGCAATGTGGCAGTTTATAGTGATGTCTAGCACTGGGGCATCATGCCGCAGACATGTAGCATGATGTCCCACCCAGTCACATTATCCTGACACCAGGCCGACCAGTCCTAACACTAACCTCTTAATGCTGAGCGCCAAGCGAGGCATCTGTTAGTACCGTTTTTGTAAGTCTTTGGTATGACTCGGCCGGGAGTAGTGAAAGGGGTGAGATTAGCGTCAATGGGAATTAGCATTAAAAACACCCCCTGGGCGAGATTAGCGTCAATGGAAATTTAACATGGGCAAAAAACCCTGGGTAAGATTAGCGTCAATGGAATTTAACATTGGAGAAAGGAAAAAAAAGGAAATATTGAGATTAGCGTCAAAGGCATTCGAACAATGGAAAAAAAAATATCGATTCTAGGGACAAAGGCAACTGAACATGGGGAATAGAGTTTGGGTCTGTCTAGGGACAATGGGAATTGAACATGGGAATAAAGTGTGGGTTTATCTAGGGACAAAGGGGAATTGAACATGTTAGAAGAAAAAAAAACTACTTTAGGGACAAGGGGAATTGAACATGGGATTTTTTTTAAAAAATTTTTTAAAATTTAAATTTAAATTTAAATTTAAAAAAGGGGTAGGCAATTGAAAAGTCATTCTCTTTTCGAGAAATATGGGTGGCCCTGAAAAAGGCCTTTGGTTTTTCTTCTTCTTCTTCTTCTTCTGCTTCTAATTTCTTCTTTTTCTCCACCAACTTCTTATTTTCTCTCCTACACTCTTTTTCTTCTTTTTTTTCTCCTACTCTTCTTTCTTCTTCTCTTCCTCCTCTTCTTTCTTCCTCTTCTCATTTTCTTCTTCTTTTTCAATTTTTTCATTCCATTTTCGTATTCTTATCCTTTCCTCTTCATCCTCCTTCTCCTCCTTTATCTCTTTCATGACACCACTTATTATGTCCTTAACTTTTCTTAAGTTATTAATTTCCATCTTTAGTTGATGGGGACTATAGGAATAGTGGTCTTCATTGAGTCTCACTAACATCTGCTCCATTATTCCTAAATTGTCTAAAACGTCTTGTAATTTTTGCATTTTGTCAAGGTGGTTCGAAGCCATCTTCTCTGTAGAATGGTTTGAACGACGAATACTGTGGGTTAATATACAAATAGCGCGGACGTGAAGGAAAACATCCCCCTAAGACATAAAATTGATCTTACCTAGATCATGACCAAACAACGCGCGAACGTGAAGGAAAACATCCCCTACTTTTCTCATTTCATATAATATACTATCCACATAAGTGAAGCAACAATAAACAAACCCCAAATCTACTATTTACACACGCAAATCATTAAAACAAACCCAAATCTACTATCCACACAATCGTACGTGAGCGGTTACAAAACCCAAACTATACTCTCCACATACGCTAAGAAACAATAAACAAAAATCCATAATCTACTATCCACACAATCGTACGTGAGCGGTTACAAAACCCAAACTATACTCTCCACATACGCTAAGAAACAATAAACAAAATCCATAATCTACTATCCACACAATCGTACGTGAGCGGTTACAAAACCCAAACTATACTCTCCACATACGCTAAGAAACAATAAACAAAATCCATAATCTACTATCCACACAATCGTACGTGAGCGGTTACAAAACCCAAACTATACTCTCCACATACGCTAAGAAACAATAAACAAAATCCATAATCTACTATCCACACAATCGTACGTGAGCGGTTATAAAATCCAAACTATACTCTTCACATACGCTAAGAGACAATAAAGAAACCCATAATTTACCATTCACACAAACTTACGTGAGCAGTTACAAACACAAACACACAAACACATACACTCGCACTATGAAAAAAGAGTTAGTGTTTATATTCACACTACTCTACCTACACACACACACACACACACACACACACACACACACACACACACTGGCAAATTGATGGTTATTTCTTTTCTAGAGTATTGGGTAGCCCTGAAAAGGGCTGGGTTTTTTTTAACTTCATGGACACCTGGTTAATGGTGGCACCTTCCAGGCCTGGCGCCACATACACATCTTGTTCCCCAGTTGCTTTTTACTTTTTTGGTGGAGAGAGCCGTGGCAGGATATGTGGCTTCAGAATCCCAATTTTCGGTTTCTGGGATTCTGAAATTTCTTCTTTTCTCCTTTTCCTCCTCCTCTTCTTTGTATCTTCTCTCCTCCTCTTCTTTGTATCTTCTCTCCTCTTCTTTGTATCTTCTTTCCTCCTCTTCTTTGTATCTTCTCTCCTCCTCTTCTTTATTTCTTCTTTCCTCCTCCTCTCTCATCCTTCCTTCTTCCACAATGGCCTCCGCGGCCAGTTCGTTCAACAGGCGCCTGGCATATTCCAGATGCACATGAAGTTCCAACAGTTTCGCCAGTCTCATGTTCATTCTGGTGTTGATCAATCAACAAGGGTAGCTGGACTGCCGAACGAGTTTCAATTTATAATAAAACTGCGGACGTGAAGGAAAACATCCCCCTAAAAAACATAAAATTGATCTTACCTAGATCATGACCAAAAAACAACGCGCGGACCTAAAAGAAACACTCACTTTTTTATACTACCCATTCCTATTCTAAAAAATTTTTTCATTAATCACTCCAATATACTATTCACATACGCAAAGCAATTTAATCAAACCCCCCAAATCTATTCTCCCCACACCTCAAACAGCCAAACAAAACATGATCTTAATCTAGTATCCACACCAACGTACGTGAGATGTTACAAACACAAACACACAAACACATACCCTCACACTATAAAAAAGAGTTAGTGTTTATATTCACACTACTCTACCTACACACATTGGCAAATTGATTGTTATTTCTTTTCTAGAGTATTTGGGTAGCCCTGAAAAGGGCTGTTTTTTTTGTTTGCTATGGCAATCTTTTAGTTTCTAAGAATGCGATGTCCTCTGAGGATAGACTTTCTGGCGATAGGTCTGCTTCTTCGGAAAGAGAAGAAGAACTCTTTGGTGTCGATACGACAATCGACAAAGCCTCTGTCAGGTTCAGGTTCCTGCTGCTGTTGCTGCTGCTGTTGTTGTTGTTGCTGCTGTCTCTGAAGTCTGTACTTCTCTGTCCATTCTTCTTTCTCCCTGTTCACTTCTTCTCTGAAGAGTTCTTCTATCAAGTCTTCAGTGACTTTTAGCATTCTAACATTCTCTATCTCTTCTGGCTTCGGTATCAGACTGTGTCTGACCCTATGCAAATTCACGTAGGCTTCGTTTAGCTTAGCTAGTTTGGAGCACATCTTCGTAGGAGGATGAGTCGACAATGGATGGTTAGACTGGAAACAACCCGGTTCTTAAAGTCAAAGCGCGGACGTGAAGGAAAACATCCCTCCACGGTTTTCGAGCCGCAATGTTCAATGAGTGTCATGAGAGGGATAGTAAGAAGTCAAAGAGCATGAATCAAACATTCTTATAGCCAAACAAATCACAAAGGCATTTTTTTCAAAACACATCATTTTTTATTCAAAAATCACTTAACACTAACCAACAACTCTAACATTTTTTAACAATAATCGAACAATATAACACCAACATTTTCTTCAATTTACACTCTACAAACAGGGTTGGCACAGTTGTGAATGAAATTGTGATTTCCACTGTCGCAAGTCATTGAGTCATGGATGGACACTACGTTTCCTAGCTTAAGACAACAAAATAAGCATGCTAGTCAAAAAATCAACGATTTACTTTCTCATCGTTTCTAGAAAAATCACGATCAAAATAAGTCACTAAATGTTCTTTTGCTGATAACAAGTGATCAATTTCGATCTCGACTTTCTCTTTGAATTTGTCAAAGAGGGTTTTGATGTAATGGATGTCTCGAGTCGTTAATGGAGGACAGAAATGTTCACGCAAGTCTTTATACCACCAACGTAACACATCTTTTTTAAACAGACTCCAAGCTTCGTCCAGATATTCGTTGAATTTTTCTTCTTGACTGATGTTTTGACATCCATAGTAATCATGCTTCATCCATGTCGTAATTGTGTCTGCCAGGTATGTAGCACAGTAGGAGACCAATTGCTGTTCTTGTTCTGGCCATCTCGACTTGATCACGATGTCCTTTTCGTCTTTGTGTTGGGATTCTCCTTCCACAGTCTCCTCACATTCCATCTTCAAAGCTTCTCCACTAGGTAAAGAGGGATAACAGTCTTCCATGGCTTCTAGTAATCTAGAATGACTTCTCTCAAACTGTTGATTTCTATGGTATTATCGAATTCTGCATACAGGATGACGTTCAACGTTACATCATCATCACCGATTCTGTTTCCGAACTGAATTTCCACACGAATCTGGCCGGATTTTATAGGGTGGAAATGTCCCTCGTCGCTGCCTTGGTCTGGAGTGAAATCAAAAGCCCACAAAGCATAGCCTCCGTCATAATCGTCGTACGTAATGCCGTGACTGGTGTTGGTTCCTAACTGTCCCGTGGCTTCGTACAAGGACAAGTACGATCTCAAGTAATTCTTCTTCTCAAAGTCAGGTTCGAAAGGTCGGGTACACAAGGTCTTGCCATCGCGACTGACTTCAATCTTGGACACGTTGAAGTGATGAAAGTTGAAAGGATTTTTAGTGATAGCTCCGTTGAAGGCTTCATTCGAGACCATACCAAGGATCAAACGTTTGGGTAGCTGTCCTTGGAACAGATGATCTTCGATCATGGATCGCTGTCCCCTAGGAATGGTGAAAGTTTTCACTTCTACGCGTCGGATCGGATACTTGGCGGTCGTTCTGCTCAACGTCTGACTGATGTCGTTACCTACTTTAGGTAACACTTCCACACGACGTACGTAGAGTCTGGCTTCTTGGATTTTGGTTTTGTACTCGCCAGCATCAGCCAATAAATGGAAAGCGGTACTGCTCCGATTCAGTCGCAGGCGGACATCCACCCCGTTCAGCAAATATTTTTCTTGCAACCACATGTCCAAATGCAAACGATCCATCAGTTCTAAACTTTGGTTGGGTCCTATGATTCTCTTTATTCGTTCTACAAATCCCTCATTGGTGGTTGTTTTTGATTTGGGGTCAGCTTCAAGACCTGTTTTATCAAATTCGCCCGCTTCGTCAGGTTCCCATAGCACGCAGGCATTGAGATGAGTGTTCTTGGCGTCTATTCCGTACGTCAAGAGATTTTCCAGGTAGGCACGGTAAGGGTAAGTATCCATGCTGCTGCTAACCAGTTTGTTGTTCAAGTACAAGTCCACTGAGCTGAACAAGGAATGCATGAAATTGTTGACGGGAGCTACTGGCTCAGTGTCTATAGCATTTCCATCCTTATCTAGAACTTTGACTTTCACGCACAAGTAACTGCTATTCAGATCGATGTAATCTTCGGGCTGTCCCTTGATTTCAAACTCGATGGGAGCGGAATCGGTCAATGAGGAGACGGGATGAAATTCCACCCATTGGGATTCTTGCATGGTCATCATGGTGGGGGGCATGGCAAACAGATCCAGTTCCGTCTTGGAACAGGCGCAAGACTCTCGGTGCATCATTTTTTTGTTGCTGTGTCTCAATAATCGAAAACGTCTAAGTCTCGAACGGTTCCTCTTTTCTTGGCCTTTCTAGCTTGAAGTCTGGTGAAAGGGTGTTTTCTTCGTCGTCTCTTTCTGCCTTGTCCTTGCTGAATGCTTGACTCGGTAGCGTGCAGGGCATTTATAGGTGTGTCTTGTCGGCCCAAAAGGTCTTTACCCGTTTGCAGCAAGACATTTTTGCCTGCCCTCATGAAGGCTTCTTTAGGGTTTTGTTTGTCGATGATGACATTTTGGAGAAATTCTTTGCCTTGTGTCAGTGCCGCATCTTTCAAGGCGTGCAATCCGCGTGTCACCATCGGTTTCAACACCGGGGCCACCGAACGAAAGGCCGATTTTAACATATCTCCTAAACCGTGTCCTCGCTGTCGTGCAACCCCTCGATACACTGGATACATGACTTACGAGTCGTGAGAGAACCGTTTTCGAAAATGGAGTTTCACCGTGACTTTTCCTTTGGTGAATGGAATATTTTGTCCCAAATCTCCTTTTATAGCAATGTTGACCGTGTCCAAATAGAACTTGCTGACAGGCAAATAATGAGGATGCACAAATTCCCGGTGGACGTGATAGGTGTTTCCACCTTCCTGGTCACTGGTCGTGGTACTATCCACTTTGAAAGGAATGACACGCAGTAACGGTAGAGAGGTGTGTCCCACCACGTTATACTCCACCACATCGGAGTACACGAACATCAAATTCAGTCCTTGGTTCAGTTCTACAGGGAATCGAAAAAACTTGTAAAATTCCATATTGCTGTTGATCTTCGGTTTAAAATTTGGAGCCATTTTTGTGTCTCCACCTAAAATATCAAACAAGTCACGATTAAACTGATGGACAACGTTTGGGTATCCTGAAATTTCATCAGTAAGCGACGAGCCACTTTATGGTACTCCAGGGTGAAACTTTTTTTGACTCTGTTCAGGGCTTTGCCAAAGGCTAACTCGAACCTGGAAGTAATGGTGTCCACCAAATGTTGGCCACTAAAATAAAACCCTGCCGGAATTTTCAAGGTGTAGATATTGAAGGGTGAATTGTTGGATGGTCTTGTGTCCCCTGAAAACCCGATGTCATTCATGGTTTCTTGTAATTGTTGGTTCAGGATTTCGACCTCAAAAGTGTTTTGCTTTTCGGTGATGTTTTGGATTTGTGTAGGGTGAATCATTTCTACTAAAGCCACTTCCCAATGGGCTTCGTGATCTAACTGGATGGCTTGAGGTAATTTAGCCGTGTAACAGCACAACGTGTTCTTGGGAAACACCTCCATGGAACTGTCACTGGGTAAGGTTAAATAAAATTGGTTTTCGTGACTCATAATTCCAGAGTTCTGTGGCTGTCCGAGGGGTTAGTGGACGTCAGAGGCGTGTCTCCGCCCAAAATGGGGTTCTGGTTGTGGTTGTTGTTGGAGTGGTGACTGGCACTGGCACTGGACACAAGGTTCCCGTGGTTCCCGATCGAGGAGAATTTCAGGGAGGGATTGGAAAGCAGGTAACCGATGCAACTGCTCAATAAAATGGTCCACAATTGTTTGTCTCCTTGTTGCAAACTCAAATTGGCAATGGCTGCCCCGATGACACAATACACCACGAAGATTTGGCAGAAAAAGACGATTTGCGTTTTAGGCACACGTTCTCCACACCACACCCACAAGGGTTGTTTTTGTAAATCTTGCACAGAAGAACTAGGTGAAGGAGGAGTGGTCGACGTAGCTGCGTCTGTGTGAAAGGGCATGATGGTCACTTCTTTTTATAGTCGATGACTTGCGAAGCGTCGATCCAAGAATCAAAACTGGCTGGATATCCTTTCCAACGTACTTTGACTTCTTTGACACGTCGTTTGCCCACTTTACGGGTTCTGCGTTCGAGAATGCTTTCGATGTCGTACACGTCGTCTTCTTTTTTGGTCACACGTTGTAACTCGGGCAAATAAAACGTTCCTTTGAGCACTTCTCCGTTCATGTCTTCCAATTTATAGACGGCAGGATGACGGCCATGCACTCGTCCAGTGACGCGAAACAATTCGGTCGTCCAGTTAGGTAAGTAACCTTTGTCGAAAGTGCGTTTGGTTTTGCCAATGCGCACCCAATCCCCTACGGCCAATTCTCCACTTTTCTTGGGGACAGCCCTCGTCGGGGACGTACCGAACAGGCGCTCATACACCAACACTTCGTTGTCGGGAGTCACGTCTTGCGGGGCACGTCCGATGCTTCGATGGTAAGATTGGTTGTACGCTTGCACCAGGTGCGGTAAGATGTCGATGTACTTCAGAGTGTGGTGATGCGTAAAATATTTCCACATGCGTTCTTTCAATGTGCGTTGAAAACATTCCACGATGCTGGCTTTGGTTTCGGGATTCTCGGTGGTAAAAAAATGAATGTCACGTTTCTTTAATTCTTTTTGGAAAGCGTGGTTCAGAAATTCGGTGCCTTTGTCCGTTTGCCATCGAAGAGGGTGACGACCGCTTTGTTTCAACACCCGTTGCAGGGCTCGCACTAACTCGCTGCTCGATTTGGAAGTCAAGGGCACGACCGAGGCAAATTTGGAAAAGACGTCGATGACACAAAACAAATATTTGTAGCCACGATTGTAGCTGGCCAAATGAGAGACATCGGCTAAATCGGCTTGCCATTGATGATCGATGCCTTCCACTCGGGTGCGACTTTTGGCAAACTTGCGTCGAATGGGTTTTTGTAAAGTGTAGGTAGCTTGTTCTTGTAACCATCGTTGCACTTGAGGTAAACGGAGACTTTTCAGTTGCGTTTTGGCAGCACGATACAATTTTTGAACTCCTGCGTAACCTGCAGGATGCGAGGGATCGTAGTAAATGCTGGCTAAGACTTTTTCCATTTTTTTGTGTTTGTGTGTTAATAAGGCACCCACTCTTGGAAGATGCTACTCTTTTTCTCTTGGGGTACTTTCTTGGATTGCAATGCTTTGCGTGTGCGACCAGCAATAGGTGTTGAAGAGGAGGATATCTGAGCGGGGGATATCGGTTCTTGTTTGACTTCTGTCTTCACTTCTATCTTCACTTTCTTTTTCTCTTGTGATGAAGAAGGGGTGGCCATCATCTTTTTAATCCATCCAATTCTGGAGGTAGGTGGTGTTGTTAACTTGCGTACTTTTTCTGGTGGAGTTTGAAACCCTTCTTCTTCTTCTTTTCCTTTTTCTGTCTTGGTCACTGGTAGTGGTGGTACTGGTACTGGTGATGGTGCTGGACTTTTCATCAAGGTCTTAAAATCTTTCAGAGTGGGTAGAGCTGTTTCGTCTAAAGATTTCTGGTGAAAGAGTTGCAGTCGTTGCAAGAGTTGACCGTACTTTTGCGATTTTTCTGTTTCGGACAAATCTTGGCGATCCATTAAGGACTGCAATTCGTGTTGTAACTGGGACATCTCGCTCAAATTGGGATTGGGAGGTAAATGCGGGGTGCGTTGTTCTTGCCACCGATGGTATTCCATCCATCGTTTGTAAGGCACTAAAGTTAGTTTTCGTCCTTCCATAGGGTTGTCAGGGGTCGATTCTGAGATCTTGGGACTTCCGAGGGTCTTTTTAGCTTGCTCCCACCAGTCCACCCAACATGGTTCCCAAGACTCCTTTCAGTATGGGGCCTAACAAGAGAGGCAAAATGGCTCCACGTTGGACCAACATCTTCTTCTTTTGACGAATGGGAATTTTCTTTTGAACCATTTGGCGAAGAACGTGACGATGGTTGCTTAAGCATTGTTTCTGGTGTTTGGACAAAGGGATCGTGCCTTTCAAAACGTTCAAACAACATTCGCACACGGCATCGATGACCTCTTTGGAGGCCGATTGAATGAGTTTTTTTCGTAGAGGTGGAGAAGCTTTGGACAGGACAGATAACATGTCCCCATGTTTGACTAAACGAGGTGGTAGTCCTTTTCTTTTCTTTCCTTGGGGTTTTCTGGAGGGTGACATCTTTGAGTCTTCAGGAGCACCAAAAAAAAACACTGATACCCCCGACTTGGTCACAGGTCTTTTTTATACTGGAACGCGTCGCCACTGATTGTCTTTACGGCGTATCAGTTTGAGGACAGGCATGACACGTCGTGGAGGGGTACGCAACGGACTAAATCGAGCCAGTTCTTGCTTGGACAAATCCAGTAAACTTTGTAACATACCCGATCTTTCATGGACTTTGATTTTAGGAGAAGGTACTTTGTGAGCAGCAGCCACTGCCACTAAATTGGAGGGTCCTGCCACTGGGGAAGTTCTTTTTGGGGTCATCAACGGAGAAGTTCTTGGTGTGATCAACGTCTCCAAGTACTCTTCAGTTCTTGGTGTCATCAACGGAGAAGTGAATGAACGTGAGGCTGCCGGAGATGCGGTCACCGCCGTGGCAGGTCGTGGTTTGCGAGTGTAAGGTTGCGTCCTGGCCGAAGTGCCTCTCTTGCGACTAGTTTTCTTCTGTGGACTTTTCTTTTTCTGGGGGCTTCTTTTCTTTTTCCGGGGTGGTGTCTGGTAAGAGGAGGGTCCCGCCACTGGAGAAGTTCTTTTTGGGACCTGGTCTTTTTTTTTTCTTCTTGGGGCTTCGTTGGACTTTTTTCTTGGGGATAACTTTGGGGGCATTAGGATCCCATCTTAAGAGTGAGCGAATGATGACCCCTCCTAGAGTACCACTCCCTCCAGGTTTCAAAATGATTTGTTTTTTGGTTTGAGTGTCGATGCGGGGATCGGCCAGTTGGACCAAAGCGACTTTGTTTCGATCGAAAAAGCGTTTGGTTTGATGAGGAATCTGAATGATTCCTTGGAGTATTTGACGTGCCGTCACCGTGAACCATCGTAAGACTTCTTTGAGACTAGCTTCTAAGACACGAGTTCGTATTTGTGGATTTTTTTCTCGACTGACGCCATACAAGGCACGAATCAATTTGACGGGAAGATGCGACTGAAGGGACGTCATGTTCGCACTGTGAGTGAGACAGACGAAAAAGGGTCTGAGGTTTTTATAGATTTTTTTATGTGAAGTGAAATGAAGTCGAGGACGGAGACGTGTACAGGACAGGCCCTCCGTCTTGGCACCAGTGGTGAAACAAGTGGGTACGAAATCGCAAATCCTAGGGGGTCGTAGGTTTCAAATCGACGAGTAAATAGGCGTGTGGAGTTTGAGTGGCATCTTCGTACGCCTGAGTCAGCCAAGGCGTTCCTAACTGTTTGGCTAAGACTTGCACTTGCGATTTATCTCGAGGGCTTTTAAACAAGACCACGTAATGCGCATTGAGACTGATGGTGCGATGGGCTTTACTTTGTTGAAACAAATTTTGGGTGATGTAAACGACACTGGCATTACGGTGATGCCCTTTGCGCGTGAACCACAGTTTAATTTCTTCTTCGTCTTCTCCTAACATGTCGTCGAAAATGACCAAATGGGTTTGACGGGAGTCAGAGACGATGCCGTCGTCTTCTTTAGGAATGCCTTCCACAAACACGATGGAATCGCCTTGACTTTCTCGCAAGAGGCTGTACGCCGATTGCCACTCTTTGTAACACCACACGATCCGCTGAGGTGGTCGATCGATCAAATGATGTTTATGTTCGATCAAACGTTTGACGAATTCGGTTTTGCCTGAACCGCTAGGTCCAGCAATGAGCATGTTAAAGGGGTGACGAAGATACAAAGCCTCCCAACTGGCACGATCTAAGTGTTCGTCGATGACTTTGACAGTAGAGGAAGAGGGAGCAGAGACAGCAGAGGTAGCCATAGTGTGAGAAATGTCACTTGTGACACTAAAACAAACAAGACAAGAGTTTATATACTTTTTTTCAGAACACGTTTATTGAATGTTTCAAACATGAATACGAAAGACAAAAATACATAAAAGTCAAAGGCTTAAGTATAAGGATAAAAGGCACATGATAACCATTAACGTGGAATAAACACAAGTGTCTGTACAACATGTTTTGGGTAATGTTCTAACCAGTTCTATAGTAGGGGTAAGGTCACACAAGTGTCCTCCCGAAAGGGTCTTTCAGGCCTGTCCACGACAGTCCCGTCCTGGGTGACGTGTTCTTCTGGCACCGTCACTAACACAGGTTGAAAAGTCGCAAGGCTCACAATCGCCTTCCACTTCAGAAGCCCCACACTTGAATTGTGCTTGTATAAACTTGTTTTGTGTCTCTCTGAAAGTATTCGTCTTGTTCGCTCGGTCTTGGTAGTCACAATGAACTATCGATCTTGCCTAGGGTTCCTTTTTATATACAGACCAATACCGACGTGTCCATACGGTAAGGTGAAATGATTGGGAAGTCGCACTCGCTTCTGGTACACGATTTGATAGACTTTTTCCAAGGGTCGACTGACGATGTGGTGAGTGGGTAAACGTACAATTTTGTTCGATTGATAGGTGGTCACTTTAAAGTTTCCATCCTCTCCCGATTGCAAGGCTTCTTTCAATACCCCAAAGTTCACCACACGACTGGTACGATTATTCAGAGTCAATCTTTTCACTTTACACGTCGTGTGCAATTCTCCTTGTGGGTCCCGGTATGCGTAGCCGTAATTTTTGGGACCGCCACTGACGAAACTTAGAATCTTGTTGTCGGGATGTTCGTCTGTCCAGGCTCCTAAACGGTCTCCTTCGATGTCGGGGTGCTGTTGACTCGGGTGATGGATGTAAATGCAACTGTCCGTGTCAAAGTACAGGACACGTTCCCCTAACCGTTCTAAAGCTTCGTACAATTTTAAGCGAGCATGAGCTGTCACGTAAGCCGCAATGATGACATTTCCAAAGGGGTCGTCTTGTACAAAGTCCAGATCTTCTTCGTAATTGACCAAGATCAAATCCTCGCGAACGACGTCCACGTGTTTCATGTATTTGGTTTTGTCGTGAATCATCTGAAAGTAGCGGGAAGGTTCTGTCAAATATTCCGTCTTGGGTAAACACGGTCGTTGTGCCATTTTTCCCCACAAGCAATTTAACATCACTTTGGCAAACGACCGCCTGCCTTCGTTTTTCTCGATGTGGTCTAAAGAGATGCCTTCTTGTTCATAGTATTTCTCTTTGAATGTGTTTTCGTCTTCGGAAGTGTGACACCATGAAGGATAGCCGCTGGCTTCTTGTTTCAGTTTCAAAAAGGCATCCACGTAGTCGGCGAAAATGCCTTTCTGACTGGGGTCACCCTTGTGGTATTGTTGTGTCTTGGGAAAGTGGCAAATTTCGTACACTTCTAACAGTTGGTATCCCATGTCCAGAGCTTTGAACAATTCTACGCTGACCCAGGTTCCCGTCAAAGCCCGTTCTTCCTGGGTGTGCTGACAAGGTTGGTCTTGGTTGCACGTTTCGGCACAAGTACGGCACAATGGAAACATCAGTTTGCCTTGACAATGGTGAGGTAAGACGGGATGGTATAGGTTCGTGAGAGGCAAAACTTTACACTTGATCAAGCCTTCGTATTGTCGAATGTTTTTCAGGTCGATGTGTTCCGTGAACAATTGTGGGTGCCCTGCTGGAAAGGGACAATATTTGCACACGTAAGGATACAACGAACACACGTCCAAGTATTTTATTTCTTCTCCTTTCTCTTCGTCGGCTTGGTACAGCAAACAGGTTGCATTGGTCCTTCCTCCGTACAAACTATCCCTCGGGTTTAGTGGGTCCATCAGCTTGTAACTTTCCATGGCACGTTTAAAGTCGGGATAGGTTTTCATACGGTGATCGTACTCGTGTTCCCACATTTCCACCACTTGGTATCCTTCCTGTTCTAACTTTAGGCGTCGCTGACAAGTGGCCTGGTACAAGTCTTCCATGGTTCGTTGTAAAAACTGATTTTTAGTGCTACGGTCAGGGTAACAGACGGGACATCCGTGAAATAAGCAACCGTTAAACTCGTACACGATCTTCGGGTTTTCTAAGTCCCAGCCATCGACCGAATACGTTCCGATGGTCTTTTCGCCTCCTCCGTTGCGGGCATGCTGAATCCATTTGTCTTCCTTGTCGCACAAGTAATGTAACCAACGTAGGGCTTTGACCGAGTATTGACGTTTGACATAGTGGGTCGTTTGAGGACTGATGACAGCCACGGTGTTTTCAGGCATGAATCGTTGTCCATGCACTAAGGAATACGCTTTGGCAATGGTGCAAGCTTCTTTCAAAGGATCGACCCCTCCGTGTTCCATGAACAGTTCTCGAAATTTTCCACAGCAACGCCGTAAAATGTCCACGTCGGAACGACAATACTTTAGCATTTCTTCCTGAAAGTCGAAAGGGTCGGAGGCGTGAGTCTGGTACCAAGCGTAGAAAGCTTCTCGTTCTTCGGTACACATGTTGTCGGGGTCGTAATAGTGAGCCTCAGGCAAATGGGGTAGAACGGCGTGTTATTGGCTTCCGTATTGAAAAAGTGTGGAAAGTACCCTTTAGCCATTTCTGTCATTCCAAACGTTTTAGGCATTCGACTCAAAGGCATGGCCAAATAGCTCATCGAATCTTTAAACTGCACTTGTCCCACTTGCATGAAAATGATTTTGGCTCCGTTCAAAGTCACTTTAGGACGTTCGGTACCATGTTCCGTATAGTATCTGAGAAGAAACTGTCCGTCGTATCCGGAGAAATTGTGAGCCATCACTGTGGCATGACGATGACAATCTCCGTAACGTTCGATGTCCTCTTGGCTCCACGTCTTGTCGATGGGGTCTAAGACCCATTGGGCAAAATCGGCTAACGTGTTCGGTCCTCGAAAGATTTTTTCACGCCCTCCAGGAATCTTGCTGCAGTGAGGGCAATGACTGAAGATAGGTTCTTGAATGCACTTCTCGCACGCTCGATGAGCCACGCAGAAATTAGGAATGTGAATGCCAGTCTCTTGCATGCATTCGAAATCGAAAAAGATGAAATTGCCTTTCTTCTTGTGACCGTCCTCTTTCTCTGGTGGGGGTTGGTATTTTTGCACGTAGCATTCGTGTTTCAAGTCCACGTTGTGGTAACAAATGTGACATTTTTTCTTTCCTGAACATACGTGTGCCTTGGCATTATTGGTACGTAGGCCTTGTCGACACGTAGGGCACAGTCTCAGCAGTTGACAAGCACATTTCTGCTGTGAACCTTGCGTCTTCAGATGTTGTTGGTAACAGGCAGGGCTGACAAACGTGCGCAGACAAGCAGGACAATGTACTCTTTCTTGTCCTTCGCTCAGACAGGGTGGAGAGGCCAAACATCCTGGGCATTTCCATCCGCAATGTTTGTGTTGCTCTCGATTGTTATAGCCATAGTCACATTTCTCACAGTAATAACTGTATCCCAGGAATCCAGTGATAGTGGTAATGGTATCGAAATGGTCATCGTGATAATAGACATGAATGTATTTTCCGTCCTTAAAGTCTTTCCCTCGAAACAACAGAGTCCCACGCACTTCTTGAGGGTGCACTTTCAAGGTGTAGCGTGGAGCTAGGACATCTTGCAATTTTTGCATTTCAGGAATGCCACAGGGTGTGTCTTTGGACAGGCCAGCTTGTTTCAAGAGGAGTTCTGCTTCGTTTCGTTGTTTGGCTCGGTCCGATTGTTGAATAGTTTTCCAGGTTCTTTTCCATTCTGCCGTGTTGTTCTTGTTGGCATAGGTTCGTCCCACCACGATGGCTCGGGCTAAGCACATCTGGTCTTGAGTGTTGTTAATTTGGACGAGACTCTTTTTGGTGCTGCGAAGGTCGTTCACCAATAACACCTTATTGCGTTGTCCGGTCCCTTGAGGAGGAGAGACGTGGGCCATTTTCAGTGTGGCTTTACCATCGGTGATGTCAAACTGGTCATTAGATTGTTGTACGTGTTGAATCTTGTCCATGACTTTGGAAGGAGTTAGTTCTGCGGGTCTGCTAAACTCGATCCAAACAGGGGATTTCAAGCTGTCGTGATCTATGGATAGTGTCAAGCGATCGTCTTCTTTGGGTTGACATTGTCGCTTGAGTGCGGTGAGCAGAGAATCCCACATCTCGGTGATAAACCCTTCTGCTTTCTCCAATGGTACGTCGGACTTGAAATCTTTAAACTTCACTGTGTAGGTGTAAGCCGTGGTTCTAAATTTTCTAGAGGAGCGCTTTTCCGTCTCTCGAATGGAATAGTACTTTCCAGGGTTAACTAAGGGTGGTGAACTTTGTTTAGAGGGTTCGGATTCTGGTTCACTCATGTCCTCTTCAAAATCACTGGCATGAATTTGTGCCAAGACTTCAGCTCTGGTACGAGGCGATAGATCACGTTTCTGCCTCTTACTTTCTTCTTCTTCTTTCTTCTCGAATGAATAGGATCGTTTCATCTTGAGTGCAAAACGTCAAATGACTCAAGTTTAAACACCATGGACTAATTTATAGTCATGACAAACCAGCGTATATAAAAAGGGTGTGTGTCTTGTCCTTTCACTATTCATTCACTCTCAAACCGAGCACAACGATGGAAGAGACTACCCAGATGGAACGTTTCATCAGAGCTTTGCGAGGGGTCATTAGAAAATTCTCTTCAGACCAGCCGACCGACTACTCTCCTTCTTTTCGAGATAAAAGTCAAGATACTTGCTATATCTGTCAGAAGAAAGGGCATTGGTCTTCAGAGTGTCCAGACCGTCAAAAAAGAACAAAAACCGGGGCTAGAAAAGACAAAAGTCAAGATACCTGTTATTATTGTCAAGAAAAAGGACATTGGTCTCCAGATTGCCCAAAAAAGAAACAAGAGGAGACAGAAGAAAAGAGGGATTCTTCAGAAGAAGAGAGAGATTCTTCAGAGGAAGAAAGCAGCCAGGTGAAGAAAAAGAAACAGGAGAAGAAAAGAAGAAGGGAAGAAAGTGAGGAGGAAGAGGAGGAAAAGACTGTGACGGTGAAGAAATTGAAAAAAAAGAGAGAGTAAAAAAAGAAACAGAAGAAGTGAACGTAATTTATAAAGTGTTCTGTTGTGAATTGTGAATTGGATTGTAACTATGGAGAAAAGAATCAATTAATTATATAAGGTAAGTGTCTTTGAGTTTTGATTTTAAAATAAGAAGCTACACTCACGCACTCATACACAGACATGTACTATAAGGGTAAAATGTTTTTTTTTTTGTTGTTGATTTTTGAGTTATTCGCAAATTGAAAGGCTATCTCTTTTCGAGAGAAGTGGGTGGCCCTGAAAAGGGCCTTTTTTTGGTGCAGGGGTGAGTTTAAGCAATCAACTTAACTGCCTTAAGCCTTTGCCACGGCCGAGGCCTACTTCTGATGATGATGATTGGGTTGAAATCACTAAGGGTGGTACGGTAGGCTTAGTCACAGGGTTGGCGTGTTTAGCTCGGGAAGGTCGTATTCTCTTCGGTCGTGATAAAGAAGTCTGATACATTTGTTTCAGACTTCTTAACTCCGCTAAAATGTCCAACAGTACCGTAGCCGTTTGATTTTCACCCTCTTGTTTCTTTGCTGCTACTTCTTCTTCTTGTTTTTTTCTTACCTCTTCTTGTTGCTGTTACTGTAGGAGAAAAGCTTGTTCCGCTTCCTTTTGTCGTTGCATAAATTTATCCAATTCTTCTTTCTGTCTCTGTTTAAAATTCTCCACTTGCGGTAATGAAGAATGAGACGAAGGTTCCGGAACAAATTCTTGCGAGGTAAGAAAATCCACAAAATCCCAATGTACCTCTTCTGAAAGTAAGTCCGGGTTCCCTTGGGCGGTCTCCACTGCTGGTGCACCCCAATGGATCGTTTTCTGAGTTTCCGTCATGTTGAATCACTGTCGCATAGATTCACAGCACACAGGCGCTAGCGAATCTATATAGACCACATGACGTTTTAGACTGCTCTCTTCGGATTGGATGCGGACTGACTGAATTTTGTAACGCGTGTTCGGATTGGTGAATGAACTCAATCCGTTTCAATCCTTCCTGTACCTATAAATAAGCGCAGTTCACTGCATTGATTCACCTGTTCTCGTCGCCTCACGATGTGGACCACAGTTGAATCATCCACCCTTGTGTCTTCCATGATGTTCCGGACGGACATGCTCATGTATGTCCGGTCCAAGTGGACTGTTGTTGATAGGACAGATACTAGTCTATGGATGAGAAGAGTTTACATAGAAAGACAAGGATGCCTCAAGAGGGTACTTGTGTATGGACCTGCAGTTAGAAGGAGTTTAAGAAGAAGAAGAAGATGTGACAGATGCCGTCTATGTTAATAATAATATTAACATAAACCCAAAGGCCCTTTTCAGGGCCAGCCATATTTCTCGAAAAGAGAATCACTTTTCAATTGCCTACCCCTTTATAAAATTTAAAAAAAAAAAAAAAAAAAATCCCATGTTCAATTCCCCTTGTCCCTAAAGTAGTTTTTTTTTCTTCTAACATGTTCAATTCCCCTTTGTCCCTAGACAAACCCACACTTTATTCCAATGTTCAATTCCCCTTGTCCCTAGACAGACCCAAACTCTATTCCCCATGTTCAATTGCCTTTGTCCCTAGAATCGATATTTTTTTTTCCATTGTTCGAATGCCTTTGACGCTAATCTCAATATTTCCTTTTTTTTCCTTTCTCCAATGTTAAATTCCATTGACGCTAATCTTACCCAGGGTTTTTTGCCCATGTTAAATTTCCATTGACGCTAATCTCGCCCAGGGTGGTTAATGTTAAATTTCCATTGACGCTAATCTCGCCCAGGGGGTGTTTTTAATGCTAATTCCCATTGACGCTAATCTCACCCCTTTCACTACTGCCGGGGATCGAACCCACGACTCCCGCATCCGAGGCGGACGCTCTAACCACTAGGCCACCGGAGCGGTTAACTTTATAAGTAACTTGAACTTTATAACTTTATAAGTAATAAGCAACTTGAACTTTATAACTTTATAAGTAACTTGAACTTTATAACTTTATAAGTAATATGAACTTTATAACTTTATAAGTTATAAGCAACTTGAACTTTATATCTTTATATTTTAAGTACATATTTAGGGAGTCAGTTCAAAATTAGATGTGAATCTTGTGGTAATGTTTGAAAAATCAGAAAAATTAAATGACTTGTTCTAGTTCTAGTTGATTAAGTATTTCAGGGCTTCCATTAGCATCGCATTTTAAGGATTCGTGTGGACACCCACACTTGAATTTTAGAGGATCGTTACAAGATATTAAAAGATCCCAGTTACAAGTTCCTGCTTTTTAATTGCATTTGTGGCAGAGAGTGAGAGAGTGAGCGATTTCTATATTACAGTGGACATTGCTTTATTTGTGTGTCACTGAAATAAATAATACATTGTCAGGAATTTACAAGCTCAGATTTGGTTCAAGCAAGCTGAAGTATGCACGGCACATACATGCAGGAAGAATTACAAAATTGAGAGAGTGGTGGAAGAAATTTTATTTAGCATTATTGGTCTGGGTAAAATGCATAAAACACTACATCTATACAAGCAATTTTACCGACATGTGCTCATGTTTTGACTTCCTAATGCTTTATGTTCTGCAACTTCTATACTCTGCCATCTAACCAATATATCAGCACCTTTGTTTATCATTTAGATGTAGTGCATTCTTTTACGTAACTGGTCACAGTTTCGTTCATTTATTGTATGTCATTTCCATCCTGTAGTCAAGATCATTCTTGCATTTCTTAAATATAATGTGAATCGATTTTCTTAAAATATACAATATTTTATCTTTTGGTTTTACTGATATTGGGATGTTATTTTTGAGGCAAGCTCACATTTTCAAGGATAATGTCTGCTGAGGGGTGTAAGTTTTGGCTTCCGTTTCATGAGTTCTTCACAGGTTTATAGAAGGTAAAATAAATAAAAGTTTCAATGACATTTTCTGACTCCATCATATACACTCGTGTCAGGAACTTCCATCATATACTGGACAGATTTGCATTTTGGTGCATGAGTCTGGCTGTGGTGTTAGATGTCAGGGTAGGGGTGTTTTTGGATATGGAGTAAAAGTGGGAGAATTAACAAAGGCAAGCCATTATAATTATTTTTGCTTTATTCATCAGCTTTTTAAGACTTATCTTGAATTTGTGATTAGTTATGAATTCTCAATCAAATTTAGTATCTCTGATGTAGAGACGAAGTGATTAATTCAGAATACAGTGATGGAGCTTCTAGAAGAGTTTTAATAGGGCTGAAAATAGGCAGTATTATTTCCTTTATGGTTCTATTTTGTGTCATTTGTTGAAGTAGGTTGACAATTTACATTTTAAAAATTATTCTTCCATCAAATGTTGTTTATAAGAAGCTGAGCTTCATGTCGTTATTTTTTTGTTGAATATGTTGACTTTCACCCTGTGAATCGGAAGTATTTTGACGGTGCACAATCGTATGATGCTGTAGGACCTCCACCGCAATTTTTACAAATCTGATATAATCCTCTAACGCCGTTGTTACATCCAACACAACTTCGTGAACCAGCATTAGGATTTTTCTTTAATATTCTCCACGACACCTTTTGTTGCATTTATCTGTTGTTCCTTGAATTAACCACGCACAGTTGTTCATTATATTAATGATATATGTTTAATTAAATTTACACCCCTTCTGCTAATATCAATAAAAAAATTGTTATATTAAAAATAATGGTATATCCAGAATCTCATACTGCAAGAATAGAACGAGAATGATTAGAAGCAATTAAAAAATTTCTTCCTGTCAGAGATTCATTTAGAAAAAATCTACAAGCGCAGCAAGAAGCACAAGTTGAGTACGAAGAAGAAACTAAAAACCTGTTTAAACCCGTCACTGCAGCTACTGAAAAGGTTACAGCTGTCATCAAAGAAGATCTTCTTCCGGTATCAAAACAAACAGCAGAACAAACTGAAAAAATAGCAAGAAGAACTAAACAGACAAAGAAGATTTTACGAGATCTTCCACCTGGCATAGCCAGGGAAATAGCTGCGGCTCAGCCTCCACCTGTTGGTGAGGAAATACTTGAAAGTATTGGAAAACTTCGTACTGAAGTCGCCGACGTGCAAAAAGAACATGCACCTAAACCCGAACTAGTAGAAAAAAACGTAGAATTTATTGCAAAATTTAGGAAAGGGGTTGTTGAAGAAATTAGAGATACTAAAGAAGAACAATTACCCGAAGCAATATTAAATATACTATTTAATAAATCTGGTATTTTAAAACCCCATTATGAAAAAGTAAATGATGATAATCTTATTAAATATATATATATCGCGTATATTACAACAAAAAACAAGCTAGAGGTCAAGAATATGAAATTATTAATGAAGAAGTAAAAAGACTTTATAGAGAGAGACTGAAACAACTAAAACAAGAACAACTCGCCCAGCAGAAACTTCCTCCACCTTTACAACAAATAGAACAACAGCAATTGATGTTAAAACAATCTAGAGAGAAAAGGAAGCAGATGGCAAAGGAAATGAAGCGAAAAGCAGAAGAAAAATGGAAACAAGAAGAAGAAATATTTAGAGATATAGAAACTAAACAACAGGAGAAATTACGTTCACTGGGTAAAGAAAGAGATCCTGACGATGATCCTCCAAGCGCTGTAGGAAGTGGGTTCCTGACTACATCAGAAGGAAATAATTTTATTTGTCCTGATAATATCCTCAATGACGTGTCACGGTTAGAAGTTCTCATAGGAGGAAAACGTGCCGGAAATAATTCACCAGAAATAATTAATGAAGCAGCTGATATTTGTCGGCGATTATTTCAAGGTGGTATCATGGATATCGGAGTTTACCGAGAACTTATCGATGAACTTGTTGATGACTAGTTGTTAAATAAATGGTAAATTAAAAAAGATGATCATACATAATAATCATCGTAAACCCGTACAGGTCAGAGTGGTGAACTCACGATTACCAATCTACAGAGTTACTTACGGAGATGGACTTGGTGATGTTGTGCGGAGATTATTCACAAGGATAGCTCCAAAAGCAGCACCCGTTGCAAAACAAATATCGATGAAAGCTATCGATATTGTTCGTGAAAAAGCTCCTGGAGCAATTGTCAATGTTGCTGGTAAGGCGTTCTCGGCAATCAAAGAAAGACTAGCACGATTATTGCGACGAAAACAACAGCCACCAGTGAAACTGGCAAGTACTGAAATTATGCCCGCAGACGTAAGTAAAATAATAAATCAGGCTGTAAATCAAAAACTCGCGGAATTATCTAAAGAGGCAGAAAGAAATATAACATCAAATTTGATAGATCAAAGACTCAGTGAATCAGGAAATAATATTTCAAGCATGATATCAGGAAGTGGAGTTTCCAAACACTGTTTTCGTGTTAGACGAAAATAATTATAATAAAATGTTTAAACGTGAAGCCGATGAAGCATTTGATATGGAGGCACCTGTCCTTAAAGATGAATCGGTACGTGATTATCAGTTTTATTCTTATGAGGCACGAATACCACATCAACATGGAAGAATTGAACTACAAGTTCATGATACAAGTAGATACTTTTTACCCGCTGAGGCTTTTCTTGAGGTAGAAGGTACAGTTATAAAAACGGATGATACTAATTATGGAGGTGCAGTAAAAGTTGATTTTGTCAACAATGGGATTATGGCGTTGTTTGATAGCGCCACTTATATGATCGATGGAACAAATATTGAATCGATTCAGAAAGATGTAGACGTTGCTACAACAATAATAGGATTAGCAAGATACTCTGATGATTATACAAGATCAGCAGGTCCTACAATGATGTTTGTGAAAGATAACTCCAATCACCCTGAAAGCGATCCGTATAATATAAGACGACCAAGAAATTTTGCCAATAACGCTGATGCTGATGTGGCCCCAGTGGTTCATGGTTCTAGCGAAAATTTCAACTTGGGATTTGCAGCACGTAAAAATATGTTACTAGGAGGCAATAGAAGATTTTCATGTGCAATTCCACTATCGCATATTTTTGGATTTTGTAGAAATTTTAGAAAGGTTATTTTTGGAGCTAGACACACGGTTGTTCTTGTGCGAAAAGGTGATGATAACGATGCTCTGGGGAGACCTGTTGGTGATGCTGGTAAAGTAATATTGTCTAAACTTTCACTATGGATGCCGGTAATGACTCCAACGATCGCAGTAGAACAAAAATTAATTTCTTTCATGGACACTGGTGGTAAATCCTTGTTGTCATGGTTAACAACAAGCACAGATAGTATGCAAACTAACGTTAACGGTCAGTTTACATGGCATATAGCATCACAACAGGGTGTTTGTACACCGCGACATATTTTTGTTGCGTTTCAGGAAACTAATCGATTAGGCTCACAAGTTCACTCTCATATGATATTTGATAAACTAGGTATCACAGATATTTCTTTACGGATAAACGGACAACAAGAACCAACAGAAAATATACAACTAAATTATGAACAGAATCGTGTAGGACGTGCATATCATCGTTTAATGTCATTCATGGGACGTGATCAAAATGTTGATACTGGATTGCAAATATCACAATATGATTTCAGAACTTTGTATCCGATTTATTATTTTTCACTGGAACATCTTGATCTATCAAAACAATCTGTCGTTGATGTACATCTTAAAGCAACATTGAATACAGGTGGTGCTAATTATAGATCAATCGCGGTCATACTCAGTGATAAAGCCATGTTACTTGAAGGTGGTAGTGGTCGAATGAGAGTCGTTGATGCACCAGTGGAAAATCTTTAATTATTCAGAAAAATATTATTTATATAAAAATGTCGTATAGTCATGTTAATGTTACTCTGACTCCCGGTCAGGTCAAAAAAGCTTCAATCAAAAACCACCAGCAAATGCGGAACTAAAATATCACTAAAACGAGATCAGATGGGTGGTGGTCCAAACAAATTATCGTTGACAAATAATCAGATTAAACATTTCAATAAAGCCCTAGAATCAAAAACTGGAGTTCAATTACGTCTTTCTCCGAGCGCCATCAAAGACATGGTTAAAACGGGTGGTATATTTCCACTTCTCGCGGCTATTCCAGCGTTAATAGCTGCTGCCGCTCCAGCCGTAACAAAAGCAGTCGCGTTAGGTGCTGTTGGAACAGCTGCTGGAATGGCTCTAAAGAAAGCAACAGGAAATGGGTACAAAAAAAGGGACGCGGTCTAAGATTACCGGGATCTCGCTGGGGAAGCGGTCTGAGGCTCCCACGTTAGATGTTCCAGCATCAAATTTTGATTTACTTGATGCTGATAGACGATTAAAAATAAAAGCCTTTAGAGGTGTTTTTATGCGAGATCAATTACCAAAACAACCAAACAAACTCGAAACAGGTATTATTAATCTCGACGAACGTTCTGGACCCGGTACTCATTGGGTATCATACACGGTTGATCCACGTGGACTCGTTTATTTTGATTCAAACGGGTTAGCTCCACCTGCTGAATTTATCAAGTATGTCGCACCACTTCACGCAGGAACCTCTGGTTGTAAAGTTTGGTATTCAACGCTACCCACACAAACAATGACAGATCCGCCAATATGCGGCCGTGAGGTAATTAATGTACTCGACGCTATATCAAAATCATCCAAACCTTCACATAAAGTTGTGCATGATTATACAAGCAACCGATTCGTTGCGCGTAAAGCGTTTTAAATAGATCTTAAAATATAATGGTTGATATTTACGGAAGAAGATCTTCCCGCGTTAAGAGAAAATCCGGTGATGTTGATCCGTCGAAGTACGCAACTAAAGATGAACTCGCTGATATCATGAATCTTGCTGGAGTTGATCCAGATGAGGTTGCTATTTTTCAGGATCGATATGGTAAACTAAAAACGAGCAACATCAGATGGAATGATATAGTTCGACGAGTACTCGGTGCAGTTACAAATAATATTCCCGTGTTTGCTGACGGTGGTAGAATCAAAGATTCAAATACATCATTTACAACAATTAGAGATGAAATTGCAAGAAGCGTTGCTAATCGCGTGAAAAATACCGGTGAGACAATGACGGGTGAACCCAGCATGAACGGAAATAAAATAGTAGTTTTAAGAGATCCAACATCCGACGAAGATGCAGCAACAAAAAATTATGTCGACACCGTAGATGGTAAATTATCCACGCTGCCGGCTGAGTATGACGTTCACGTAGGCGTTTTTGCAAGATTTCGCAGAAACCATCAAAGAACCGCAGAAGAATTCTTCGGCACTCCGCACTCCGTTGACATAAAACTCGCTGATATCAAGACGAACATCGACACGATCAAACGAACACAGCAAGACATCGTAGCGGGTATTCCTGAGATCGTTAATAAAACCAATTTGATTAAAATTTCAGCCGGAATAACTCCTGGGCATATCACAAACATCGTATGCACTGTATCATCGGGATTCGCAACATGGTAGCAGCAAAATAAAACCATCAAATATACGGTAACAGTCACTGGCGTGTACAGGTTGTCTGTGTTCAGTGGTGCGCGATTTGAGATATTTACAACGTATCCATGGCGTCATTCAACGGATAGGTTTTCCGGAGTTGTATCTGTTATATTAAATAGCGGAACCGAAGAAATTTTTATCCTGGAAGCAGATGATAAGAAATTAACCGCAACATCTTACTGGTGGTGTTTGGAATTTGTAGCTGAAACACCTCAATTGGTTACTGCATAAAAATATATGGACGGTGCACAATACAGATACAATCAAGCGCGTGAATGGCAGGCGGCGCTAAAAGATCAAGTCGAGCAATATACAGTAAAAGTACAAAAATATCGACGACGATTAGTTATCGTTGATGTGATTGTTATATTATCAGCGGTGACAATGATGGCACCAGCAGCCGTAACTATTTGTATTTCAGCAGCAACAACGATTGCAGGTGTGCTTAATATCATCACAAAAAAGGTATGTACCTGCATGAATGAAAAATTATCCGATTACATGATAAGATTACATAGAGCGACGGTCGCATACTCGAAATTGTCCTCGTTGTTATCAGCGAGTCTCAGTGATGGAATTATATCTGATGTCGAGTTTTCAATGATTAAAATATACGACGAAGGTATCGGTATTAAAGATACAAGTACTAATAATGACAGAATTACCCCAGCAGATCGTGACTAATACAACTCCGTCAAAGATAACGATGATCTCGGTAAGTTCAACTAATCCTGAATTTAGTATTAATTTTCCTACTGTAATTCCAGTAAAGAAAATAGCATTAGCTCAATTACGGGTATATTACAGCTGGCCAAATATCAGATCAAAATCATTTAATGATACACCAGCAAATAATTTACTTGTATTTGGTAACAAGAACAAACCAGATGGTACTCCTGACTGGATAGATGTTGGAATACCCACTGGTAGTTATGAGATCGAACAAATCAATGAGGAATTTCAACGTAGAATAAAATCAATAACCGGAAAAGAAGCAAAAATATCGATTAACGTTCATGAACCGACGCTATCTTCGACGGTTGAGATACATTCTCCTGATTATGCCGTTGATATCTATCAATCCACGATAAGATCCGTACTAGGTTGGCCAGGTGTTCCCCCGGTGTATGAAGGACCACCAGAACCAACTCGGGATGATTTTACATCATCGAAAAGTTTTCATCATAATATTAAAATGAATTATACAAATTTCTGGTGGAACATAGAAAAACGGGTATGGGATAAACGGGATCAATTTCATGTCGAGCGAACTGGTGAGTACTACTAGCTCTTACACAACGTTGATGGTGGTAATTCATTTTACGATATAAATATCAATAATGTCATTCATATCATAAATTCAGATCACGAAGAACAATTAGACAATTTACGTGATAGTTTTCGGGAATATTTGTCTGATTTGACATCTACGCGTGAAGAAATTATTAAACGAGTAGAAATTTTAAATCATATAGCTGATACCATTCAATATTTTCATAATAGGATCATAAACATGGTTTTTGAATCATCGGGTTATAATAGAAGTTTTTTCGCAACCAAGTACAAAATATCCGAAGCTGACATTGTAACGTTTAAGTTCCCTGATTATAATCGAGATAGACCGAGAAAATCTGTCAATGATGTCATTGATGAATATTTTCCTAAAATACTCGATGCAAGGAGAAAACTAGCACCATATCCAACCGTTCTTATACATAATAATGATCCACATGGCGGCGGCAGACACGTATCTCCGGGAATCGTTAATATAACCAGCACGATCGTGGTCAATCTGGTTTGTGACGTAGTCGATGGCAGCTATCAAATAGATCTCGGAAAATCAAATCAGGCTCAACAAGGATACATCCTATACACATTTACACCACAAGTTTCCCCTGGAAGTTTAATCGTGCAAGAACCAACTAATCCTGTGTATCTGCGGTGTCACAATAATATGTTAACACGAATAAATTTTAAGCTCACAGACCACCTTAATCGCTTAATTGACATGCGTGGAGAAGAGCTTGTGATAAATCTGTATGTGAAATCTTAATTAATCCAGTAAATGTTATATAATGTACCAGCACGTGATTGTTTTTTTATACACTTGAAAAACGTTATTAGAAAAGTGTTTTCAAAACACAGAGCAATTTAGCGTTAATTTAGTTATTGATGCATACGGAAGCGAAAACAGTTAGATGAGCTCCGCCGAGAACATATTATCGAGATCATCTGTAGAGAGATCAGATTCTAAATTATACACACTCCTGTATTAAGCTCGATCAACTTAAAAAAAATAATATTTCAGAATAAATAAATATAACCACTGATGGGACAAATTGCACAAATTAATCAATTTTGTACAATCTGAAATGAATCAATCTGATGGGATAAATTACACAAATCAATCAGTTTGCTAATTCTGATGGGGTAAATTACACAAATCAATCAGTGTGCTAATTCTGATGGGGTAAATTATACAAATTAATCAGTTTTCAAAACAAAATACTACAAAAAAATATTGTATTATTATTCTGAAATATTTTTATTATTTATGTAAATTAATCAGTGTGCTAATTCTGATTGGGCGATTGCTACTTAAAAGTATGCAAATCAATCAGTGTGCTAATTCTGATGGGGTGATTGCCACTTAAAAGTATACAAATCAATCAGTGTGCTAATTTTGATGGGGTGGTTGCTACTCAAAAGTATACAAATTAATCAGTTTTCCAAAAAATATTTTATTATTATTTTGAAATATTTTATTTTTTATGTAAATTAATTCTGATGTGATATACAGTGAGGGAAATTATACTACTACTCAGTCGTTACCCGCTGACATAATTTTTCTTAAGTATCTTATGCGGGTACTGATTGTTTCTTTGGTTTCGTATTCGCTGGATAATCCCGACCTGATCTTTTCTATTGCAACAGAAAGAGGAATAAATTCATTTACTTGATCATCGTTCACCATAGCCAGTGACTGAAACATAGCTGCCTGAATCCGCTTTATGAACTTATACTGAGATGATAGAACGTACTTATTTTCACTTTTAAGTTCTTCTAACGTTTCAAAATCAGATATTATTTTTTCAGGATTTAGTTCATCAGATATATTAATTCCGTTTTCTTCTAGTTTTTTAATAGCAGAAATAATGTCTTTGATATTTTCATGGTTCATTATATAATATGTAAATCTTTAAAGTAAAAAAAAAATTATCCCTAGAACCCCTATCGAGTCTTTAGCGAGTTCAAGGTACAGGTACACGAAACACTATCCCCCACTATGAGAGCCCCTAACCCGTCAAACAGCGGTCTAGAGGCCCAAGAGGGTGTGTTTGGTGAAGATATACAATGAAATGGATATATACAATGAAATGGGTATATACAATGAAATGGATATGTACAATGAAATGGATATATACAATGAATGAATGACGGCACAAACATATATTATGAAATGAACTTCTATTCGAGTTTTTTTATCAAGTTCATTAAGTATCAATGAAATGGGTATGTACAATGATATGGGTATGTACAATGAATGAAGGACATTACAAACATATAATGAATGAAGGACATACGCTCAGCAAAAACCCACCCACAATAATCAAGCCCGTGGGTGATACGGTTGATACGTGATTGAGATTTGCTGAGCGGAGGGGCTTTTTGCTGCCGCCCCCCACCCCCAATTATTATAAAAATCGCAATTTTGCGCAAACCACCGACCAGTTGTCAGCCATGGGGATTCGATCCTGGACCGCGAGCGTCACAGTCCAATGTGATACCGATTCAGCTATCAAATCTTGTTACAAACATATGTTTCGGAAGTTAATATATAGCTAAGGAACTAATTTCGAATAATACAATTCTGCATTCAAGAAATACGTTTATATAATATATTCTCACCAAACAAAGCTAAATTAAGGAATTTCCTATTTATTATACCACGCCATCTATGATAGAACATCCGGTCCAGATCATCTCATTGCCAGATTTTTCCATCCTCTCTATTACTTGATAAATAAATAATCACGCATACATACACAATCTCGCATTATATTTCTGCACTGAACAAGGAAAATGCAACTGATTTTTAATTCCAAACACTATCGTGGACCTACGAGTCAGTACATTGCCACACGATACAGACTAGACGCTGGATTCTGCACTCAGTAGGCTGGAATATACATGTCGGTTTTCTGTAGGTTAGATGTAATGTCTGTGTGTTGCGCTGTTCTAATAGGGCAGAAAAATACACGAACTGTAAGTTAGAAATCTGTAATGCATACTCTTCAACGTGATCCACCAGGCATCACAGACCTTGGATGTTGCATATGATTATGACCATAAATTATCTCCCTTTCATGAGTCAAAAAATAAGTAGTATAATACTGACAATTTCTGACCCCCCCAAAAAATAAATATAATTCGAGGTAGTGATGATAGTTAACAGTACTGAAAGGTGATTTTCTGCTTATATTTTTTTGAGAAAGCAGATCTGGTTATATTTTCTGCTACTCTTTGTACTGAAGACGGATTAATATCAAAGTATTTCGCAGCAGAACGTATCGAACGAAATATAATTACCTCGCCAGTTTCTGTGTTTGTGGAATTTACCGCCCTCTTTCCGATTGTTTTACATCTTCCAGTATTACCACGTGCAGAGTTCACGCTTTGTGTGACAACACGAAGGTTGGATAAGGAGTTGTTCTGAGGATCCCCGTCAACATGATCAATAACAAGATCATCTTTGATCACTCCGAAGCAACACTCATACGTGAATCGATGGCACAGATATCTTTTCTTCCCAACTGTACATCTAAGATATCCAGTATTAGAAACAACGCCAACGTCTCTTCAACCTGCAGTGTCTGATCATGCCATTACGATCTGATTCATAGTCTGTTATTGTGGGATGTGGGACAAATATATTTTGCTCCATATATGCAATAATATTATTTGTTCAAATCATTGTTTGTCTGAAATCTTAATATATAATCCTCCACGGATTTTATAGCGTTTTCACTATTATTAATTTTTTTGTCATAATATCTTTCAAGTTCTCTGAACCGTTTTCCACCGCACTTTCCACATAATCCTGTTTTTTCTCGCACCCCAACACCACATCGCAGACACGGTATTGGTCCTTGACTTCCTCGTCGTATACTTTGTAAGTGCATCCAACAAAATTCCTTTCTGCAGGATTTGTTGCATCGATTTGCTGAGCCGATCATCAACCATTTGCATTGAGACATTGTATATATATATAATTTCTTTATTTAAATATTTGTTTTAATTATATGAATGAGTTTGAGAGATTATCCCAAACTAGGCCTGTTAAATATAAATTCAACCTCGACAGATTATCTCCAGACTTGCCAGTACGAGATATGGTTGATCCGAAAAATAAAAGTTTGATCAATAAAATTCACGCCAAGAAAGAATTTTACATGGATGGTGCATCTCATACATGGTCAACGTTCAAGATTATACGCCTTGACTCTGTCAAGGAAGCTGTCAAGGACGCCACAATGAATGACAAGCGAGCGGCAACTATCATTAACTACATCGCTGAGTATGAGGGCAATCAAAAATATTTCTTCAGAGTAAAATTTATTGTATTAACAGAAACAGGTAGTTGGATTATCCGTGACAAATATGATCCTGTCCTTGGCAATAATAAAATTGCCATATTAAGTAAAAATTCCAGACCAGGTCTATTGACGGGTATTGACAAACCGTATTATGAGCGAGCGTATCCTGTAACAGCGGTTATTTATGGAATCTATGAGATAAATAAAAAACCCAACGTTGATAAACTGACACCCATGACATTTTCAAGGTTAAATTGTGTAGCCGAGCGAGTAATAGAACACTTTACAAACGCGATGCGTGGAAATGGATTAACTGATTTAAGACGTGAAAAAATAAACTCGTGGGCTGATTCAGTTAAGGATACCGGTGCTACAATAAAAGATGTTGCTGAGTTAGGAAAAATATTAAAATTTCCAATAACCGTAGCGACAATAACGGGAGAAATACTGAACGAATCGAAATATAAATCGAAAGGAGCTCCAATAAATATTATTGATCATAACGCGCACGCATGGACCAGCGGAGTAACAATATTTCCACGTGATCGAACTATTAGATTTTACCCCCCAGATAATCAGATAATTCTGGGGCAGATATGTTTGATTTTATCAACGAAATAAGTAAAAACAATCCTGTATCGGTATGGTTATTTAAAAGTAATGAGGAAGGTGAATTTGATCAGTTTGTTAGACCAAACGGTGAAATATATCGAACAGAATCTCTCCATGACGAGATGAAAAATCTCGCGGAGAAGTTTTTCACGGAAAATACTGACAAATTACTAACTAATTGCTTCACCGTTCCATCTGTTGCGGCTCATTTCGCTAGAGAAAGAAATTCATGGAAACCAACACGATTTGATTTACTTGAAGATGTACGCGCAAGTTACGTCGAATACGGACATGGCGGATTGTGGAATACCAAGTATAATTACAACGATGTTATTTCGGTTGATATGGTTGCATGTTATCCAGGAAGTTTTCTAGGATAAGGAGATCGTTCTGTATACTTTAAAAGATTCGGTCACCCTACAAACGAGATGACGCGAGTGGCAATTAATGGACCATTACCTGATTTTGATCTGACTGGATTCGCTTGTGTTGAATCGTTCGAGCTTAAGGAAGATCTTCACAAGATTTGTTATGTTTGGTTTGGCAGACATTTTTGTGAAAAACGTTGGGCGCCTATAGTGTTATTACAATATATGCTAGATTGTGCGGTACTGACATCGTTGGTGGTTAGTGAGGCAATTATATCATATCATGCACAGACCGAAGTCTGGTTGCCCATGTCAGATTCTATCAGTGCTGATGAAATTATTAGCGAGTTTAAGGAAAAATGTCCTGGTGTTTCCGAAGATGATATTATCAAAGAAGCTCCTAAAATTCTCGAGATTAAACTCAAAAACGCAAAAGATCTCGGTAGAAAAATTATAGGTAAATTTACTGAAGGTGGTGCATATGATCATAAAAGACGTCACACACGATTAATTTTAGATGATGCCGAGTACGATTTTATAATCACTGATACAACAGCGAGAAATATATTTGTAAATCGAGAAAGTGTTTATTTATCCGACGGAACAAAATTGGGTACGATCGTTAGTTATATAAATGATATCTCCCCACAGTATACTCATCTAAGATCTTCCATGTTGGCTTATGTTTCCATAAATTTATTATCGATGATTAATAGATTTCCTGAGACCGCAGTCAGAGTCGCAACAGATTCGTTTTATATTTCGAGTAAATATTTAGAGTCTGTTATGAAATTTACAAGTAATGATGAACGATGGAGTTCGTGGAGAATAAAAAAGGAAATATTACACAATTATACAGAATCAGCAGATGTTCCGATGAGACATTTTTATCGTAATTGTAATAAAATATCAGAAATATCGAAAGCGCCATCGTTGAGTGATCCAATAACTAGATATAAGACAGTATATCTCAATGGACCTGGTGGATGCGGCAAAACGACTCGAGCGATTAATGTTTTCAAAATTCAGATATGATCGTGCTGACACCCACACATAGACTTGCACGGGAGATAAAACAACGGCAAGTACAATCGTGCACGTATCATAGTTTCTTTCGGTGGCGCGGGGATACATGGACTCCTGAGCGAATGGGAGAAAAATATATACCTAAAATAATTATTTGGGACGAGATATGTACGGTGTCATTGGATACATTAAAAATGTTTCTTGATTGGTTGCTGACGAAAAATACCGCTATAATAATGTGTGGCGATCATGGTCAACCGCCGCCTTTTGTTGGACCATCTCCACATGATTGGTTAAAAAATTTCGTTGATTATTACGAAGAAATAGACGATGATTATAGAGCTCTTGATGCAAATTTAAAGGAATTTAAAAAATTAATCAGATTACAATCAAACAAAATTCAGTGTGAAATAATACGCGGAGTAATCTCAGAGGCTTCAATGAGTGATTTTTTAAATTTATGGAGACCCAACGATTTGATCGTAGCAAGCAGAAAAATAATCAGAGACGATTTACAACAGCAGTTATTTCAGCTGCATAAAGAAAAATATTCTGAATTACCCGTACCGTTATGTTATAGACCATCAGATACACGAAAACAGAATATTAATATTGATATTCCAGGACAGACTGAGAATCCAAATCTCGTATTAAATGATATTGTCGCTGTTGATATCAGTGTGATCGATGATGCATTACGCGCTGACAAATCTCCATGGGTGTTGGGATACGCTATGACGATCCACTCGTCTCAGGGATTAACTATTTCTGACACACGAGTCTGGATTGTAGACGATCACATCGAGTGGTCAAATTTAGTCTATTTAGCGGTATCGAGGGTCAGAAAAATATCTCGATTACTTAGAATTATAATTCCTGAAATCGTTAATAAATTTAACTTCATTGATGATGATATAATAAGAAAAAAATTAATCGGATACAAACAATCTGATAAAAAAAATAAACGCGACTTTGATCTTGATGTTGAATTTATTATTGAGTTAAAACAGCAGCAGAATAATAATTGCGCAAGTTGCAATTGTATAACGCTGTGGAGGTATTCGATTAATGATTCAAGACAATTTACCGTAGACAGAAAAGATAATAGTCGCGGTCATACACGAGAAAATACCATGTTGACCTGTCTCGAGTGTAATCGACGTAGAGGCGCTAGTGCTAGTTAAGTGATCGCGGTGGTAGTTGTGTATCCGTGGGAATTATTTGTAGTTGTTCACGTACAAATCCACGTTGAGGAGCAGCCGAATCTAGTCTGTACATTGCAGGTCTACCTGGCGATCTTGTAACGGTGGATATTTTGTGTGTGGTAACACTCCAAATAGGATCAGTCGCTCTCGCGCTACCACCTTCAAGTTCACCCGGTTCATATAAATATCTAACTGTAACATCACCCAATATTTTTTGTTTTTCAAGATCCTTTCGTTGTATTGGTATATTTTTTTGTGACTGCGCTAATGGGTTTCATGTTGGTTGTTCATGTTATCTCGCTATTTAATGCAGCTATCACGCTTGGTAATCTTGCAACCCATTCACGAGATCTTTTATCTTGAATAAATTCCTTCGCATATTGATATCCAAATAATCGCTCAGCAAGTGTTCGATTAAATCGCTCAACAATTGCCTGATCACGGTGAATTGCAGTATGACCTCATCGTATTTTGGTATTATGTCGTTTCATCAACGATGATACTGGACCAAGAAATTCCTTACCAGGATCAACCTGTAGCAGCTGTGGCCATCGTAGACCATTTTGTGGTCCACCACCTCGTTGATAAATTCGTTCAAACGCATCGGCTACTTCAGATGATGTTTTCGTTGATAGCGGCACTGCCTCTTTATATCTACTTGCAACATCAACTACAGTTAACGCGTACTTGTACGTTTTTCCACGCACAGTATCATGTGGTAAAAACAGAATATCTGCTTGATGAACTTCATTAGGAACACTAACATCGAAATACGCGTACTGAATTCGTTTCGGTGGTGGTAGACAAATTTGCCATATTGCCTGTTTGGATAACCACGCTTTAGCAGTAGAATGTTTAACCGCTGCTGCATCAGCAAGTTTACCAATGGCTGCTTTGCCTCTCCAATATCCTCTTGGTGAATAATAAATTAATTCCATTATTAATTACCAGCCCCAAACGCTAATTTACCTTTCATCGCAGATCTTACTAACCAATTAGATAATGAGTCTCTAATATTTTTATTTTTTAAAGAATTTAACGCGTGAATTAATTTCACATCTGCAATATGTCTGTCTTGTAGATTTTTACTCTTATAAGCTACATCATGAATATGACAAGCTCGATCAATAGCGTTTACTGGTTCCTCGCCTGGTTTTGGTTGATCCTGATTATCAAGTCTGATATCGAGTCGAGTACGAGGACCGCAATAATTATATCCTGGTAGATGTTTTTCTCCTGGGTATTTAGCCCATGGAGTACCTGGAAACTTTGACATCAAATTAGCAATATCACCACCGCGCTTATTAGGTAAAAACGAAAATTTCTTTCTACCGCATACAGAACATTTTCCACCATACGCTATTTTTTTTATTTTTTGTTATAACTGTAGCTAAATCAGTAGTCGGAGTTTTAACTCTACAGCGTAAACAATATAAATTCATGTTATAATATATATGGATATAATTGATTTCTCAGCGACAAGAAAACGAGAACCTGTTAAGCATCATCCTGCGCTATCGAATTCCATCAGAATGATTATCATAGGACCATCTGGATCGGGTAAGACGCAATTATTACTTAATCTGATAATGAGATGGCTGAAATGGGATAAGTTGTATTTGGTAGCACCATCCGCTGATGATCAACGATGTTATGAAGTATTAAAAGATTTTAACGAAAACGCGCGATTACTGGACGAAGATAATGATGTTATAAAGTTTATAACAGATATTGATGAAGCACCGTCCGTTGATGTTTTAGACGGATTTATTAATAATTTAGTTGTGTATGATGATGTGATGCTAGATAAACAATCAAATCCAGCCAGGATATTTTCTCGCGGCAGACATAAAAATACAGATGTTATCTATGTTACTCAACGATATACACAAAATACCAAAAGTAATTAGGGACAATTGTAATATTTTAGTTGTGTTTAATGGCGTAGACACACACACGCTGCGAAATATTCATCAAACTTGGTGCAGCGGTGACATGGATATAATTAAATTCAGAAATTTCTTTTCACGAGCGCAAGCTACTCCGCATGGAGTTATAACAATAAATTTACATGATCCTAGAACAAGATATCGTGTGGGTCTTGATAAAATATTTGGATAAATTAATAAATTTAATTAAAAAGATATCATTAATATAATGAACAACTGTGCGTGGTTAATTCAAGGAACAACAGATAAATGCAACAAAAGGTGTCGTGGAGAATATTGCAGAAAACATAATTATATTTTAAAGAAAAATCCTCATGCTGGTTCACGAAGTTGTGTTGGATGTAACAACGGCGTTAGAGGATTATATCAGATTTGTGAAAATTGCGGTGGAGGTCGATACAGAAGTTTGATGAACTATTACAGAAAAAGAAAGAACATAAATCCAAAACCACCATCAGAACTTGAATATTACTTGAAACATAGAACAAATTCCCAGGACTCAGATGAAGATTCCCAAGATTGATAGCAGCAGAGAGGGTTCGTCTACAATTCTGTTTGGGACAAACAATAATCGTAGACGTGGTACTGACCTCTATGAAGGGTCACTATTTTTTTTTTTTTTGGGTCTAAACACAAGGGCGACCATTCCCTTAAGTGGTCTGTTCACCCTCTCTGCTGCTAAGAAAAATAGGTTTGAGAAAAAGGTGTTCAATTTACTTCAACAAAATATTTTGTTAGAAAAAAAACTTACAGGTGTATCTGTAAGATAGTTGCAAATATCAGGCCAAGTCACTTCAGGCCATTTTGTTGGGTAATTTACCCAAATATTTGCTGAAAGTTTAAAATTATTAATTTCCACAACTTTTAAGTTTATGTAAATATCGTGCATTAGCATCGCTATCCAGCTTCTCTTTGTAAACGTAAGACATTGCAAAAATGGCCAACTGATCTTATGAACCTTGCATTTATATTAATTTTATAAATGAAAAGTGTACAATACACAAACTATATAACAAACAGGATTCAAACTGCCTTGACACTAATTGTCGTATATTGTCGTTTACACATGTACGTGACACGTACCACAGGAGTCTGACGTTTAATCAATAAAGTACGGTAAATCTCTGACATGAAATCAGCTTATCTTATCGGTAATATATTCTCCTTTCCTATTGTTTTTTCCCTTCTTCTCTCAATCATTTTCATCGTCATCATCATCATAAATAATATATCTCTCATATAAGTATCATATTTTCTTCTCAACTATTATTTTCTGTTATGAAAAAAAATATCAGTACAAACAACAGATAATTTTACCAGGTGGCAACCTCTAGAAAATCAATCAAACACAATGGATTCTAACAGAAAGGGTTTGTGACCGTAATGGTCAAAATAAAGGTTAATTCGGTGGATTGGATTCATGACATGATCGTCCGAGAGTTATGCGTACGTCACTGTCTTTTGAATGTATATGTGTAGTTTTTCAGTTTTCTTGCGTTTCTGAAGCGTGAGAAAAGTCGAATCGAGCCGAGGGTTGTGTTGGTCACGCTTGCACTTCTTGTGTTCATTTTTATTACCGACAAGATGATTTCATGTTGTCAGAGATTTCGCCGTACTTTGTTGATAAAAAGTCAGACTCCTGTGCACGTACACACCACTATCACCCTTATCAACCTAAAATATATTACGTCTTTAACAATATTCAACAGACACATTCGTGGTTTTATGTCCTGCTTTTACAGAAGACTATGCTTCACTTCTGAACAGAAAACAGAAATAATAAACAAAATACAGGTAAACTAAAATGATTTGCATATCGAACATAACTAACGCTACTGTACTGTTACTAAGGAATTGTTTTCACCTCCGCAATATGGCGGAAAGTAGGTCGCTATGCTTGTGACGTCATGCCGACCCAACCTGACTACCATGTCATGCGGTCTACCTCGGTAATACTGTAAGAGTGCATAACACGGTTTCCGAACCATTGCTATGAGCGACAGGCTAACACGGTATGTGCCGCGAAATACAAAATTGAATTTTTTTCTTCTTTTTCTTTTTTTACTTAGGGCAATTCAATCGCAATGTAGCAATGTGTAAAATATCCAGCTGGTAATTTCTATAAATAATCATTGTGAAAATTAACTAAATATACACATGCAATACTAGCTCATGCTGGTTTGGATATTCCAACAAAAATTGTGGGTTTTGTGGGCTTTGCTAGCACTGATGGTTTTGTGGACGTTGTGGGTTTTATGGGCGTTTTGTATTTTGTGGGCGTTTTGTATTTTGTGGGCGTTGTGGGTTTTGTTGGATTTGTGGGTTTTGTAGGCTTTGTTAGTTGTGGGTTTTGTCAAGAGTATATAAGGCTTTGTGGGCTGTTTGAGGGGTTTCAGTCAGCTTGCAGCCATCAAACTAGGTACATCACAGTTATTGAGTTTTATTATTTGTTTTATTATTTTGTTTTGTTTTGTTTATTAGAGAGTTATGCAACTTTAGGCAATATTTTGGACAGTAAATTTTTTTTAAAGTTTATTTAAGTACAAATTAAATTTTATGTAAGTTATTTTTTTATTATTTTTTTCCTTCTAAATTATATGCATTCTAGTCATTTCTAATTTATTTTACAAGCAAACTAGATATTGTTTTATCATTTGTTATTTGAAATTCAGTTATATGGTCAAGTGAGTGTTGTCCTCACAGACCAATACTTTTATTCATTTCTTTATTTATTTTCTTTATTTAATTAGTTTTATGAAGCTAAAGACATACAGAGACGTTTCTCTATATTACAAATATATAATTACTTCTTCTTAAATTATAGGTCCAACAAAGTTATAATGGAAAAAAAATGTCTAAGTCATTGTGAGTGCTTTCCTCAATGACTTAACATTCTAAATTCAATTCAACAATACTTGATTATTCTAGCCATCTATGAAACATAAGTTACGTGTCTATTTTATAATTTACTAGTTGTCTAAGTCATTGTGAATGCTTTCCTCACCGACTTGACATTCTAAATTCAATTCAACAGTACTTGATTATTCTAGCAATCTAAAAAAAAAATGTAAGTTAAGTTTGTATTTTATAATGTATTAGTTGCCTAAGTCATTTGAGTGTTTTCCTCACCGACTTGACAGCCAATTTACTTCCATCTATACCAGTTCACTTCAAATAAGTATTACACTATAGTTGAAGTGTAAAGTCAAGCAAGTATTTTCTTGCAGATTTTTACATTTCACAATTACAATCAAGTCATAGTTTCTCTTCTGTAGTAAACTTAGTTGCAACTAATTCCACAGATTGTAACTCTTATTTAATTTTCATTCATCATAAGAAATAATATAATGAACTAATAGTATAGTGCTAATGTGTACCCTGACCTTGCATGAAATTATCATATACCATACTGTACCTAGAAACAATGATAGTATTTTGGCTTAGTACAAAAACAACGAGACTGTCATGGTTATGAACTGACTTTATTATACGTTTCTTAATAAATGAATCATCTTGTGTTATGGTATAAAAGAAATCAAGAGTTCGAGTTTACTCCATTCTTCCCCTTCTTAGTCAGCTGATAAGAAGCATACTCATCCCTGGTGCGATACTCCAAGATAGTCTCATCAGGACCTAGCTTGGCCTTTACAATATATATATATAATGTCATACTAAAATACAAGTTTTATTAATGAAGTCCATTTTTTCCAATCATTGCAGATTATTATGATACTGGATTTCTTGCACTGAAGTACCATCTGGATATGGCAATCATAGAAACGGTAACAGGAAATACGACATTGAATACCCCTGTTGCCATGCAAAAAATGCCATATCCACCTCATCTACGTGATGTGTTGATCAGTGTGCTCCAGTCCAATCTTCCCCTCTTCATTGTTCTCAGCTTCATCTTGAATGCACTCCAGATCACCAAGAACATTGCTTATGAGAAGGAAAATAAACTTAAGGTGAAATAAGAGAGTAATTGCTGTTCATCAGTTCCTCGCCTTGATTGTCAGTTGCAACTTTTAACCTCTGCCATCCATAGGCTGTAAAAGATTGGCAGCTTTGAATCAAGCCACAGTAAAACATAGATCATGTCCTAAAGTATATTAAATCTAGTCCATAATTAATTTCAGTGTTATGAATTTCCTAGTCGATAAAAAAAAATGTTATGAATTTCCTTGTATATGATAAACTCCAGAGTTATGAATTTCCTTGTCTATGATAAACTCCAGAGTTATGAATTTCCTTGTCTGTAATAAACTCCAGAGTTATGAATTTCCTTGTCTGTAATAAATCCCATTGTAATGCATTTCCTTGTCTGTAATAAACCCCATTGTTATGAATTTCCTTGTCTGTAATAAACCTCATTGTTATGAATTTCCTTGTCTATGATAAACTCCAGAGTTATGAATTTCCTTGTCTGTAATAACCCCCATTGTTATGAATTATCTTGTCTGTAATAAACCCCATTGTTATGAATTTCCTTGTCTGTAATAAACCCCATTGTTATGAATTTCCTTGTCTATAGTAAACCCCAGTGTTATGAATTTCCTTGTCTATAGTAAACCCCAGTGTTATGAATTTCCTTGTCTATAACAAATATCAGTGTTGTGAATTTCCTTTTCTATAATAAGCCCAGAGTCATGAATTTCATTGTCTATAATAACCCAAAGAGTTACGAATTTCATTATCTATACTAAACATCAGACTGTTATGAATCTCCTTTTCTATAATAAACCACAGTCATGAATTCTCTTGTCTGTAATAAATCTCAGCATTATCAATTTCCTTTTCTGTAATAAACCACAGAGTTAGGAATTCCCTATTCTATAAAAAAAAAATACCAGTGCTGTGAATTTCCTGGTCTATAATAATATTCTATCAGTAAAATCCAAAATGCTTGACATTTGAAATCCATTTATATGATAAAACCTTGCATTCAATAATAGGTCACAGACTGGTATCAAAATAGTTGAGAAATGATCAGTTTCACAACATCCTATAGTTATATTTATTGTACACATCTGACAAATAAACATTGAAAGTTTTTGATTCACAATATCCTATAACAGATCTAATGTCATCTGATATAAAGTCCAAGAATTTGTCCTCATTGTCTGATAAAGTTCTGAAATCCTCCATCATTGTCTAGTTATCGTAAATATCATATGTTTCCTCAGCTTCATTGTCATTTGTGGATGCTTAATGTTGAGACTGAGCTAGGGTCTTTACAGTGAGTGAAATCTATTCAAGTCTGCAACTGAACACGTGTCATTTGTGTGGCAACATCACAGGGTGTTCAAATGATCACCCGCTGTTACATGGCACTGAGCAAGCATCAGACTTGTGGCTTGATCAAAGGTTTGACATGTGGGGAAAAGAAGGTATGAGATTACGGTCAAACATACACTGGTAAGATGTAGAACATGACTTGGCAATGAACAAGTACATGTATTAAATTTGCAGCTCTTTCAAAAGGTTTATCAACTTGGAAAGAAAGTCAGTGCTGCCTTTACAAGCCAGAAAACCTGGGAAATATCTCTTTGAAATTAAATCTGACTTACAGATCAGGAAAATACAATTTAATGCAAAACTGTCTAATAATAATGAGAACTCCCATAAATTTGAATTCTTAGTCTGTCTTACATATGTAATAGTAAAATGGTTTGATATTTAGCACTTAAAAGATATAAAACTTATTAGGCAACATTTCAATGGTCTGTAATATTTCATATTAAAGAAGACATAGCTAAATTCAAATGTGATTTTATTTTACAAAAAGAACCAAGGCCCATGATCGGGTGAAATGAGGTGTTATCCAATAAGAAAAAAGTAACATTTTTTTCACACATGAAGCAATTGAAAACAAATTGCAATTACTGGGAATATTCTGACAATTTCCTTGTTTGCGTAAATCCTATCTTGCAAGTAAATTGTGACTGCTTTCTTTTTATCAGAATTTTCTAACACAGCACTGTATAATGGTGGAAGAATGAAACGTGATTGCACACCTTGCAGTATGAGCTCTAACAATAACGTCTAAAATTTAAATTTGATGCTCAGACAATTAGTGAATGATTGGATCACTTTTAAATTTTGACAAAGATTTCTAATTGGATCACTTTTAAATTTTGACAAAGATTTTCAAAGGCATCCATAAACTTGACAATGGTGCTCCAAAATTTGACATGGGCACTAAATAATAGGGCAGGGATTAGTTACCCCTCTATGTACGCATAGCTGTAACAATAATACTGTCTTCAGATTTAATCCACATTGTCATTTTTGATGTCATGATGTCCTGAGTGTAGTTAATTTGCAATAAATGTTGATCAAGATGGGGCTTGATTGCCCTAACCCATCCTACCAAATAAGGAGATAAATTGTGTCACAGTCCTCATGTTTAATTGACTCTGATTTGTTTGATCGATACCAACTTTTAACTGAACAAGTAATTGAGAATTACTTCCCTTCTTTACCTACAATCTATCATCAGCACTGAAGGAAGATTTCTGATCCTACTGAGATTGAAGATAAACAGGAAATTTATGTCCTCATTAATTTGATTGTTAGTCTTTAGATTTGGATGACTGTGTTCATTGTTTATATGCTGGTATGTGTGAGTCATTAAATACCAGAGTGGACAAAGGAAAGGGATTGATTTGATAGCTTTATTAAAATCTACAAACATTCAAATCCTGTTAAAACCATTTGATGAATGTTTAAATATGGAAATTTGTTTTTAAGTTTTGTTCTAAATGCAATGGCGTCAAGAACTTTTTCAATGACAGCTTGTAGACTTTATTGCTTTGCAAATCAGTTGACACTACTAGAAGTGTAATATGCTGCTTCTTTTGTTTCCAGGAATCAATGAAGATGATGGGTTTAAGTACCGTGATGTACTGGCTGTCCTGGTTTGTGAAATGTCTCATCTACCTTGCCATAGCTATGATATTCTATACACTGCTTCTGTGTATTCCAATTGGGTCCAAAGGAAAAGTGCTGAACTACACCCAGCCAACACTGTTCTATGTATTTCTTATTACCTACGCTTTGTCCCTCATCGCCTTCTGCTTTATGGTCAGCACATTCTTCAAGAAAGGTAAGTTTCTGTAATTGTTTTGAATTATTTCTTTTCATGGGCCAGGATGATTTTTAGAGCCCCGTGTAAGCAATAGGTAACCCTGTAGTAATTACCTTTTCCTTCTTTTTGTTTATCCATCTATTTGCCAGTCTATGTAAATTTTTTGGTAGCTTTTGTTGCTTATGCATACCAATTTCTTTTGACATAATTCACTGCCATTGCTACATCAACTGTCTTATACATGATGTGCCTTTCAAAGGGTTTCACCTTTTCAGCTTCGGTTTGAATTGATAAATTGTCAAGTTTCATAAGCAGTTTCTTATAGATAACACAGTTCAGACACCAGTCAACATATTTTGATGCAATTTTGGTGAGAGCTCTGTACTACAGACATTGTTGTGCTTCTTATCAGATAAAAATTGAGAGCATTCCCTTTTTTATATTTATGATTATATCACTCTGGAATTTTGTTTTGTTAGTATGAGTTGGCATCTCTAAATATTGTGTGGTGAGTTTTTAATAGCCAGGGTCTTTTCTAGGATATTTGATTGCAGGATTCACATGAATTTAAAATAAATTCTGCCCTAAAATCAACCGAATTCATGAATTTCTAAAAATATTGTGTGACGACTGTTTAATAGCCAGGGTCTCTTCTAGGATATGTGATTGGAGGATCCATGCTAATTTAAAAAAAAGTGTGCCAAAAAATCAACTGAATGCATGAATTTTTAAAATATTGTGTAGTCAGTAAAATATTGTGTGGTCAGTGTTTAATAAACAGAGTCTGTTGTATGACATGTGATTGCAGGATCCACGCTAATTTAAAATGAATGCATAAAAATTGCACATCCTAGGTTCAATCCCTACCTTATATTTCTTCGTTCAATCCCTTACATATTTAGAACAAAATTCCACCTTTATTTTAAATGGAGGAGAGAATTTCCACTCTTTGGTTTTTGGAGAGACTCCAAATAAGTGCATGTAAAGAGGCCATTTAGGGGTATTTTTTATTTTCTTAATTTTAAAAAATAGTGACACTTTTTTTGTCAGTTTCATGTCTTCACTTTGGTAGTTGCTTTTAACTAGCATTGGTTAGAAAATGTCAAATATGTAGATACATCTTGAAAGGGATTCATCTCAATGCCATGTACTTCCATTTTTAAATTGACTTGAATCAAAATCCTTTTAGTTAATGTAAATATCCATCCTTGAACTTTTATACTACCTATTTAGAACTAAGAAAATATTTAGTCACTCAGAATCCTCCCAAGAAATTTTGTTTCTTTCTAGATAAGTATGCTTGCTGTGAAAATCAGCTTGTTTATTTTTGCAGCAAATTCTGCGGCTTTTTCTGGAGGAATTCTATTCTTCCTGACTTACTTCCCTTTCTTCTTCCTGACGGATCAGTACGAGGACATGAGCCAGGGAGAAAAGATGGCAGCTTGTCTTCTGTCTAATATTGCCCTAGCATTTGGCTGTAACACCATTGCTATCTATGAAGGAACTGGTGAGCTTTCACTTATGAATACTGTAATTCATAAAATTTTGACATGAGTAAACAACAGACTGGTGTTTAATGGTACATTACTGTGTCGGAAAGGTTTTCTTATGTGGCAAGGCAATTAGGCAATATTTACATTTTTTTGTTGAGATTAAAAATTTTCATTAATACATTGTATCTGGAGATGTTGCCAGTATGTGTAAGTATGCACATCATGCCAAATTGTTATGAATCTACACAAATGGATAAACAGTAATGTGTGAGAACTGCAAATTAGTTAAAAGTTGCACATATGAAAATGCACTTGGTGCATTATATAATTTTTATTAACTGTTAAGATAAAAACTGAATAAAAAAAATCTAAAAAGTAAATAATAAGGGTACTTATTTGATCAAGATATTTATGTCCTGTCCGACATATTTAGATGCAGTTTAATAGAGAATGATGTCAGAGAATCCAGCTAATTGTTTATGACAGCAAAATATGTGTACTAGATGGGTTCTGCAATTCCCCATATTTCCACATGTGCAAACTTTGGTTCATATTTTGATGGTGATATTGTAGTCAAGTATTGCTGACAAAAAAGTTACTTGTACCTTTCATCTTCAAGTCAGTTCAGGCATAAATGTGAAAAGTCGATGGCAAAGTGCAGAAAGTTTAGGATGTAGTTGATTTCCTTGTCAAACGGAGAACATTAATTCTAAAATGATGTGTTATGCAAAGTTAGAGAACTCCCAAAGAAAAAACAAATTTTGATGCAATATTTTAGAAATCTTGGTTATCACAGTTCCTATGGTGACAACACAACACCAAGACGAACATATGTTGTCTAGTATTTGCAAAACCTTTGGGAATAAATTGGAAATCATCATTTGAAATTTAGAATGTCAACACTTGTACAGCATGCTGAATCACTTAATCACATCCATTTTGGAGCAGAGATATTCGTAAGACAGTACCTGTAAATAAAAAATTCAACAAAAAACAATAAAGAAACTTTCCCGACTTGTTGTAGCTGGCAAAGCTAGCTACACATATGCCTCCTCAGGTGGTGGACTGAAAGAGTTCTCAACACAGAACATTTTTTATACATAGAAATGGAACAGATTAAGCTCAGAAACAATGAACAGGTTAATGCTAATATCAGGATTTGATTTTGATTTCAGTAGAGAGAGTAGTAAGAAGGAGTGATTGGTATTTAAGTGTTGGGTAAATATAGAACTAATGCAGTATTCACTCCACTCCACCCACCTTCCCATGTTTTTCTAATCCCCATGTTTTGATGATCCACTCTTAATATAAAATCCTGGCATCATCACTCTGTCAATATTGTATTGTGTAATATTCTAGCAAAGTTAGTTTCTTTTGGTTAAATTGGATAATGTTTCAATTTAAGAATTGTATTGTCCTCAAGAAAAGAATCATTTGGCTCTGTTATATTATTTATTTACATTTAGCAAAATGTAATAAAACAATGATATAAACTAATGACATGCATGCAAATAAATTTCTTTTTACACTGTCATAGATATTTTTAATTCATGCTATGGGGACTCAGTATTTGATTTTGTATACTGTCTAGTCTTCATAGGGTTCCATGTTTTTATGACCAACAAGAAATTTGTTTGTAATATATATTGTTTAATGGCACATCAGCTGACTACAGGCTATTGGTGCAGACTTAAAGTTAAATTTAAAAAATGTAAAAAAAAAACTTTAACCCAGAGAATGATGATCCTTCTGTGGAAACAGTAGGAAATGTTCCTCAATCTACAAAGTTAAGAACCACTGAAAAATGTATTTTTGTGTGTGTGCAAAGTCACAATAATTGATAACTACTAAAAGAATTAATTGTAACTAACTTATGGCATAATGATATTGAACTATTGATTTCTATAGATGGCATCTGCAGGCATTAGTGATTTCTTAAATGAGTTAATGCTTCTTCAGATTCCCAGGTCTTCTCTTCATAGGGGCTAACAAGTGTCAATATCTGAAAAGGAAAGAGTAATCACATTACTGATTAAAAATGGTTTTATAGTATGCTTAAATTTGAACTAATATAAATATTTTCAGGGGAGGGAGCCCAGTGGAGCAATTTCTTCAGGCCTGGTACAGTGGATGACAATTTTTCCCTCCTTGATGCCATGGGCATGCTTCTGGTTGACACTGTGTTTTACATGGTCGTTGCCTGGTATGTGGACAATGTCCATCCAGGAGAATATGGTGTGGCACAGCCCTTCTACTTCCCTTTCATGGTATGTAAATATTACATCAGAATCACTGTTATCTTTGTCAGGGATCTCAGGCTATTGACACCATGAGTTTTTCACCAAGTATTCATTTCACATTCAAGATGCATACCACAGGTGAATTCACACTTTATGAATTAATAATAATGTACTAACTCCACAGTGATAAAGATAGCCTTAGTTTAAATGCAGTCACCAATAAAATTAAACCACATGATATTAACCAGGTGAATAATGGGGCAGGAAATAATCCATTTTAATTTGTTGGTAGCGTGTAAATCATATTTCTAGTTTTGCTTGTCCATAATAATACTTTGCTGCCTTTGGTTTGCTGATAGCAAATTAAAAATCTGGTGCACCGTTCTATCTGATAAACAGCCAACACTTTAATATACTAGAGCAGTGGTTTCTAACCCAGGTGGGGGGACTGCAGGGTTATTCAGCTGGGGCAGCAGGGTTATTTGAAGGGGTTTGTATTTTCTCAATTTACGAATTAGCGTGTGGTGGTTGACAAATTATTTTGAAGTTAAAGGATCCTCATATTCAAAGGGTTAGGAGCCACTGTACTCGAGAAATGATGTGCACAACCAGTTGAAGAAACTCAGGAGGGTTGACATAGAAAAATATACAATCTAATCTTTTCTTTTCTCAGGCATCTTACTGGTGTGGCAGGAAGATCAAGGACATTGATTATGAGAGTACAGCAAACAGTGGGATAAGTTCTGAATTCTTTGAAAGAGATCCACCTGGTCTTACCCCAGGAATATGTATCAAACATCTCAGAAAGGTCATAATCGTACAGTTTTATTGTTAAATGTAAAAATGTTACAGTACAGTGAGCAATATACTTACCTTTAGAAGCAATGTTCATTGTGTAACCCAGGAATAAGTATCAGTAATCTCATAGAGAATGTTACATTCTAATGTTAAATGCTCAGTGTATAACTCTAAGCTTTGTAATTTGCATGGGTGTTTTTGCAAAACAAGCATGCTTAAATCAGGACTGAGGAAAAATGTTACAGTACAGTGAACAATATACTTACCTTTAGAAGCATTTTAAGTGTTTTTAGCACAAATACACATCCCCATTGTTGCTTTTTCATTCCTTCAAGTTTAATATCAGCATTTGGCATATGTCTATATGTTACTATATTACATTGTGTCATATTTTGTATGATACATAAATTTACAGGAAACTATATTTGTCACTGATGATGTTATTTATGCCCCACCATGTCTATGTAAGGGTCGTATAATGTTACCCGGGACTACCTATCACATCTGGTCATGTCCATCGTCAATTTTGCTTATGCTCAAAATCTTTAGAAAGATTGCATTGTTTAAAACCAAATTATAAAAATATTTTATGAGGCTTTACATTGCAAAGACCCAGATCAGATTTGATTTTTATCATTTTCCAACAAAACCCAACAGACATGGCCACTGTTTCACTTAGAAGTTTCCTTTAACTTACATTAGTGAAGGCATAAATATGATGTTGACACATACTTCGTTTAACATAATGTCTGCACTGTGATAAAAAATTTATTATTTTGAATCTTTTTCATGAGTTTAAAGTTTGTAATAATTAGCACTCACAGCATCCCATTTATGCTGTTTCTTGTGCATAGTAGAAAAGGTAGGTTCTTATGTATGTGCTGAGATGTCTTTCCACATTGGAGGTTTATTCTCCCATTATTTAGCTTATATTGGTAAGTGATAATGAGACAAAAGGTATATGTGGTTGTAGAAAATCATGATGTTTTAAATAGACTTTAGCGTCAGCTTCTTTCTCATGAGGTATACATAAAGGGACTCCAGTTTTTTCCCCATGAAGCATGCATAAAGGGACTCCGGTTCTTCCATTTAGGCTTGCATAAAGGGACTCCAGTTTTTTCCCCATGAAGCATTACATAAAGGGACTCCAGTTCTTCCATTCAGGCTTGCATAAAGGGGCTGCAGAGGCTGATTGGTTAGAATGCAGGACTCGTGACAAGGTTTGATTTTCACCTTTGGGTCATACCCTATTTTCTTCCATGGCATGTCCACCATGATATAATCTTGAAAGTGTTCCTGTGCAGTAAAACACTGGAACAAAGCAAATCCCAAAAGGCATGCTAGAAATGGATACTTTGTATGTAAATTTTGGTGCAAGGAAACGTGTGTTTATTGAGTCATGTGAATATCTTGTACATGGTATGTACTGTTAGCATATGTACCAGATAATAAAAGGTGTGTATGTAAAGAAGTCCAAGGTATTAAATAAGCTGATTGTCTCAAATATATTTGATAGTAATATTTAGAAAAATGTAAACTTACTCTTACTTACTTGCTTACTTGGATTAAAGTGATTTTCGCTCCAATGGAGCATGTATCACTGTTTAATGCACACACAGCATGCTATTTAATTACTCCTGGGGGAAGGAATGAGAGCCACATCCCCCAGGCTTTTATGTGTTCATGGAACACTTGTTAATTAGGCCATCAGATCGAGGTACTATTTAGTTCCTATCGATCTGGATGTATAGCCGAGGTGAGTGGGATTGGCCCCAGCATGCACTCATTGCTTAGGTTGCATTGCTTTGTTGATTGAGACAAGTGGGATTGGACCCAACGCGCACTCGTGTATATTGCTATGGGGGCGTGCACTGCACGCGTGATGTTTTGATGTCCGGTCGTGGTAGAGGAGGAAGAGGCTTGTGAATTGGGAGGCGGTTTATGGCACATTTTTGGCATTTCTAAGTTCCAGGGTATAGTTTCTAAAAGTGTCTTCCTGCATAATTTGGAGGATAACATAGGAACTGTGCTGTTTTTAGAGTAGGTTAAGGATAGATACCCAGGTTGACAGCCATGGGTTTTGATGTTGCCACCTTGTGTAGCGGGCCCTGATGGTCTTGGGTATTTGAGACCACCTTGATTGGTACTGGTTTTTAGTGTCTTAGTATTCTAATAAGTGTTGTTTTTCGTTGCAGCTTTGTGCTGCTGGATCTGATGGTCCTTGGGTTTTAGACCACCTTACACGTGTATATTTGGGGTTATACTTCCTTAAGCAGAGAGTTTATTATTTTGCAGCCTTGTTCTGTGGAATCTGATAGTCTTCGGAGTTTAGACCACCTTATATAGTGATATTTTGGGGTAGTATTGTTCCTGATCTGTTTTTGTGAGGACGATCCTGATGGTCTGTGTTCAAGTCCACCTTATATGATCTGATTTAGTGTCCTGTCGGTAATTCTCGTTATTTGTTGATTGATGGCTGTCACCTGGGTTAGAATGTGGTGGTAGAGATGCTAATTTTCATGCCAAGAGACTATAAGATGGTTAAAGAATAAGGTAGGAAGAAAGTATAGATAAAAATAAAAATGTTTTTTTTTTTTTAATTTTTTTATATATATATATTTAAATATTTTTTCTTTTTTTTTCTTTCTTTCTTCAATTTTACGTCTTGAATTCCATATTTATTATGATTCCTTGTCTTATTGGTTTGGAATGAAAAATTGTTTTATATTTATTTGTATGTTATTATGTAGTCCTGTTTGCATTATTTCCTATTTTCCTATTTTAAGTTTTCGTGGTCTTAATTGGTTTTAATTATTAGGGCTATGAACAGCTGTGTCAGTCTGTGAACCCACGAGACCTAGCTGGCCGTCATAATTCCCAAACAAAGATTTTGTTTTATTTTTGACTGATCTTGATTTACTTGTATTTCTTTTAATTATAATTAGATTAGATTCGTCCTTAGTTGGTTTTTATTATTCGGGCTATGCATGGCTATGTCAGTCTGTGAACCCATGAGACCTAGCCGGCCATCATAATTCCCAAACAGTGATTTTGTAATATTTTGGACTTGTCTTGATATGCTTTTTTAATTTTTTTAATTAGATTAGATTCGTGTATAAAACTTATGATGTATTCGAATGTTAGATTGATATTGGGGTTTGTGTTCATCAAGAATTCTGGGTATGTGACTGGGGATCCAATATTACGTTGTTTAATTTTAAACTTACTCCTTTCTTTTTCAAGTGTGTGGCAGTTGTTAAAAATGTGCTCTAGGTCTTCTGGGACCCTGCAGTGGTAACAGTTAGGGTTATGTGGTTGTGGTCCTATGTACTGTCCGAAGCTGTTGGCCAGCTTGGTTTTGCCTGTGAGTATTCTATTTATAAAGTTTTGGTCATTGCCTTTTGGTTTGGGTGATTTCCTATTTCTGCAGACTTCTTTAATTATGGTTTTTAGCTTCCTGCCTTGGTTTTTTGTGTTCCATAATTCCTGCCATTTATTGTCAATGAGAGTTTTAGATATGCTATAGAGTTCACATATGCTATAATCTAGGTTGATGTGAGTGGTTTCGTTTAGTTTTTGTTTAGCTGTAATATCTGCCATATCGTTATCTGGTATGTTAATATGGGATGGAATGCACATAAATTCTACTTGTAAGTTATTATTGTTTAGTTTTTTTAACAATAGATTGGTTTGTCTAAGATAATTTTCTCTTGATTTGGTGTTGTTATTAAGTATGGAGTTTATGACGCTTATCGAGTCACTTATTATTACCGCTTGGGGTATTTTGTTCTCTTCGATCCATTTGAGTGCTTCAAGTATGGCCCATAATTCAGCTGTGTATATGGAGCAGAGGTTAGGTAGTCTTCGTCCTACTTGAATGTTAAGCTCGGGGATTACATAAGCTGCTGATGTTCTCGGTGGTTCTGTTATTTTGGATCCATCAGTGTAAATCTTAATGTAGTTGCAATATTTTGAGTTGATCTCTTCTGAACAGATTGTGTTTAGTTTGAGTTCTTGTTCGTTTTTATTTCCATATTTCGTAATGAGGGTGTTAACTGAAGGGTTGGTATTTATCCATGGTTCTTTGTCATAGTGATTTGCAATTTCTGCTTGGAGGTTGTCTATAGGAAGTTCTGGTTTAACTAATTGATGGACTAATTTCCCTGCTGGTATGTTTTTTGTTAATTTAGTTCTAAAAGGTATATTGCATTTATTTATAGCTAGGCGGTGGGGTGTGTGTTGGGGTGTGTTGTTAACCTGGCTGCATATCTGAGGGTGAGTTCTTGTCTTCTACGGTGGAGCGGCAGTTCTCCAGTTAAGATTTGAAGCTCCACCAGCAATGTGGATGGTAGTGCTCCAGTGCAAATAATTAGGGCCTTTCTTTGTATGCTATCTAGTTTCTTGAGGTTAATTTCGGGTGCCGAGTTGTAAATTTGGCATCTGTAATCTAGTTTAGATCTAATTAACGATTTATATAATGCTAGTAAGGTTTCTTGATTGGATCCCCAGGTGGTTCCTTTAAAGTTTGTAAGGAGGTTAAGGTCTTTATTGCACCTTTTGACTATTTCGTTTATGTGATATCCCCAGTTTAGGTTAGAGTCATAGTACATTCCTAAAAATCGTGCTACCTTTATGAATTTAATTTCTTGATTTTGGATGGTAAGTTTTGGAAACTGACTTTGTGATTTACGTCTGGCGGTGAACAGTACTGCTATGGTTTTTTCATGCGATAATTTGAATCCCCATTTATCAGCCCATTTCCCTATTTTGTTTAAATTTGTTTGAATATCGCTGATTACTTTGTGGTTGGAGGGGTTTCCTGTGCTCCATAGTCAACTGTCAACAGCAAATTGTGAGAGTTCAATTAGTTTTGATGCTAAGTTGGTGTCCAAGTCATTAATCATGATGTTGAAAAGGGTTGGGCTGAGTACGCTTCTTTGTGGTGTACCGTTTTCAAGTGTGTGTGGTTCTGAGTAGATGTCACCGACTCCAGTTGTTATTTTACGGTCGGCAAGAAAGTTTTCAATGAAGTTAAACATTCGACCTGTGATGGCGTAGTGGTTGAGTTTGGCTAATAAGCCTTTGGTCCATACAAGGTCGAATGCCTTTTCGAGGTCAATAAATACTGCAATTAAATTCCTATGAGCTTTGTGTTTGGAGTTGAACGCTAATTTGATGGCGGTTTCCAATCGTATTAGTTGATCCGTGGTGGATCTTTTGTTTCTAAATCCGCATTGATTATCGGAGATTAAATTATTGCTCTCTAGGTGGTGTTTGGGTTGGTTGGTGACTATGGTTTCCATGATCTTACAAATGTTGGTTGTTAAAGGAAATGGGTCTGAAGGAGCTAATATCGTTAGGGTCTTTTCCTTGCTTGGGTATTGGAATTACTATTGCGTGCTTTCATTTATCAGGTAGTTTGCCTGAGGTCCATATTTGGTTTAGTAATTTAATAATTGTTTGTTTAATGTTATTTGGGATATTTTTGTATATTGTGTATCCTATTTGATCTTCCCCTGGGCTAGTTTCGTATTTGGTTTTCAATGCTAGGTCCCATTCGTAAGTTGTAATGTCTTTATTTAGGTTTGAGACTTTGAGACTGAGGTCTTTAAAGAGATTATTATGTGTTCTTTCTACTTTGCCCATATGTAATTGAATTGATGGGGTGTGGTTGGTGTTACTACTCATTTCTGATAAGTGCTGAGCTAGTTGGTCAGCTTTTTCTTTATTAGTAATGGCTCTCGCTATTTTTGGGGTGGTGTTTGTTGTCTTCCCTCCAATTGTTCTAATCTTATCCCAGACTTGTTTAGTACTAGTTGTGATATTGATGCTTGTGCAGTAATTATGTCATGTTGTTTCCTTACCCTGTTTAATTAGGTTTTTAAGGGTTTTCTTCCATTGTTTATATGTAGTGAAATCAATAGAATCTTTAGTGCGTTTGAATTTATTGAGGGCTTTTTTCTTATCAGTGATGGCTTGTTTGCATTCTTCATTCCACCATGGGGCTGCTTGTTTATTTGGGTTACCACTAGTTTTGGGTATGTTAGTGGTGGCTGCCTTTAGTATGGTATCAATCAGGTCTTCGTAATATTTATTAATATTATCATTTTCTAGGTTTTTGGTGTCTATTTTGCTTAGTGTTTCATTAAATGTGGTCCAATCTGCTTTTGAATATATCCATCTAGGGGTTCTTTTTAGCGAGTTGTCCTGGACCGTCATCAGCAGGGTGATTATTACTGGGAAGTGGTCACTGCCCAAGGGGTCAGTTTGATCCACCCTCCAGTCGGCCACCTGGTTTATTGATGGCGAGCAAATGGTGAGGTCGATGGTGGACATAAGACCATTGACCTGGCTGAGGCGTGTTTTTGTGCCGTCATTTAAAATGGTAAGGTTAGATTCAGTGGTCCATTCTTCAATCAATTTGCCTCTTTTGTCCGTCACACCACACACCCCCAGCTTGCTATGGGCATTGAAATCTCCACAGATGATGATCTGGTCTACTCGTCTGTGGTCACTTATTTGTTTATAAGTAGTTAAGTTAGCTGAGTCTGATTTTCCCCCTGGGTCATAAATGTTACATATTTGTATTTGACCCTTGCCTGTATGAATTATGAGGGACTGCATTTCGAATGCTTCTTTGCTACCTGGGGTTGGTGTTATGGTTATTGTTGATGCATTCTGAATGTTATCTGCTATATATATGGCTAAGCCCCCTCCTGCTTGTCCTGTGGTTCGATTTTTGAAGTGGCCTGGGTGTAGCCCAGGAGTTTAGATATTTGTTTAGTTCTGCTTGTTATTTTGGTTTCTTGTATACATATAATATCTGGTTTATATACTATATTTTGTAGTTTAGCTTTAAGTTCATTGATATTACTTGATAGCCCTCTAGCATTCCATTGCCATATTGTGATATTTTTGTTTGTGTTATTCATACTATTAGTGGTCATTTCTACTGGCTAATAGGCTAATCTATGTGTTATCAGTTATTATTTATAATTAATTGTAGTTTTTCCTATATTTGTTTAATTTTGTGTTCAGCTATGATTTGTTTTTCTGTAATCACATCCTTGATATCCCTAATTAGCTTTCCTATTTCTGTTGCATGTCCTGTCTGGTTTTTATTGTTGGTGCTTTCATTCCACTGTGTGGTTTTGCTAGTTTGATATTTCTTTTTGACTGGGGCTTTGGTCGAGTTCTGAGCTTTTTGTGGGATTTGTTTTGGATTGTTTTCATAAGCATTGTTCGGTGGTTTGTTTTGTAGCATTTCTTTTTTGGCTGTATAGTACTGTAAATTCTTGGTATTCATGAAATGTATAATTTGGAGTTCTCTTTTTGCATGTGGGCATTCCAATGATTGGGATGTGTGCGGGCCCTTACAGTTAGTGCATTTGGGTGTTTGTCTCTTGCATTGCCCCCTATGGTTCCCACCACATTGCTGACAGCTTGTCTGAAATTTACATTTGGAGGCAAAGTGACCCCAATGTTGACAGTTGCTACACAGCCTTGGTTTATTTATAAATGGTTCGATGTGTAGTCGTATCCCTGAGGGGCCTATTCTCACTGGTGATTTAAGTGGTAGTTACGATTCAAGTACTACCAAGTTTGTTTCCTGCCCTTTGTAATTTCTTAATCTAAAGGCCCTGTTAATGGTGTGTTCCACCTTCTTTAAGTTGTATAAACTTACTCTGTTCAGAAATTCTGTAGGTTTTGAATTTGTGGTGAACATTGTCATATTGCAGGAATTCGGCTCTGGAAGAGGGGCTAAGGTTGCAGTGGCAGACATGACCGTGAATATGTATGAAGACCAGATCACCTCACTTTTAGGGCACAATGGAGCTGGGAAAACGACAACCATGACAATGCTAACAGGTAAGATCTGTTTCAGGAAAAAATAGCATAAAGGGTATGAACACTATGTAAAATTTATGTTCAGTCTACTAGTCATTGTTTTCTTTGAAATTATTCGATATATTATGATGATCTCTATTAATGTCTTTAATATCTCTTTCCATCCATAGTTCTCTTTTAGGCCAACCACATTTAGTAGAATCACTTCAGTCTTTATAATATACATATACTGGTTGATATTTTGACACAGAAAGAATTAGTAGTGGGCTTGGTGGTGTGCTGTACTATGCCTTAGGGGCACTAACCGAGGATGTCCTAAAGTACAGAGATGCCAGGTTGCGTAAGTACACTTGTAAAGCAGAAATAACTTACATTCAAAGTTCCACATATAAAATGCACTCTTGGAAGCATACAATTTTCATTTAACTATAAGGTCAAATAAACAAACATTTTGATGATACTTTTTTATATCAAAATACTTCCACCCATTCCAGAGCACACATATGTAGTTTAACACAAAAGGATGCTTTGGAAAGGTTTGCTATTTACAGCACAAAAACATGTACTAGAGGGGTTCTGCATGCAGCTGATGCCCTTTCCTAACATTTGTGAGTGAGTGAATTTTGGTTCATTTCTGGAAGAAGAAATTATAGTCAAACATGGTTGGTCAAAACTGTACTGATTCTTTTAACTTCAAGTCATTGCTGCCATGAATGTGCAGAGTGAATAGCAGAATGAAGAAAGTCAAGGATGACGTTTCTTATCAAATGGAGGATGGTCATTCTAAAACAAGGTCAGATGTTGGTTTAGAGGAACTGCCATAAAAGAAACCAAATTTTTTTATGCAAATTTCCAGAAATCTTGGTGTTACAGTACAAATGATTTCAGTACAACACCAGGATGGCAGATATGTTGTGTAATATTTGCCAAAGGTTTGGAAATAATAGCCCTTTTTTGATGGAAATACACATTTGAATTTTAGAATGTTAACTCTTACATGACATGCCAAGTCACCAGCTCACATGCATTTTGATGCAGAGATATTCATGAGAAAATACCTGTGAAATGTGGACACGTTTTATTAATGACCTTGAAGAACAACTTGTTGGCTATTAAACTAGCTGTGCATAATACCCTTTAAGATGGCAGACTGTAAAGGGAGGTCCTCAGCACAGAATGATATTCATACACAGATAAGGAACTTATTGAGCTCAGTAACAGTCAGTAGATTAATGCGAGAGGGGGCATAATATGAGGATTTTAATTTCAGTTGAAAGCAGACAGGGTGGAATAGGAAGAAAGAGATATAGTATTTAAGTGTTGAGTAAATAATGAACTACCCGGTTTATTATAGCATTCTCTCGGAGACTTCCCCGGGCCTACCCAACGTATTTTTTCTGCACCCTAGTTTTGGTGACAAGGAGAGATCCCTTATTCAGATAAAATCTTGGCAGCATCTAGGAAGGTCAGAATTTGTTTATACAAACATGATAGAAAGGCCTATAACAAGTTTTTAGTCATCCCTTCCCTTACTGCTGGTTTTGACACTTGAAGTTTGGGAGATGGGTCACAAAGTTGAATACGTTTAAATACACGTTCAAAAGTGAATATTTCTATCATTGGAGCTTATGGATTGAATAGTGTCATATGAAAGACAGTAAAACCTGTTATGAGAGACTGCCACATCTGCCAACAAAAAGCAGTCTCTCAAGATTTGTACAAAAAGACCAGTTTCCAAGGTCTAGTTTCAGAGCAATTTCAAGAAAAATAACCACAATCACTGTACATATATTCTATTCTTTATTAATAGTTCTTGCTAAAATATTGTATGCATTCATCTGAAAACAAAATTTCATAGCAAAAAAAAAACATTAATCACATTTACATTTGAAGATCACATATTTTTAGCATATGAAATTGTTTCTGAATTACCTATTTTCATTTATAACAACCTGAATTTGTTTTAACGTTTAAATCAATATTTTGTGAGTGGTCTGCTCTTTTTAACTTCTTTCAGTTACAATAATTATTTTCTCCAGCCTTAAAATTTCTCTCTTTAGTTGGAGGTTCGTCCATTGTTATTAAGGTTCTAGGTGTTAAAATTATTAGTGGTCAATTGTAATATCTAACATAAAGACGGTTTTTGGCTTGGCTGTGGGAAAATATGTAAAATCTATACATATGCATTGCATATCTAACAATTAATGAAATAAAAAGAAAGAATTATCTCATCCAGAAACAGAACCATTTTCTCAGAGACAAAAGTCAATGGTTTCATTCAAAGATGACATACAGGGATTAACTCTATAAGCAAAGTGCGTAACCCGGTCACACAAACTTGAATAGGTGGCAGCTTTGTGATTGGGATGTAATCACTTAACATCCGGGTGGGGGGTATCCTTAACAAGTCTTGAACACTATCAATCAAATCCTGCAAACGATTCTTTCTTGCTGGTTTAATAGATGATGACCTTATTCACCCACGGCAATACGGATTAACTCTATCGACAAACAATATAAACGACCTCTACGTCAACTTTGGCACTTAAGTAGCATTTCGTGTACATTAGCCTGGTTTATGGACTGTAGCATTTATCACCAGTAGCAACAATTCCTTTTTTTAAAAATTCATTTTATGTTTGTTTTTTATCAGAACAATAATTACTAATCATGTGGTTGTTGTAACAATTGATTGCATATAGGTCAGTGGTGTCTATCTGTTATCATGATACGGTCGTTGATTGGGATGCGGGTTACTACAATAAGGCCAGGAAGCAGACTAAGTGTGGGAATAATTAGTCTGGTTCCCTGCTTTTATGCTCCCTGCATTGCTCACCCCTTTACAAATAGCGGAGAACAATGCAAGGAGCATACAAAGCAGGGAACCAGACTAGGAAATAGTCTACAAATACTTTAGTCTGGTTTACAACAGAAACTATAAAACACTATAGGCATAGCTAAAAAAATTCAAACATTGGTAGCCAGCCTATTTTTGTTTTAAAAAATGTAAAATTTAGAATGGTATGTGCAGTCCTTTTTATGAGGATTAAATAAAGGTCGGTTGAGTTTATCCTCATTTATAGCAGTGTCGAAATGCAAATTTTGCTAAGACATCACAGTTGCTGTTCGTGTTTTGCAGGTGGTTGCTCATCGTTTATATGATAAAATTGATCCGTGTATTACAGTTGTGGTTGGAATTGACAGGTGGTTGCTCATAGCAGAGGTCACTCATTTCAGTTTTTACTGTACTTGACATATTAAATATTTGACTCCACTGAACCTGTCTTCAAAAGCAAACATACATTCACATTCCAATTAGTTATTCCTGGACAACCCATGGATAGCACTAACAGCGTCATTTCCATGTTAAGCTCTGTGACAGTCTGTGGTCCATTTTCTTCAAGGAGATGTGTAAAAGAAAACTATGGGTTGATTGTTGATGGCAGAGGTTAGCACTTGAAAAAATTAGTTGTCACATTTATGGACCTCAGAAACAATCATTTTGAGCTAGATTTGTTGTAAAGGAAGTACTCAGCCAAAAGGTACATCATTATTTTGTCTAGATTTTGAGACATTGGTAACCATTATTATCTTTGGCCATCAGGAGGGGCAGAGATGTGTTTGGGTCAAAAACCACCTCAACAGCAAGTTTCACTCCTTGTTTCTTTATATTGTGGTATATTTTGTTAGGGGTGGGATTAGCTGGTTTAATGTATCCCATATAAGCTGTTAGCATTTACACATGCAGTTATTTTACATCGTGTAATCCACATCATCCATATCTTTCAACGACATTTTTAAAACTAAATAATTGCAGTCATGGCACTATGTTCTAAGTTGCTCTAGTTTAGCTGTGTTATTATTCACCAAACCAAATGTTTTTTAAAGCTCACAGTTCGATTTTATGGCAACAGCCCAGTAAAGTATACACTGTGACCCCGCCATAACATGGTAGTTGGTAGCCATAGAACCCGACCGCGTTATAGACCGAACCATGTTATAAGCAACCAGGTCAGTTAGCTGAAAAAAATGTACCCAAAACAAATGGTCGAGGGTGTATTGTAAATAAATGCAGGAGGTAAAATACTTGCTTCATCGGCACAGTTACTGTCTTAATTTGATGCATATTAAATGAGAAATACACTCGTAGTGAAAACAAAGAAGACATATATAATAGTTTACTTTATTTAGAGAACCTTGAATTGATACATATACGTGAATCCTGTTTATATGTAAATGTCTAATGTATAGCATAAATAGAGTATCAACACCATGTATGCCCCCGTGAACCTCATCATATACATTGAATCCACAATACAAGTGATTCCATCGAAAATATGCACAGACACAGCTTTAAAATATTCAATAATATTGTAACAGGTCATATTGCTATGAATTCAGTGAAAAAACATAGCACAATTACGTAATGAATGATGAAGCACATTTACTTTTCAGTAAGTTCCAAGTTGGTAAAAGTTAGTTTGTGTTTCTTTGGTAACTTCGTAAGCATAAACCTTTTCCCTACAAAAAGGAAACTTTCACAGCACAGTTACGTGTTTCAGTCACGTTAGAAAATGCAAACATCCATCAGATTCCATCACTTTTATTTAACTTTGGTACTGACTTCTTTTGAAGAAAAGTTCTTTGCTGTTATTGAAAGATTGTAGTCAGCTTTCTTTGATGAAGGGTGCATGCGCAATTGAAGTCACTGCTAAAGAAGAGCTTTGGAGAACCAAACAAATGCCCATTTCTTATTGTGGCAGCAACGTTAACTAATCGTATTCATGATTGAGACTAGTAGTTTTTTCATTTGCTGAGTACGTTTTCATAACAGTCGGTGCTTCAAAGGTAAGCTGTTTCCTTTGAAATTTCAGCAGACTATTTTATATGGGTACATTTTTAAAAAGGAATTGACCATCGTTTGGACTATTTCTAATTATTGTCATTCCATACCCACTGAATAAACCAATAAGTAAGATGCATTTTCTTTTTATAATATTTTTTTTACATTTGTGGTAGCAGTGTGATGCTGCCTTTCACGCATGCGTCTGAAAATTAAGAAAGAGTCAATGAACAATAGAGACGCATGTGTTATGATGACAGGGATTATTACAGAAAATGTGTGTTCTGAAGGATTTAATTCTGAGCGAAAAGAAGAGGAATTTTACTTACCATCCACATACAAATATCAGTCTTTGTAAATATATTAATTGCTAGTGAGCGGTCAAAAATTCGATGAAAGATAGATTACGAAACAATGCCTCGTCCGGTTGATCTCCATTACCAGAAATGTCAACAACAAAAAAGCGGATATTTCACAACACAGAGAACTCGTGCTACATGTCATGATAAGCGGATTATGATATAACAATGCACTGTTTAGATGGTTTGTCAATATGGACAAAGAATTTATTTATGTAACAATAGATAAATTTCAGTACATTTTATATCCAGTTTGCGGTTTCCTTTCATGGGGCCAACGAATTTGTGCCCTCCATACCAGTGGTTGCATATAAAAGTTTTAACAGCCAGCAATGTCGTCAATAGAAAAAGATGCACAGTACGTTTTGCAGCCAATAAGGAAAAACAATCTAAGTTTGCGACATTGGTGAAGACCTATGCGATCCCAGAATAAACTTTTTATGCAGATTTTTTCCGTATTTTTAAGAAGAAAAAATACTTTGTTGTGTACGAGAAAAATACATATAAAAATTCAGGAGCCAAGCCACAATTGTTTAGTATTAGTCATAAGCGATCTCTTCCCCATAATGATAACAAACTTTTTATGTTTTATTTTTGTACTTTTTAAGAAAGACTTTTTTTGCACAAGAAAAATACATGTATATGAAATTTCGGGAGCCACGCCACGACCGTGTTATATCCGAATTTGTGTTATAACAGAGCGAGCAATGCGGGGGGGGGGTCCACAATGTATTTTATTTTCTATATCTTAACATCAAAACATATATTTATCTCTGCATAAAATGGAAAGGTTTGGCAATATTAGCCAAAAGTCATTTTGCCTGTCAGATAATGGTTTAACCACACAGAAACAATTTACTTCCTTTGTTGCTGATAGCCTAAGTATGTATAGAGATACCAGTATTATGTGCTGAAAAATTGCATTAAACCCCACAACAACAACTACAACAACAACCTCCATGTACCACTTCTTGTCTAGAAATTATATAGATAATGGAAATAACTTGGAGAAATAGAAATTGTTGTTGTTATGGGGTTTAATGCCATTTTTCAGCACATGATAGGCTATGCATGGCAGCCAGTATTAATAGTGGAGGAAGAACCCAGGAAAACCCTGGGAAGAACCACCGACCCACGACAAGCTATCTCACATACCCAGATTAGCCGAATCCGTGACTCGAACCCATGCAGACAGAGGTGAGATGGCAGTGATCCATAACAGAAAGTGCTTTACACCACTTGGCCACTCGGGGCCCCTGATAGATATTGTCAGATTTTGCTTATCTGTCAGCCTCTGACTCAATCGACCACAAGATAGCTAAAAGAAAATGAGAAGGCCAGATTAACATGGGCTTTAGATAGAGTAATCAATATTGTTTAGCCAATGTGGGTATGTAAATAAGGCTTGCTAGTTGCTTCCTGTGGGTTCCTGGTTCCTGGGGTATTCCTTTACCACTTCAACTGGCTGCCATATGAAGAGCCATGTTCTGAAAAATGGTGTTAAACCTACAACAACAGTAGCAGCAGCCGCAACATTATGATGTTTTCTATAAGGTGTCTTTCTTTAGCTGAGCATATCATAGGGGTATGATCATTGGGGAGATTGCGCTAAAAATGAAGTAGTTGTTTCTTTTGTCTCTAACTAAATACTGAAAGATACACATTTTTTGCAGTTTTAATAATCACAATAACTGTCCTGTGGAAGATAATGTTAAAATCAACAAAAAGTATACAAGAACTTTGGAAATCTTTAGCAATTTACAACCTGCCATAAATCAACAGTGCAGTGTTTTGTGCAGAAAACCTGTTTTATCTCAGTAATTATGTCACATTGAAATAATTCAGTGACCTGCATGTACTTTTCTTTGTGTAATTGATGAATCTATCTTCAACTTGTGCAAGTCTGATTTTTTTAATATTCATTTAGCTATTATTTTGTGGACAATTAGTTACAAGGTACTTTTCCCCATCAATCTTTTCATCTTTTGGTTATTCTGGATTGCTTGGACCCCTATTGATATAAAAATATCAATATTAAAAAAGTTACATCCTTCAATATGTACTTCAGTATTTCACAGGTGTTCATCTGTAAGCAGACACAATGCAATATTATTAGTACATACATGGTATGTTTGTAGGTTTTTTGGCTCCTACCAGTGGAACAGCCATAATCAATGGTTATGACATTCGGACAGACATTGCCAAAGTTAGACAGAAGCTTGGATTGTGTCCCCAACACAATATCCTCTTTGATCTGCTGACTGTAAAGGAACACCTGGAGTTTTTTGCCCAGGTACGTAATGTAGATTACATTATTATCAATAAATTAAAGTTTACTGAACTTTGACTATTATGGTCAACTTCGATGGGAATAATAATGTGATCAAGTAATGTTTCCATCTTTAGTAATACTTCCTATGTGTGTTTAAGTGCAGTCTCATTTCTTTTCCCTCAAGTTACAGAGGAATTCAAACTTAATGGATGTTTTATTGCTATTTCGAACTTTTAATAAAAACCACTGGACAAATTTCAGTCATACTTTGCTGAGAGTAAGTTTGCCATAAATGCTTTTTGATTTTGTTCAAATGATGTTGATCCACCATTAGCTGTAAGCATCCTGGCTTCAAAGTCTTGCAAGTTTGTACAAATAATGCCATCATATAAGGCCACCATTCCTGAAAATAAAAGAATAAAAAACTTGCACAAAGTACTGAACAGAATTGGACCAAAATTAGACACAACATACTTTGGCATAAAGGCCTTTCAGTTTTATAAAAACAATGCCAGTCCACCATTAAATATGGCTGCCATTGCTAAAAACAGAAAAACTTAAGTGACTTTTCTCAAAAAAGACACAACACACTTGGGGGGTGGGTGGAATTTGGAGAAAAAAAAGTCATCCAGGGATGAAGTCCTTTTAATTTTTGTACAAATGATGCCAATTCATCTTTGAATATGGCCAATGTTTGTAAAAGTGGAAACAACTTAAGATGTCTTTTCAGAAGCCACTGAACAGAATTTGACTAATTTTGACCGAAATCATCCTGACTTGAAAGCTTTTCAAGTTTGTACAAATGACTCGGGTCTGTTATAAAATATGGTATCCTTTGTTAAAAAAATAGAGAAATCTTCATAACACTTCTCAAAAACCAATGTGAATCGATTTGACAAATCTTTTTGATCTCTCACTTTCTTTGAAAGATTAAATTGAAACATTAAAATTTACAATAAATTTTAGTTCATTGCAGTGGTACCCTTTATTTCCAGTTGAAGGGCTGTGAGAAGAAGAATTTGAAGGCAGAGGTGGATGAAATGATCAGGGTGTTGGGTCTAGAGGCCAAGAGGAATGCTTTGTCCAGCACACTTTCAGGGGGGCAGAAACGCAAGCTGTCTGTTGGGATAGCTCTCATAGCAGGGTCCAAGGTACTGTAAAACCCATTTTATGAAATTTGTTCAGTAGTTATGAAAAGTTACTAGTTTAAACATTATGCACAATGCTTGTATCTTTGAAAGTGAATGCACAGAGAAACCTTGTAAGATTGAAACTCTTCCGGACAAAATGTGACAATTTTGGTTTTGATAAGATTTTAGTTACTTTGGTTCTTTCTTGTAACTTAGAGTGAAACTTTCTTTGTTCTGACAGTACATCAATAGTAAGTTCAATTTTTAAGTAGATATTTTATAATTGGGATTTTATTGCAGCTTTGCATTTTATTAAGCTGGGTTTATTTCTGTCCATGCCCATGGGATATTCAAATGGATAATCATTTTAAAATGGGTTTTAATTGAAATTGGTACAGATCAGATATTCAGTATGGCTGCCACAGGTTTTTGATTTCATTACTCTTCCTGAACTGACCATTGTATTGACATGGGCTTATATTATTTTATTGAATTGGGGGGGGGGGGGATGGGGGATGTAAATAAAAAATACTGATGTCAGTACAAAGGTTATTTCAAGAGTAGTAATTGGTTCTTTGTGTAAATATTAGATTAAAACTTGGCCAGCACAGATCCCACTTGGAAAATAATTTTACTAAGTTAGCAAAAGCTCATTATCACTACTTGATTTCTTGAAGGGTTGCCTTGAAATGTTGCATGCACATGGTGTAATTGGTCATAAATGAAGGTTTAATTGGTTATAATAGAAGGTTTAATTGGTCATAAATGAAGGTTTAATTGGTCATAAATGAAGGTTTAATTGGTTATAAATGAAGGTTTAATTGGTTATAAATGAAGGTTTAATTGGTCATAAATGAAGGCTTAATTGGTCATAAATGAAGGTGTAATTGGTCATAAATGAAGGTGTAATTGGTTATAAATGAAGGTTTAATTGGTCATAAATGAAGGTGTAATTGGTCATAAATGAAGGTTTAATTGGTCATAAATGAAGATTTAATTGGTTATAAATGAAAGTTTAATTGGTCATAAATGAAGGTTTAATTGGTTATAAATGAAGGTTTAATTGGTCATAAATGAAGGTGTAACTGGTCATAAATGAAGGTTTAATTGGTTATAAATGAAGGTTTAATTGGTCATAAATGAAGGTTTAATTGGTTGTAAATGAAGGTTTATTTGGTTATAAATAAAGGTTTAATTGGTTATAAATGAAGGTGTAATTGGTTATAAATGAAGGTGTAATTGGTCATAGATGAAGGTTTAATTGGTTATAAATGAAGGTTTAATTGGTTATAAATGAAGGTGTAATTGGTTATAAATGAAGGTATAATTGGTTATAAATGAAGGTGTAATTGGTCATAAATGAAGGTGTAATTGGTGATAAATGAAGGTGTAATTGGTTATAAATGAAGGTTTAATTGGTTATAAATGAAGGTGTAATTGGTCATAAATGAAGGTGTAATTGGTCGTAAATGAAAATTGTAGACATCTTGATAATTGCTACATTTCTTGAATAGACAGCAGTTGTTTTCTGTTTGACTTCTATGTAATTTCTTCAGGACATGAAATACTATTTTGTTTGTTTAATCTTTGTGTTACTGGCCCTGTCTGATAAATGTCTTAGCTGGGTGATGACATCCCATTCAAGAGTTTCCCTTTCTATTTCAGTAGCTGGCAGATTATAAGCTTCAGTATCAGTACTATCAACATGCCCTCTAATCTCAGTATGTTTTACAAGGTGTCCACTATGCTGTAAATGTAATCTTCCCACTTTTGTTACAGGTTTTAGAAGGCAACTAATACGCAATTAACAAACTTGTCTACTATAAGGTGCTGACCATTTAATTTTTGGAGCTAAGATATTTTAGTTTCTTTTGTCTCAAGGTCATTCATTTTTATCTTCTAATGGATATAACATGCTAATTTGCTATAAATTTGAGCAAGATATTTTGTCAGCTATGTGAGAGCTGTAATTTAAAGCAAAATCCCAGGCCTCTTCTCCAGAAAATTATATTATTGGTCTCTAATATAATTGCAGTTAACTGTGGTATGTATTGAGGTATGTTAAAAAATACTGTGGTAAAAAACTGTTTGTTGTACCAAGCTCTAGTTAGTTGTAATCAAAAATAGTGCAGATCTGACATACAGCATGGCCACCATCTTGAAAATCTCTTCAAAACTATTGGAAGGAATGTTCAGGAACTTTATATGCACATTCATCAAGTTGGTCCTAAATTTAAAAAATGGTGACTAGACGACATGCCATATGATTGCCAGGGTGACAACATTGAAAATATTGTCATCATTATGCCTCCTGATTGGTCATATTGATATGCGGGTTTTTTCTGAATCATTTGTTATGATGTGTAGTTGGTCCTAATTGAAAATGGTGCAGATTAGACATTCAATATGGCAGCCATTTTGGCTGTTTATAATTTATTTTAATTTTTGTGGTCAAACACATTCATACCATGGCTTAGATTGTTCTAAATGAAGACCAGTTTTGTTAGACATCCACTGTGGCTGCAAGCATAACAGTATTGGATTGTTTTAAAAATCAACACTTATTCAAATATTATTCTCAGGATTGTAATGATACATTGTACAAATGAAGAGGCTGAGGTTTTTATTGATTGCCTATATGGCATGCAATTTATTTATTTATTAATCTTTGACATTAAAAAGACATTGCATAGAAAAATTATTCAAATTAATCTTGTTAAAAAACTGCAATTTTCACATGTGGATTTGGGGGGATTATAATTTTTAATTTACTGTATACAGAACTTTCCATTTCTTTGTTCACAGCATGATAGTGTTCTTGGTTTTACCATCATTCATATTAATACGGATGCTAAAGGAGTATAGCTTTTAGTTCATCTGTCCATATGGCCATGAGAGCTTGTGGTATAGCTGTTCATTGTGTATTGCCATTTGTTTCTGTTTACAATTGTTACCATATTTTCTACATGTTCTCAGAAAGCAGAAACAAGTTTTTTTATCCATCCAAAAACATGAAAAGATATCTTGTTCATTGTCAAAAGCAGATAAGTAAATGAAGGAAAAAAAACCCAAGCAACCAAAGACACACATGATACTAGACTGTGCTTTAGTCACACTGGACATAATCAAAATGTGTTTACATTGATAAATGAAAATCAAAATAGCTAGCCTGATTTCATCTAGTTTGTTCAGGTCCACAAGAAAATGCAGTCATATTGAAACATATAAACTTCACTTGTGAAAAAAGGAATCCACCATGTTTTAAACTCTTACCATCATCTACCACATGTGATAATTTAGATAAATATCTCCAGAAGATTGCAGATTTTGCCCTTAATAAAACACTGGAAATCAATATTCATGATAAATCTTTATTGTCATTTTCCACAGTTATTGCTCTAGCTTTTTTGGGAAGTGAGTGGGAGAGCAGAGTGTTGGTCCTAAATATCAGAGTCCATGAACCCATTCAAGTTTATACTGTCTGGTACAGTAAAACCTGTCTTGAGAGACCACTGCTATGAGAGACCACCTGTCTTGAGAGACCAGGTTCTCCATGTAAAGATTTAGAGATTATATAGTGTTATAACCTGTTATGAGAGACCACCTGTCATGAGAGACCATTATGTTTTGGCAGAAGGGGTGGTCTTTCAAGACAGGTTCCACTGTACTGACATTTTTATAAGATGAAGAGCAGCTAAATTACATTCCAATAGTTGAAAATTCACGTCAGTATTTAAAATTAATAAAATAAGGATTTATTTTTGTCAGGTTATCTTAATGTAGGTTATTATTAACTGAAACAAATTCCTTTATAAATGACTAGTTTGTGATCCAGTATATGTCAGAGTGTTAAAAAAATTGTTAGGTGAAGACTTTCACATATTGAATGATTGATCTTCTGTTCTATTAAAGGGTAACCTATTCTTCTAATATTTTGTGATTTAAATTATTTTTCTAAAGGTGAATAACATAGTTTGAAGCAAATGTTATTTAGTTAAATCAATGTCAGTGAACTAATGAATTTGTGAAACATGGTTCTGACAAACTTTTCAGCAGTTAGAATCATGCATGTAACTTGTTTAAGTTATTTCTAATGACACAAAAGCTATTTCTTTAATATCCAAAAGCTATTTCTTTAATATCCAACAGCTATTCCTTTAATATCCAAAAGCTATTTCTTTAATATCCAAAAGCTATTCCTTTAATATTCAAAAGCTATTTCTTTAATATCCAATAGCTATTTCTTTAATATCCAAAAGCTATTCCTTTAATATCCAAAAGCTATTCCTTTAATATCCAAAAGCTATTTCTTTAATATCCAATAGCTATTTCTTTAATATCCAATAGCTATTTCTTTAATATCCAAAAGCTATTTCTTTAATATCCAAAAGCAGTACTTCTTCCATTTCTTAGCATTTTAGAACAACAGTTGTGTCCAGAAACAGTGGATAAATCTGATTCTTTTAAACTATTTGTCAAAAAGATTGTTGTCCTGATAAACAATGAGAAAATATGTGTTTATAACTCAAGAGCCATTTGTCTAATTTGTACATAGTTTTACAGTGAATAATGTGTAAATAAGACCTAGATTTGTTGAAATGATGCTGGTCCATCATCCAGTATGACTCCATTACATTACAAAGGTAGTTCAAAAGGCTCAGACTGAACAGGCTGCTTTGAGTTCTATCACCTTGTCAAAATGATTACACATTTCAGCTAATCTAAACATTTTCCTCCATCAGTATTATAACTATATATTTCCATTCAAGAGATACAAAGTCTGTGATTGCTAACAAATTTCATACATACATCTGAATTGTCATTATCTGTTAATTGTTAATTGATTTAACTGCTTAATAATCCTGGGTTGATAGAAAAGTTGACAGACATTACTGATTAATAGGTGCTTTTAATGTATGAAAAGTTGTGAACTGTCAGAGAAAACTACAATTACAATTAGAAAAGCAATGACGTAGCTCACCTCTACTTTCACTAGTCTCCAGCAGCCATTCCAGACATTGCCATGCAGAAACCTAATTCTGAGAGAATTAATCTTGGCCCATTTTCGATTTAAGATTTTTATTTTTCATTAAAATTTTTAATCATTTACAAATTTGAAATTCAAGTTTGTGATTGACAATATATAGCCAGAATTGTGCTGACGATTGTCAAATACCTACTTGACTACACATTTATCTACCCATCAACCTAGATACCTACTTGGCTACACATTTGTCCACCCATCAACCTAGACACCTACATGCCTGCTGTCACAAGGCATAAAAGACATATTGTTCTTAAAATCTGCTTGAAAAGCTATTATCATTGTTCACCACTACAAGCCCGGTATTACTGGGTGAAAGTCAGTCTTGGAGTGAGTCAGCAGTACATACCTCATGAATCAATAATTACCTTCATTAACCACTGCAGGTGAGGCCTCACAATGAAGTAAGACAATTGCAAACAACGGTAAAAGCAGATATAAATATATCCCCTGTCAACGTGTGTGTAATGGCTTCATTTGATGTGCCATTATGAGTTTATCTTTCTTCCTATGAGAAATAAAAATTGTATATGGATTTGATATAATTTAAATTTACTGGTTTGTCGGTGATACCCTTATTAAATGAGTTTATCCATCCAACTGAGGATACATGTTAACACAGCATAAAGAATATAGACATTTTCTTCAGTCACTCAGACAACTTTGACTTTGTATAAAGTGTTTTTTTTTAATATATTATAACTTTAATATTTTTCCATCAACATCATTAAATTATTAATTGTAGTTCAAAAAAATGTAATTGGTTTATACTTACATGACAGTTATATATGTACAATATAAATTTAATGGCTGCAAATACATAATGAAAGATTTATTTTAATTTTTTTAAATACTGAAGCTATACTAGAAATTCTGATAATTATTAGGTATGCTTAACTTTGCAAGAACAGAAAGAATGTTTTTTTTTCTTCAAGCAAAATGTCATCTTTAAGTTTGTGAGGATGTTCGTTTTTTCTCATAGATCATCACCAATGAGCTGCAAATTTGACCCGATTTTTCACCATTGAAAATCTTTATTTCATGAAATATCCTTGTGTGTAGTAGTTAAAACCCATTAATGTACGATGTGCAAGCATCTTGCAGTCAGGTAGGAAAGTTTCAGAAATATTGTTGAGAATATTTTTCAATAAATCCATTGCTAATGCTACTGGATCCACCATTTTTATAATATTTTGTGAGCCGGAACAACAGTAACTAAATAAGTGGAGCTTATCTTACAAAATTGGAACTATCCATTGATTTTGGAGTAAAAAAAGTCAAAGGTTTAGGTCACTGACTTAAAGAAAAATAATAGTTTTTACAGAATATCTTCAGTTCTCGACCACATACCTTAACCAAAGTTTGTGAAGGGCTTGCACATAAAGTATGGAAGAGGCCTGTTGATATCAGGCCCAGACATTTAAAGGTCAGGGTCATTGTGGCTCAGGAAAATGAGTTTTGATAATGGGTAAGTTTCTCGATGAAACATTATGGATGACTTGCACTGGGGGTAATGAAGAAGCATATAGTTTCAGGGTTCTGAAGGTTAGAGGTCATAGTTATGGCAAATCTAATGAGAAAATAATCATTTTTGCACATTAAGTTTTTTTCAAATATATGTACTTGACTAAAAGTCTAGGTTATTGTGACCTGTAAATAAATATTCGCCAGAGTCAACCATTGCATTACTTTATGTCTACATCAAGGACTACAGTTTAAATACTGGACATGCATATAATGTGCAGTATTGCTGCTTACATGATTAACTTTTTTCTCCTTTGGAGACAGTCCACATACCAAGAACCTGTTTTTCTTTTGCATCTGTCCAGTGCCTATCTGTTATTGCAATGGCAGAAATCTTGAAAATCTTGTTTAGCTACTTCTCTGGAATAGATGACGTTATTGACATAAACATTTACTGAAAGACATGATATGTAGTTCATCCTAAATAAAAATGGTTGCAAGCAGCCCCCCCCTCCATGGATGTTATGGTGGCCATCTTGAAAATTGGATCACTTCCTCTCGTAAATATATGGTCATATCTACCTTGGTAACAATGGTGCTGTCATAACAAAATGGGTGTTTTAGTAAAAGAGTTATTCACTTTATTTGTTTTTATGTTATCAAACTTACTAAAAGTGCATAAATATTTATATATATTCAAATAATAGAAAACAGCATAATTTTAAGCATAGAGGCTTACATTTTCACCATATATTGCCCCAGCTGTAAGCACAGTCTGTTTTATGATGGCACATGTGATCGTTATAAACTGTGCTGTAAGTTCAGATTCTGTTTTTTTTCTTCTCATTCTAAAATAATAATAGTAGCACCCACTCAGATAGAACCATATGATCAGATGTTTCTTGTATCATGTCATTTAATTGGTTCTGAATCAACACTAGTGCTGACCGCTAGCATAGCTGCACGTTTTGAAAACCAGACCTAATTGACCATGGGGTCAAGTTCATTGAACACAGTGTCTTGTAGACAGACACAAATGAATTTTAACCAGACTTTATATTTAGTTGCATTCCAATGAAGAAGCTTGTAGAACCTTGACATTCATTTAAGGTCAAAGCACATTGACCTTTAGAAAAATAAAAATCGTGTGTTAATATACCACAGATGAACTACATGTGTTTTCATGTATCATTCTTGAGGGCTTTGACGTTGTTTGCTATTATTGGTAAAATATAGTTCAGCATTTGTTATCTGAGATTGATTATTTTTTGTATAACTACACATAATAACCTTGAATTATAAATGCATATCATTAACATAAAAATTATTGATGTGTAAATCACACAGATTCAGTGAAAAATGTTTGCAGATTTATACCACTTATTAGTGGTGGCATTGATTTTAGTGTAAGATAAACTTTGAGCTGTAGACAGAACTCAGAGAGCACAAAACAAACACTTACTTTGCATGGATGACCAATGACCATTGCAAAAGTTAAAGCTAATAATCATTCCAGTGACTGCGGAGGTGAAGAACAGGCAGGTAACTAACTACTGCACTAAACTAATCACTTATCCTTAATATTTCTTAGATTGTAATACTTGATGAACCCACTTCTGGCATGGATCCAGCTGCCAGACAACAGACATGGGAAATCTTGCAGAAATTTCGTTCTGGAAGGACCATGATATTGACAACACATTTCATGGATGAGGCTGACATCTTGGGTGATCGTATTGCTATCATGGCCAATGGAGTTGTTAAGTGTGCAGGAAAATCGATGTTTCTTAAGAAAATTTATGGTAATGATTATTAATATTTTTATTTTACTGGCCTGATGGAGTATATAACTGATAGACAGTGATTTTCTTCTAACAGAAAGGGCACTGTCTTTGAATGGTGTGACTAATTCTTCCCAATGTGCATGCTCATTATTTTAGCCCAACTGGTTTTAGACAAGAACGGACCATGCAGTGACCTGTTATCCATCCATTGGCACAAGTTTGTTATCACTACTTGTCCTAAACTATTTGGATGATTAAACTTTACACACATTTAGAAGTCTCACTGATCCTAATTAAGAATGGTGTTGCACACATTCAATATTGTAACCAGGGTGACCATCTTGCAAATCATGTTTTTGCTATTCCTCTTGATTTAATGGTTGTATTGACATAGGTTATTCACCCAATGACTTCTAAGAAGTAGTTGGTCCTAAAAAAATTGGTGCCAATTCTGAAAACCAGTCTTGGCAATTTTGTTACCACTACACTTGAACAGATAGTCGTATTTACATGGGGTTTTCAGAAAAAGACTTGTTTTGATGTCCAGTTGAGCCAAAATTAACAAGAGGCACCAGGTGGCAGAGTGATCTTGAGCGCTAACCTTTACAGATCACTCACCTCCAGTCATGACAAGGCAAAGATGGGTATGTAAGAAAACTTGTCAGTAGTTTTTGTTAGTAGTTCTTCTTGGGTTCATACTCTGCTAGATATACTGCCTATCAAATGCTGAAAAATGACATTAAACCCACAAAAGAAAACCAAACTTGATATTGCTGATCTAGCATTCAATATGGCCACAGTGAAAAGCCTATCACTACTCACCCTTAAGGTACGCTCATATTGAAAGACTTATTATGTTGAGTTGGTCCTAAATGAAAATGTTGCCAATCTGACATCTAGTGTGGCAAGAAAAAGACCAGCTTAAAAACATTTTTGGTATACCTCATTAACAGCTGTTTTCATCAAAGTTGACTCTTCAGTCAGTCATAAATGGAAATGGTCCTAATCAGGTATTCTTAAGATTTATTATGGTGTCTAGTAAATGAAAATGATGCTAATGGTCACCAACATTGGTGGCCATCTTGAAATTCTTGTTATTACTACTTGAGGAATGACAGTTGTTGCAATATGGGGTTTTCACTGACAGACTTATTTCAGTATTTAGTTGATTTCATATGGTGATGACCAAATCTACAATATGGCTACCTAGGTAACCATCTGACATATTTTGTTACAGTTGCTTCTTATAGATATGGTCATATCTACATGTGGTTTTTACAAAACTTCTGACTATATGTAGCTGATCAAAATGGTAAAAGATGCCATTGTGTCATCCCAGATGTTTTGAAAATTCTAGTAATTATTATTAATATTATTAACTTCTTGTAAACATATGGCCTTATCGACAGTTAAGAGCATTTTCTGGCAGTATGTTATTACTGTAATTAAAGAAGGCTGATCTGACCTCCCAAAATTGCCAAGTTGAATATCATTTTATGCTTGCTTCTGAATAAATGGTATTGTCAACAGGGAGTTTGACTAAAACAATATTATAGCAGTATCTTGCTGGTTCTGAAGGAAAATGCTTTTGATATGTCATTTCTTTTACTGTCATTATTTAATTGGTTCTAAATAAAAATGGTGCACATGTGACCCTCATCACATCTGCACTTGTGTAAATATGCTTTATAAACCAGACCTGATTGAAAGGTCATTGCTTGTGTTTTTGTTCTTCAGTATTCTTATAATCACAGTGGCTGGCTGTATTCATTCTTGCATTTATTTTAAGGTGTGGACCTTGGTTCAGTTTTTTAGTTGTACTGCCTTGTGAGTATGATAAGTATGAGTGAATTTTAATAAGTTTGGAATATGAAAAGTATGAAGGGAGTATAATCAGTTTGGAATATAATAAGTATGAAGGAAGTATAATAAGTATGGAGTATAATATATATAATAGGCATGAAGAGGGTATAATAAGTATGAATAGAGTATAATAAGTATGAATGGAGTATCATAAGTAATAAGGGAGTATGATAAGTATGAAGGAGTATAATAAGTATGGGGTATGATAAGTGTGAAGGGAGTATGATAAGTATGAAGGGAGTTTTATTAGGTTCAGTTTCTGGATGTAACAGATGCAGTCCTTGAAATGTTACCATTTAAATAAGGTTTCATCTCCACCCTTATAAAACAAAAGATCCTGTTTATAGATTTAATCAAGCATATCATGTTGGTATATTATGCATTGTCTAAGTCAAGTTCAGCGAATTTCTGTTGATGAGACCAAGTTCAACGTCAAAGCATTTTGTCTTGCTTTTATAGGTATCTTGCGAGCATGTTAAAAATATTTTGTTACCAAATTTGGTATGTGGATGTGTTTTTTAAAGAATAGCAGAGATGATTCCTTTACTCTGCATTTAAAAATAATATAAGGACAATATAAATATATTTATCTTGGATTTTTGGAAAGTCTTTTAGGACCATAGAATGTAATGTCATCAAAGGTATTCTTGTTTTTCTAATAACCCTCTGTCTTTAATAATTCATATTGCAGGTGCTGGTTACCACATGGTCATGGTGAAAAACAAAAACTGTAATGTTGATAGAGTAACAGCTGTTGTCAATAGCTATGTACCTACAGCAACACTTGAAAGTGAAATCAGTGCTGAGGTGTCATATCTTCTTCCATTTGATCAGAGCAACAAGTTTGAGGCCTTGTTCAAGGAAGTGGAATCCAAGATGGTGGAACTTGGCATCAGCAGCTTTGGGACATCTGCCACAACAATGGAAGAAGTCTTTTTGAAGTGAGTTGTCACTAAGGATGGTTGTCATGCCTGTTATAACATTTTTGGATATAAATTATTTTTCATGGGGTAGCAGTTTTAGTGGATTTTATAATTGCTAGAAACTAGATTCAAAGACCCAATTAATAGTGATATATCTGTGGAAACAAGATAGCCCATTCCCCAGCTGCTGAACTGAAATGCCAATGGAAATGTAATTTTTTAATAAGACTAAAGCAACTCCTACCTACAGTAATAATGAATTTATAGTATTTCAAGTACGCTTGATAAATTCTCTTTATTATAAAACAATATAGGTCACAATTTTGAGAATATAAGCTTAAACCATCAAGATCTTAGACAAATTCAATAATGGGAAAGATTTATTCATACACTGAGTTGATGTTGGACAAGTTCAATAATGGAAAAGATTTATTCATACATTGAGTTGATGTTGGACAAGTTCAATAAAGGGAAAGATTTATTCATACATTGAGATGATGTTGGACAAGTTCAATAATGGGAACGATTTATTCATACATTGAGGTGATGTTGGACAAATTCAATAATGGAAAAGATTTATTCATACATTGAGTTGATGTTGGACAAGTTCAATAATGGGAAAGATTTATTCATACATTGAGGTGATGATGGACAAGTTCAGTAATGGGAAAGATTTATTCATACATTGAGTTGATGTTGGACAAGTTCAATAATGGGAAAGATTTATTCATACATTGATGTGATGTTGGACAAGTTCAATAATGGGAAAGATTTATTCATACATTGAGGTGATGTTGGACAAGTTCAGTAATGGGAAAGATTTATTCATACATTGAGTTGATGTTGGACAAGTTCAATAATGGGAAAGATTTATTCATACATTGAGTTGATGTTGGACAAGTTCAATAATGGAAAGATTTATTCATACATTGATGTGATGTTGGTTAAGTTCAGTAATGAGAAAGATCTAAACATATATTTAGGTGATATTTGGACAAGTTCATTGTTGAGAGAAATCTGTACATATATTGAGGTGATCTTTGGACAAGTTCATTGTTGAGAAAAATCTGTACATATATTGAGGTGATCTTTGGACAAGTTCATTGTTGAGAGAAATCTGTACATATATTGAGGTGATCTTTGGACAAGTTCATTGTTGAGAGAAATATGTACATATATTGAGGTGATGTTTGGACAAGTTCATTGTTGAGAGAAATCTGTACTTATATTGAGGTGATATTTGGACAAGTTCATTGTTGAGAGAAATCTGTACATATATTGAGGTGATCTTTGGACAAGTTCATTGTTGAGAAAAATCTGTACATATATTGAGGTGATCTTTGGACAAGTTCATTGTTGAGAAAAATCTGTACATATATTGAGGTGATCTTTGGACAAGTTCATTGTTGAGAAAAATCTGTACATATATTGAGGTGATCTTGCATCTGATTATCTGAGTTTGTTATGACTTTGGAGAAACCATACTGCATATTTGATTTAGAACAGAAATATGATATAGTCTAATATCATGAAAATTTCATAGCTCAGTAATGAGCAAGATTTATGCAGCTAACTGACTGAGCTTGTTACCAGTCTGGAGATGATATTTCTGATCATATTTTGATCACACTTGAAAAATAAACTTATATGATCAACGAAAGGTCATTTTGAGACAAAGCGATGCCATCAGTACAAATGCAAGCCCTTTTCCTATGTGATAATTTTGAAAAATATTCTGTATTAAACAGCTTGATGTTTTTTGAAAGTATTTGCCATTCAGTTTGTTTTTGAGATTTTCTTTTTGCCTTGAACCCAGAATGTTTGTGGCTATGGGTGACTTGCTTTACTTCTCAGTTGACTGTTAGTACTTTGTTGTCTAGATACTGTGAAGTAACTAGGTATGGGCAGTGTACCAGCCTTATGCATCAATTTCAAGAACCACACATAATTCACAAATATATTCATATCAGTTATTATTAAACAATAATAACTGAAAAATATGAGGACAATTTATGAAACGTTTCCTTGCTGCCTGCCTCCATATTGGTGTCTATTTCTCTTTGTATGGTAGTTCACACTACACAGTTCTGATAATTATTCTTAGTCATAACGTTTGCCACCACTTACATTCCCAACTTGCGATTGTGATGATTTTGCATTTTTAGACCTTGCTAATAACTTTTCCAGATCTGGTGAATGGAATTTGATCATATTTGACAGAAAGCATCCTAGCATGAAGATCTGTCAGATTTATATTGAATGATGTTGAACTGTCATCAGATATTGTCACTATTACAAAAATAGAAAAGCTTTGAAGCAGCAACTTCTCCAACACAGCTGAAAAGAATTTGAACAAACTTGACAGAAAACATCCTTTCAAGACCTTTCAGATTTGACTTGTTCACAAAAACTGCTCAGATCAAACAGAGAGCTCCTGGCATAAAAGATTTTCAAGTTTATACCAGTGATGCCAATTTGAAATTAAATATAGCTAAACATAACTAAAAATAGAAAAACCTATAACTTCTTCAAAGTAATTACTTAACTGACTTTGACAAAAACTTTTCTGCATTGAACATGTCAAATTTATATTACTAGCACCATTCTGCAACCAAATCTTACTGGCATTACTAAAAGAGAAAAACATTTATACAACTTTATGTAAAAGAAAATAAAAAAGATAAAAATAAGAATCTGAAAACAGAAAGCATCCTAGCATAAATTCATTTAAAATTTGTACAAATAAAGCCAATCTGCGAAATAATATGGCCCAAAATTAAAAACAAAATGTCTTCAGTTGCTGCCAAGCTGGCAACTAATATAGCTATTATTACCAAAATTAAAACATAATCTGTCTTCAAATGCTGTCAGTTTGCTATGATATATGGTCCCATTACAAAGAGAAAAATCTGAAGTGACTTATTTGTAGCAGCTCAGTAAAACTTTAATTTACTGCCAGTGTGGATATGTGAGAAAGCTGCCAGTAGCTTCCCATGGGTCAAGGGTTGTTACCAGGATTTTACTGGGCTTTTCCTCTGACAGTTATATTGGCTGCCATACATAGCCTATCTTGTGCTGAGAAGTGGCATTAAACCCCAAACTCAACAAGAATTTATATATAAAATTGAATAAGCATTTTACTTTCTCATCATTAATAAGAAACAAAAGTTTGCAACTATGTTCTTCCAAATTTCATTGTAGTAACATTCATTCATTCAATTAGGTAACAAGTGAAATCATAATCAAAAGATGACATCATTTCAAACTGGGAAGTAATCGTGGCTTTTTGACAATCAGCTGGCCTTATCAATGTTGTGAAATACGCATTATTGAACAGCTGATATGGTCTTCCACAGAACTCTTACTTTCAGTGTCCCTATAGTCATTTACATCTTCATATTGCATTGCTAATGGATTTCTTTTTGATATATGTTATCAATCATGACACATTAATAGCGTGATGTTGACCTTGCAAATCCTGCCCTACAAAACTTGTTTTTTGCCAGAAAAGTGCTAAAAGTCATCTGACCACCTAGATGGGAGTGAGTTAAGTAATTTCCCCTTGGATAAATGGATTTGTTCTAACTTCTGTCCATACTTAAATTACTTCCACTGATGCAGAACCATGCTCTTTTGAAGAGCTCACAAAGCCATTGGCCATTAATTGCCTTTATCAAATTTGAAGATTTCTAAGGAGTTGTCTCACACAGGGAAGTATATTCCAGCTTTGTATCTAGTTCTTGCTTTGTTCTCTCAGAGACAAAGAATTCACACATTCTTGCTCATACTTTGCCACATGATATATGTTGACTCCATTTTAATTAATAGAGTAAGTCAATTCAGATCTTAGCATTTAACCTAGTTTTTGAATTCTGTTAAGTAATTGTCTGGTATTGCATACTTTCATGTAATTATTGTTAATTATAGTCAACATTTGTGTTTGTCATTTTGCATCCTTGTCACTTGTTCATGCAGTGCTTGATTGGATCCACCTGTATATGCTTTTGTTTACCTGTCAATAGTTACAGGTGTCAGTGGCTAAGCACATGGGTATGGATGCTTTAAGCTGGCTGAATATGGGTCATACAGATCTTCTCAGTGGTACCTATAAGAACAATTCTTGCTTGGTTTGTTGACCAGTCATGGCATCAGAAATTGATTGGCTAAAATCAATTCTGGCTCCAACACAGACTCAGCTGATACCAAGGGGGACCAATATATTATAAAATATTCTGTCTTACCCAATCCTGGCATCATGAATCTATTACTGGTATGGAAACTCGAATGGTCTCCCCAGTATTGACTGGCAGGTGTCATTACTGTTGGTGGACAGCAACAGCACCATCCTCAACTTCCACCTTGTGAAACAGAAGTATTTCGACATGAACTGCTTAAAGAAACCAGATGAAGATATACCAGCCAAGAAAATATCAAGTTTTTAAGGGAATGTAGCTTGTATAATAAATTGTAACTATGTTTTAAGGATTTTACATGTATTTACATTTTTCTGTTATTTTATATAAATTTTACAGAATATTTTATTTTGTGTTTAGTATTGGTATTGTATTTTAGTGCTTACATTTATTTGGATTTGTTTGTCTTCATAAATATGTGTGCAATCATTTGTATGTTGTTTTAAAAATGTTACCTTGGCAGGCACTACATAGCTGCTTTTGTGCTGATGAGCCGTAAGACATTGCTGTGTACATTTATCATAGTGTGTCATGGCTTACCAGCATGGCTCAAGCTATTGTGACAGTGCAGTCCCAGATACTGGCTGTACTAGACCTGGACCATTGATGAATCAGACAGAATATATAAGACAGCTCCAGCACTGGCTTTGACTAAGTTATGGTCTCTCACAGCTTACCAGCACTGGTTTTGACTAAGTTATGGTCTCTCACAGCTTACTGGCACTGGCTTTGGCTAAGTCATGGTCTCTCACAACTTACCAACATGGTCAAGGTTATAGTGACCATATAGTCTTGGATGCCATATCCAGAATGTTGTCAGTTCACTGAGTGACCATCTGAATCCCATTATGGCCAGACACTAAGTCTAGTTTGCCATCCTTTGTGATATGCTTGTCAGTAGACATCTCTGTCACCTCATTTTTAGGTGCGTCAGGGCTCGTAATTTTTAGCTCAGTCATCTTTTCTTCATCTAATGATGTCCAGAGATGAATCAACTTCCACACATGAGCGTTTTCCCCATTTCCTCCTATGCCATCAGTGGCTATGTTCAGATTCCATATACGCCTCAGATAAGTCATACCAAAGACTTACAAAAATGGTACTAACAGCTGCCTCGCTTGGCACTCAGCATTAAGAGGTTAGTGTTAGGACTTAACAGCCTGGTGTCAGGATAATGTGACTGGGTGGGACATCATGCTACATGTCTGCGGCATGATGCCCCAGTGCTAGACATCACTATAAACTGCCACACTGCAGACATCATAGCGATATGACTCAAAAATTGTTAAAACTATGTTAAAAAGTCCAAATCACACACAGTTTCCATATTTGTCTGTCTGTTAGTCAAAAAAGACCCTGTCAGACAGAAAATACTTTCTCGACACTCAACATCTTGTTTGAAATTGCAACAGAATCTGTGTTTGACTTGGTATTCATGGCTGTATTTCAGCAATCTGAACACAGGCTTTATTCAGTGATAGCCCCTAGGTCACACTTGGGAATCATTGTCTTGGATGGCATGTGTTCTGGAAAGTGCAGTGCAGCACATGCTTGCCAGTTTCATAGTAGCATCAGTGTAAACTGACAACATGCAGAAAAGATGCCTTTCTTTTCACTTTAAAAGAACTTCAGAAAGACCATATATATATTGCTGCCCCATCAGCAAACCTGCTATGTCATAGTCATGTCAAGTTTTAAAAACAGGTTGACAGAGAGCTACAGCTCACAATGTTCTTGAACTAAGCTCTTGTTTCAGAGAATATATCAGGAACCATTCTGACCTCAGGCATGATCAGTGTGAGGTACATGACTTGTTAGTAGATTTAAACTCTATGCAGCTTGGTTATGATGACTCATTTCCCTGCTTTAATATTGCTAATAACAGGCTCCCACTCATGGGGAATCAGTTCTTTGTTGTGTAAACCTTTTTCTTCATTGTACCTTCACTTAAGGGGCATCAACAGGACCCTGTAAAAGCTTTGAAGTGGTACCTTAGGTGAACTGAGCCAGTAAGAATTGGTAGATCTCATTCATTTGTTCCACTGAAAGAGATCAAGGATATCTCATATTAGAATGTATTGTCTTGGCAATGCATTTTAAAAGCTAGCCCAAGACCATTTGAGTTTCTTGTGTATATCATCTATCAAGATTAGGGCAGTAGCTGCCAGCATGGCAGTCCAACACAAAATGTTTCTGAATTTAAGTCCTCTAAGCCATGTTGGCTGCAGTATGTGATGAATTTTCTTTCCTTTTTACCTCTAAGACATTTTTTTCTAAAGTGATCAATTTTAGCTGGTGGGCCAATAGCAAAATTACAGCAGGCTGGGTCATTCAGCAGTTTCATAAAGATATGGCCACTCAACTTCTGCTAGATTTGTGCAGGATAATTTCTTTCCTTACAATCAATATCTGGGCATGAGGAGACGATTACTTGTTCCCATACCACTCCAAGATATGAAGCTGCTTAACAAACATTAGGAAATTGGGGCATTCACTAAGATAGGGAAAGTAACTCCCTCCACCTCCTACCTGTTCTTCTAACATTCTATGAAAGGGTAACATAAAATGTTTGAAGCAAAATAAGTTTCTTTGACAATAGAGACCCAATTAAACAGGCCGACCCTCCCAGTCATCCCAGCAGTTACATTTTAAATAAAAACACACACACACATATATTTAGTAGTACCTGAGGTATGGTTAGGATGTACCACCAACCCCTCTTTCCAGTGGGAGATCACTCTTGTCCAACTTGCCTAGGTGGACTGACAACATTAGCACTTACTGCATATAAGCTTGGGAGGGCTGGATTTTTGAGGCGTTGGTCATATTCCTCATGCATTATTATCAGGTAGGTATTATTGAAGAAACATTTAACTCAAAACTGACTTCTTTTCAATGTAATCAGTACCTTCATATGTTGTACAGGGTTGGTGAAGGGGCAGACGATGAAGAAAATGGTGTCCTTAATGGTCCTCTGTCCAAGAAAATGATGTTTGACAACCCAAACTTTGAAAGTACTGAGAGGGGAGCAAGTACAGTCAAAGTGGCCCTTGACAATGGGAAGACTAACCCTTCCTCTCGTAAAGGCTCTCCCACTAGCAAGGTGTCTCCCTTGAATGGTCATGTGACAAATGGTGTGGCAGGAATGGAGAATGGATTGGACACTGTAGCTTGGGGTGATGACAACACAGTTTATTACACCAGTAAGATTCTTTTAAGAAAAATATTTCTTCTGTATTCTGATACAGGGTACATCAGAGGGTTGAGTTGAATAATTTGGCCTAAACTGGCCAGCTGCTTTCTGTTATTTTTACTATAGTGTGTAGTATATAAACTGATCTGAGCATCTTTACCCTGACCCTAATCTGCCCTTGTTGAATCTTGACAATTTTATGCTCCTTCCAGTTCCAGCAAGTGTTTTATGTATCACTGTTCTACCACAGTATTGTTTGACTCTCCCTGGTACATGTTTTTGGGAGGAAATTGTAGCTTTACTCTGTTGGTCATAGACTAGAAGAATTTATGGGATGGCCTGATGTCTATCAGTCCATCAGCTCAAGTTTGTTGTCACAACTTTTATTAACATGTGGCCATGAAAGTTCCAACATATATTAATTCAGGATGTTTTTGGTTCCAAATGTTAATTGTTCTGTGCAGACAACCAATATAACAGTCTTGTTATTGCTACCTAATGGAATGTAACATTTTGACATGGGATTTTCACCGCGAGACTTCTTATGATGTCTAGCTGGTAACAAAAAAATGAAGCCGATCTGAAATCCAATATTGCCAGCATTGTAGCTATCTTGGAAACCTTGTTGTGGTTATACATTCAGAATGGATGGTCATATCAACATGTGGTTTGCATCAAAAGAATTCTGACATGTTTTTTTAATACAAAAACAACTTTTCTTTTGTTGCATGGAGGGTTCCAGATGAAATGATGCAGATGCTAACATCCAATAAGGCCACGACAGCAAAAATCTGGAAAATCTTGTTGCATCTCCTGAAGGGAATGCCATGTTGACATGAGGTGTTCACCAGAATCTTTTTAATGCTATTTAGTTGGTCCTAAACAAAAATGATGTCAATCTGCTGTCCAGTGTTGCTGTGGCCATCTTGAAATTGTTGTTGTTACTATTTCTCAGGATCGGATGGTCCTACTGACATGGGTTTTCACCAAATAGACAATTGCCATATTGAAAATCTTGTCACTACTTTCTCTGAATAGATGGTCATACTGACATAGGGGTTTTTACCAAAAGACTTCTGATAATGAAAATGGTACCAATGTGATATCCATTATCTCCATCACAAACAGCTGGTTTGACAATCTTGCAATCAGAGAGAATTAATTGACATGGTTTTGTTGCTCAGCAGTTTAAAGGAAAAAATGGTATTATCATTAATTCCTGGATTTTTTTAAAGCCAGTCGAATGTCAGTCCCATAAAGGGACTCGTATATGTTAAAAATTTACAGTATATATACATCAGCTTGTTTTTATAACTTTGGATGAATAGGGCTGAGAAAACAAAATCTCCCTAATGTTCTGGTAAATGGCATCAGTGTTAAACATTTTGTTTTGTATGATATTATCTACACATATATGGCTTATTTTGTTCATGTCAGATGTAAAGGAATCTCCAGGTAAGTCAGCATATTTTAATTTGGTGTTGTTGATCTAACTCATTTACTACACAATGATTTTATTTTGAACTTGGATGTTTTGGTTGCAGTTTTTGGTTACTTGTTTAACAATGACAAATCTGGTTCATAACGCTAACTTACTCTGAACCTTGTAAAAACTGTATTATAATTGATATAATAATCACTGAATGCTAATTTAGGGCTAAAATGGTGTACATTTCTCTATCATTGAAATTAGTTGATGTTTTCTATTTTCTTGTTTTCAATATGGTTAAAAAGATGAAAAATAAAATTGTATATACTTCCCTAGGACTTTAATATGCAGTTTAGATTTATATCAAGTTTTTTAAGAGATACCTACTGAAAGAAAAAGTATTTTAACATGTAGTTACTAAAAGAAAAAGTATTTTAGCATAAAGTTACTTTAAGATAAAACATTTTGACATGCAGTTACTGGAAGATAAAATATTTGACATGTAGTTACTGGAAGATAACATATTTAACATGTAGTTACACGAAGATAAAGTATTTTAATATGTAGTTACAGGAAGATAAACTATTTTAACTTGTACTTGCTGGAAGGGAAAGTATTTTGAGATGTTTCTGGAAGATAAAGTATTTTAACAAATGGTTACTGGAAGTAAAGTATTTTAACACATAGTTACTGGAAGATAAAGTATTTTTAGATGTATATACAGGAAGATGAAGTATTTTAAGATGTTACTGGAAGATCAAGTATTTTAACAAGTAGTTACTGGAAGATAAAGTATTTTAAGAAGTAGTTACTGGAAGAAAAAGTATTTTAACACAGTTAACTGGAAGATAAAGTATTTTAACACATAGTTACTTGAAGATAAAGTATTTTAACACACAGTTAACTGGAAGATAAAGTATTTCAACACATGGTTAACTGGAAGATACAGTATTTTAACACATAGTTACTGGAAGATAAAGCATTTTTAACACATACTGAAAGATAACATACTTTAACACACAGTTAACTAGAATATAAAGTATTTCAACACACAGTTAACTGGAATATAAAGTATTTTAACACATAGTTACTGGAAGATAAAGTATTTTAACACACAGTTACTGGAAGATAGAGTATTTTAACACACAGTTACTGGAAGATAGAGTATTTTAACACACAGTTACTGGAAGATAGAGTATTTTAACACACAGTTACTGGAAGATAGAGTATTTTAACACATAGTTACTGGAAGATAGAGTATTTTAACACACAGTTACTGGAAGATAGAGTATTTTAACACACAGTTACTGGAAGATAAAGTATTTTAACACATAGTTACTGGAAGATAGAGTATTTTAACACACAGTTACTGGAAGATAGAGTATTTTAACACACAGTTACTGGAAGATAGAGTATTTTAACACACAGTTACTGGAAGATAGAGTATTTTAACACACAGTTACTGGAAGATAGAGTATTTTAACACACAGTTACTGGAAGATAGAGTATTTTAACACATAGTTACTGGAAGATAGAGTATTTTAACACACAGTTACTGGAAGATAAAGTATTTTAACACATAGTTACTGGAAGATAAAGTATTTTAACACAGTTACTGGAAGATAAAGTATTTTAACACATAGTTACTGGAAGATAGAGTATTTTAACACACAGTTACTGGAAGATAAAGTATTTTAACACATAGTTACTGGAAGATAGAGTATTTTAACACATAGTTACTGGAAGATAGAGTATTTTAACACACAGTTACTGGAAGATAAAGTATTTTAACACATAGTTACTGGAAGATAAACACTTTAGAGCATCAGTGGCTGACACAAGCCTAAAAATGTTGAACAAAAGCCAATAGCTAGGAAAAATGCCATACAGAGTTACTAAAGTTCCCCAGATTAATGTTGTTGACCAATTCTGACACCAAGCACAGTCTGTCATACTATAAGATAATAAAGAGAGAAAATTAGTAACTTCAAAACACTCCGTTCCACACCCAACTCTCGATTTGTGGCTATTTCCATTAATGAAGGTTCTCAGCTATAATCAGTGCCACATTATACTCTTGATGTATATTTCTATTCATCAGTCCACAATTTTATTTTCTATGATGTTCCAAACTGAAGTTACATGCCCCACAGCATAAGAATTGTGTACATTTTTGCATGGTATGATGAAATTATATTCACCAACAAGCTGCCAATACTTATTAGATATATGACTCTATCAAATATTCCTTTATCAGTTTAATTACAGAGATAGATAAGAAAAACTTCTATTTACTGTTCCATTGAATTAACTCAGTGAATTCTATTCCATGCAGGAATTGCATACGTGTTTGCAAAATTCCACTGGTAATTTCATGAATACAAAATTTGCTGCATTTTGAGCGAAGAGTTCATTGGGGCACATACATTAGTGAGAAAAGATGATTGGTTCAAATTTTACTACTGTTTTTATTAACTTTATTTTTAAAAATTAAAATGTTATGTAGTGGAATCATTTTTATTTGATATAGTAGCTTTTGGAATGGAGGGTTTCTGTGTTATGAACCTTGCCTCTATTTAACTTGTGTCAGCCTCCTGTGCTTTAGAGTAGACAAATAACCATTAGTTTCATGTATATACAACCACTGTGAATACCACTAAACTGTTTTTACTTTGACTTGCCACAGATTTCCACCAACCCTTACCTCCCATACCAACACAGGATTTTAATGCAGGGGTATCCAATCATAAAGGTGCTTCTTTGTCTGGCAACAAGCCAGGTGTAAAAATGCAGAATAAGCGACTTGAGTATCTTAGTAAGTGTGGAAGTTTGGTCAGAATTTGTGTGCTTATAGTGTTGTCTCTGTACATTGCATTTCTGACTGGACTGCATGCTTTCCTGTCACTTTAATTTGTTGTGACTCTCAAAAGTTAGTAAATAATTGAATATTGTTATAATTAATTTTGACACAAACTTTTTTGCTTGAGTGTTGGCACAGCAAGCAGTGCATATCTTCTTAACACAGTAACACACACACATGTACAAAAGTACCCAGTAGAATTAATTTATAACTGTATGTAATAATTTTTGGTTGCAAAACTGTTATTAAATTCTCATCCTGCATACCCACCTATCTTTTGTATTTTAACTTGAGAAGAAAAGATTTGGAAAATTATCATACAGCATTGTTTGAGGAAAGAGTTGCGATAATTGCAAACTATTGCAGAACTATTTCATTTAATATAAATTTTAAGCATAACTGCAATACTCAACAAGAAGCAATAAAATCAGAAATAAAAATTTTACACAATTAATTAGATTAAACTGAAAATTTGTGATGCAAAAAATTAATTAGGACAAAGTTCAATTACCTGGTACCAATCAGTAAAAAGCTAACTTTTCAGACAATTTCTTTGCTTCTTTTTTTTATTTGGGGCTTATCAAGAGTCGTCATTCTTTGATCAGGCCTGTGAATGGCATGAGATTGGTACATAAGTATTGCTTCTCCAGCAATAGCAACATTAACAGTGTTAAGATTCTGCAGGTAAGGTTTTGAATGTTACATTTCTACAGCATCAGTGGCTGAAACTTTGGTGTGTACCACAACTATTTGCCTTAAGTTCATACCCTGATATTCCCACATTTCATTGTCCTGCCTGACAAAGCAGAATGCCACATAATCACAATGCCATTCACAGGTGAGACACCAAAGTTTTTGGGATACTTTTTAATGTAAGATACTAAACACTGTACTACCACCAATTTTAATATCTCGTTTTTAGCAATTTTAACATTTCATTTTCTCTCTTATTTGTTATGCCTGCTTTGTGTGTCCATGCAGTAATTTGAATGCTTACAATCTATTGTTACTAAACTATGCAGAGGACTTGGTATTGGAGAAAGGAAGAAGCCTATTGATAGCAGGGTCCAAAGTCAAAGGTCATTATCACTAACTGAAAGATAATAGTCTTCTCACAACAACAGGGTTCGCACAGTACCTTAAAAAGTACTTGAATTTCAATTCATCCTTGAAAAGTACTTGAAAATCATTTTCACCTTGAAAGGTCTTTCAAAAGTACTTGAAAATAAGCTTTGGTCCTTGAAAAATATAACATTAGTTGACAAAACGAGTGTATAAAAGTTTCTTTTCATACCATTATGTCATGTAATCAAAATAAAATGTTTTGCTATTTGGTTGGTTTCCAACACGTGACCAATCAGATACTTATAATTGTGCGCAGACCTGATTATAGAAAGGAATGAAAAGTGCACGAATCTTTTCCAGCGATCATTCTTCTGTCAGTTTATTTTGTGTGGCAGTCATACATCTTTGTACTTTAAATCATGGTGAATCAGCTGTTCAAAATCTTTAAACAAGATAATGAAAAATATTCACAAAAATGGTCACAACTTGTGCAGATAAAAAAAAATTATACATGGCAATTTCGTGGCTTATGATTTTAAGATGCCGCATGAATGCATCATATCATGCATCAAACTTATTCCCGAAATTGATTTTGTCCAATGTGTGCAACTTCAGGTACACATAAATCATGCAAAATGCTATTTATACAGTCAGTTGATGTGTTTTTGTGAAGTTTTTGTGAAGTATGTCGGAGAGAGAAGGTGGACTTCAGTAGCTTTGTAAACTTTGATCACTTGTGAATATTCAGAAGGCTACGTTAACACCCATCCACCAAGGGATAAACACATGTACATGGCATTGAGAATACAGAAGATATATCAGGGTATTTTTCTGCAAGAGCTTACTCATTTCACTTGGAGCAAAATGCCTGGGAAGTGTGTGTTCAACCCCGATTAGTGTCAAAAATAAGAATACAAGACCTGGTAATTAATTTCCCATATACTTGAAAGTGAAATATTAGTTGATTATACCTCCATAAGGAAACAGTCTACAAATTTGATTTTACCAAATTACAGGGCTATCAGCTCTAAATCTCAATCAAAATTTCTATCCTGTTAATTTTTGTTTGTAAGCATTGTGCATTTATTCTTGTCATCTAATTTATTAGGTATTATCACTCACATAGCAGTGTCTTAGACTTACGCAGTAGGCCAGACCATTTTTGCATGAAACTGAAAACTTTCCCATGAATTCTGAGTAAGCAACTGCAGCTGATTTCAATTTTTGTTAATTAGTGGCCCATAATTTATTTTTACTGGCCCATCATTATTAGTGCTCAGCTTGCAGTGTAGTTAGAGTTCAGAATTTAAAGAACTGTTGAACCTAGTGTACCTTGAAATAAAGATCTGAATTTATTTGTTTTTCTTAGAAATAAAATGTTGTTATTCTCCTAAAAATTCTCTATTATAAAGTCTCAAATCTATTGCACAAATATTAGGAATCCCCTTGTCAGGAAATTACAACATTCTACTAATCTCTTCAATGGCCATTGATAAATATACCTAAAGTACACTGGGTATCGGGGTCCTTGAAATATTGGAAAAAGTAATTGAAAAGTCCTTGAATTTTGTCCACCAAAGGTGTGTTAACCCTGAACAACTGCATCATAACTCTTTTTGCATGTTTTTCACTTGGATTTTAGTAGAAGCCTATTGGTTTTGGATTAAAAAAGTCAAAGATCAAGGTCAAATATCAAGGTCACAGTCATGAAAAAGAGTAGTTTCTATACTGCATCAAGTCTAGGACTTCATTTTTTGAATGGTTTACACATTAATTGGAGTAGAAGCATGTTGATTTTGTGTTGTAAAGTTGGATGTAAAGGTAACTGGTTACCAAACAAAATGGTTTATGCACAAATCAATTCAGTTCTTAACCATTCACCCTCACCAGGGTTTGTGAATGACATAAAAATTGATTTTGGGGGTCTGAAGGTCAGAGGTCATGGTGAAGATGAATCTGAATAAAAATAATGGTTTCTGATCAGTAAGTTCAGTTCAAGATGATCTACCTTGACTATAGGTCCAAATCACTGAGACCCAGTCATCAGTAACCTCCAGAGTCAGCCATACCCTAGTAGTGCTTACATAGAGGACTATCAGACATCAGGGTGGCATGTAATGTGCCACTCATGGTACTCTTCTTGATACAATATTGTATTTACCTGTGTTTCTCTTTTTGATCTGTCCATTGGATTTTGCCTGTATTATGTTTATGCTGTATTTTTCCATCTTTTGAATACATGTTGTTTTCCTTTAAGTTTGTATTTTCAGAATCTATTTCACCTACTACAGAAGCTGCAGTTGATTGTCACAAGTTTCGTGTTACATGTTTATATAAAGATCATTGTGATGGAATATATTTGTTGGCATCATATGGTAGCATGCATACATGTACACTTATAAAAAAAGCGTATGTCAGGCAGATTTACTGGAAAATTTCTCATTATTTTCTCTAATCATTCTACTTGGTGCATTGGGGCCTCGAGTGGCCGAGTGGTCTAAAGTGCTCTCTTTTATGGATCATTGCCATCTCACCTCTGTCTGCGTGAGTTCAAGTCTTGGATTCAGCCTATGTTGGTATGTGAGAAAGCTTGCCAGTAGCTTCTCGTGGGTTGTTGGTTCTTTCCTGGGTTTTCCTGGGTTCTTCATCCACCATTAATACTGGCTGCCATGTATAGCCTATCGTGTGCTGAAAAATGGCATTAAACCCTACAACAACAACTCTGTGCATTACTAAAATAATTCATATGTAAATTGGTCACATAACTGCTCTCATATGAATGTTCTGTCATAAATTTAATATGGAGGAGCTTGCTGGTATTTCCACATATCGTCTGCATCAGTGGTAAAACGTTTGATTCTGCAACACATCAACATTTTATCAATAATGATTATGTTTTTCACTGATATGTTTGATCAGATGTCTGTAAGGTTTGGTGAGTTTTTTGTATGGTCTTTTCTGTCTGTGTCATGCTTCATGAATTCATCCATCAACAGTTGTGTGTTACCACAGTGAAAGTGACATATCTGATCCAATTCTGATCAAACTTGGAATAAAGGCTTACATTATTAAGATCTCTGATGTAGACTCGTTTGTGAAAATAAATAATTAACAAGACCAGCACATATTAATGAGGTCATAATGCATCAGGCTTGGCTTGTTTCCCTTCTGGAAGCCATAATTTCGAATGATTTTCAGTAATTACCACTCCAATGGCCTAGTAGTTAGAGCATCTGCCTCAGATGTTGGAGGTTGCAGGTTCAAACCCTGGCCAAATTATACCATAGACTTATAAAAATGGAACTAGCAGCTGGTCACTCAGCATTAAGAGGTTAGTGTTAGGACTGGTTGGCCTGGTGTCAGGATAATGTAACTGGGTGGGACATCATGCTACATGTCTGCAGCATGTTGCCCCAATACTAGACATCACTATAAACTGTGACAATGCCGATATCATAGCGATATGACTGAAACATTGTTAAAGCTACATTAAAAATCCACATCACACACACATACAAGTTCAATAATTAATGGATGCAATCGTGTTAATGAAGTGATGTTCATGATCATTGTGAAGGATGCATTCAGCTGTTATTAGTGTTATCTTTGTGTAAGTTGCAAGATGATCTTGCTGACATCAGATACAAAATATGAATGGTTTGCTTTTGCTTTCTCTTTATTTTGGATTACTGATCTTGCATGTATACTAGCTCCATGTGGCATGCAAAATTGGCGTAAGTCGTACAGTTTCTTGGAACTGGATTAGCTACACAGCAACTTGCTTTTGTTGAATTGCCAATATGCTTCAAAAGCTTAGTCTTTTGGTAAGTGTCTCACTCACATTCATGCTGTAAATATTGGTAACTACACTGTACAGGCAAAAATAAAGTGGTTCATTCATGTACTGGGAGTGCACCAATTAGTTTTTATGTGCCACTTTAGTGCACTGGATTGGAGGGGGCAGTATCTTTTTTATTGCACCTAAACAGGGAAATTTGACTAAATCTGCACTTCATTTGTGTTCTGTTTTCTGTTGTAGTGTTAGGACTGGTTGGCCTGGTGTCAGGATAATGTGACTGTGTGGGACATCATGCTACATGTCTGCAGCATGTTGCCCCAGTACTAGACATCACTATAAACTGTCACAATGCAGATATCATAGCAATATGACTGAAACATTGTTAAAGCTACATTAAAAATCCAGATCACACACACTCCAGTTCAGTAATTAATGGATGCATTCATGTTAATAAAGTGATGTTCATGATCATTGTGAAGGATTGTTTTGGAATCAGCTGTTATTAGTGTTATTATCTTTGTATAAGTTACAAGATGATCTTGCAGACATCAGATACAAAATATGAACAGTTTGCTTTTGCTTTCTCTTTATTTTGGATTACTGATCTTGCATATATACTAGCTCCACGTGGCATGCAAAAGTGGGTGAAAGTCGTACAGTTTCTTGGAACTGGACTAATTACTTAGCAACTTGCTTTTGTTGAATTGCCATGCTTCAAAAGCTTAGTCTTTTGGTAAGTGTCTCACTCACATTCATGCTGTAAAAATTGGTAACTGCACTGTTCAGACAAAAATAAAGTGGTTCATTCATGTATTGGGAGTGCACCACTTAGTTTTTATGTGCCACTTTAGTGCACTAGATTTGGGGGGGGGGGGGCAGTATCTTTTTTATTACACCTAAACAGGGAAATTTAACTAAATCTGCACTTCATTTGTGTTCCATTGCATTCATGTCTGCATTTCAGCAATCGTATTACCATTTTTTAGTTCTACTAGCCATAGGCCTGAAGAACTCGTGGGATAGAGATCCTGTCAACAACTGTCCATATTTTGTTATTGCTACTCCTTAAAAAAACTTGAAGGATTGGAATGGAACTTTGCACATGCATTCATCCCAGGGTCTAGTTGACAGTCAGGTTGAGTGAGTTCTGGCTTGCAAATTGTCATTGACTTTAATTTAGATAGAGTTTCATATTTGTTCAGTTAAACAGCATCATTTCGATTAAAGAAAATTTGGTAAATATTGGAGCTTTTAAATGGATTGGACCGTGATTTCAAATAGGGTTCTTGCTGTAAGACTTCTTGTGTTGTTTAGTTATGAAAATTTTATCACTATTCCTCGAAGCAGATTGTCATATGAACACGGGGATTTTTATGATGTTAAGGTGGGCCTAAATAAAAATGTCAGTCAGATATCCAATATATCTGCCATGGTGGCCATCTTAAAAATCTTGTTGCTGCTTCTTCAGAATGGATGATTGTATCGACATGAAGTTATTGCTAAATGACCATTTATTTTGCAGGTCTTGATGGAAAATATTACCATCGGACATCCCATTTGTTTCGATAACCCTAATCAGGCCTTCACTTACATAGCCAAGATGACCATCATCAAAATGTTTTCACTGCTGCTACTGAACAGGTGGTCCAGGAGACATGATGTTACATTGAAAGATTTTACTATAATAAATAGTTTGTCCGAAATAAAAACAGTGCTGATCAGTGGTGTCCATTTTAAAATCTTGTTATCCCCCTAGTGCCATATTGTATGGTGTTTTATTCAATGTTTCACTACATATAGTTGGCCATAAATAAAATTGATGCTAATGTAATCTCCCAAAATTGGTAAAGTCTAATTATCTAGCCTCAGTTTTCTCCATAGTGGATGGACACACTGACATTTTAAAGTAAAGAAAACAAAACTTCTTTCTGGCTATATATAGTTTTTTGTATATTAAAATAATCTAATGAATTTTGAGGAATTGGTCATAATTCATAGAGTTCTCCTCACTTAAAATCTCAAATGTTCAAAGCTTTTGCTTATTTTTGGTTAGAGAAAAAGAAGAAACACTGCCTATCATGACAGTCATCAATTATAGCTTGCTTAGTTGGATTGTTGTGTTTAGATCTAAAATCATGTGATGCTTGGGAGTACATGATAGACCAAAGTGTTCAGAATCAATCGTTCTCTCACTGTTAAGTAAATTTCTGGGAAAGATCTGCAGTGGATCATTGACAGGATTGATATTTTATTTTGTTCACGTTTCTTATTCCATGAATTTTGTATGTCAAATTGTGCATTTGTTTCTACTCTGCTACCAAACAATGTTCCTCGTCGGATATCTGGGTTTGCATGATGTTGTATTACTGCCACATTAAAACATATTTTTTGAAATAACTGAAGTCTGTATTTCTCACTGACAAAAATATGCTGCTGTAAGACTGTATATATATATATATATATATATATATATATTCATCTAGTTGTCTTTCTGTCTGTCTGGAAATCCTGCAACAGTCATCTCTCTGTCTCAATGAATTGTCCTAATCTGACATATTGTATTTTAATTTTGAAATTTAGCTGAAAATGAGATAACTAGTTCTTGGTTTATCTGTTTCTGTAATGTTTTAGACTCAGTACAACAACTCATTCAGTACCCAATCATTAATCCATAGTTTTCACCATCCATTCCCTTCTTGGTATTTGTACAGTTTAATTTTATATCCCCCCCTCCTCAAAATATAATGAACATCCTTGCTGAGCTGTAACACAGCTTTCAGTGACATCTCCCAGCCAAACTCTCACTTTCTCTCCATGTTGTAAATTTAACCTATGATTTATGCTTAACAATCCATGTAAATTCACAATTGTATCTAACAACAACTTTCTGACAACAGCCCCTGTATATGCACAACTGTATCAAACAAGCAATGTAAATGCACAACTCTGTCTAACAACAATTTCAATAAAATAACCCATATAAATACACAACTGTATCTAATAAAAACTCTTCATTAAAACAACCCATGTAAATACATATCAGTTTGTTGTGCTTATGAAATGAGCAACATTTTACTTCGAGAATAGATCATTACTATAAAAATAGTGGCTGCATTAGAAATTTCATGTGCACATCACCTTATTTTGCACACTATCTGTAATTCTTGTCTTGAGTTGTTCTTTCCCACCTTTTTTGTTATTTTCAGTGTTTTAATATTATATTTTTTTCTACAGTCATGGTTGATTTTTCTACAGCCATGGTTGATTTAAAAAAGTTAACATTAACCTTTAGTTATCAGTGGTAATTTTTATACAGTTAATTATACTTTCATTAGAGATCATTCACTCTGCATTCAGGATTTACAGTTATTTTTTATATAAAGATATTTATGACTTTGTTTCTGATATATATTTTTTTTATTTTACTGTCAAGAATTGTATTTAATTTCTAAATTTGGTGAGGATAAAGAAATTGAACAAAGTGCTTTTGTACATAAAAAGAAAACTTGCATGTCTTTTACTGCAAATTATCAGATCAAGGAATCTAAACACAGTGACTCCAGCAAGCTTACAAGTTGGCATGGTGGCGAGTTCTTTCTTAAGTCATTTCCATGCTCTCTCCAACTCCACTGTGATGCACAGAAAAAGGAAAATTGCATCAGCTATACTGCATACAAGTGACAGATGTTTTGGGAATATCTCAGAATTTAAAGATCATTGATTGGTACCAATCAGACTGATCAGTCATTAATTGTAATTGTTCAAAGACATTTTTCTTTACAAAGAGAATTAGTTTCTCATCATCTCCAATTGCAGAATGATTTTTAATTGTTCAAAGGCATTTTTCTTTACAAACAGAATTAGTTCCCCATCATCTCCAATTGCTGCATGATTGTTCAAAATCTGATGCAGTATCTTCATCTGTTCCTGATGCAAAATATGCCATGTATTATATGTATTAATGCTTCCCTCTGCTTGTCCTAAATAGATCAGAGTCAAGAATATGTAATAATCATGCAGTAATTGGTTCCATGCATCAGTTGGTGCAGATCTGTTCATCCTATCCTGGAAAGTCTAACATTCATGTTGGTGGTACTTGGAATAAACTAATATATGAAATGCTTTTATTTCAAGTCAAGACTATTATTTACACAATGGTAATTTTTACGAAAGCTTTGTACCTAAGTAACACATGAAAAAGAAACAAAAATCACATGTGTAGTGTTGCAGGTTCTATGAATTGTTGGTGTTATACCTGATTTTCTAATAACAATTGATTGACCAGTACTGGTCAGTGACAATCAGTACCAAAAACATGTCTTACATTGCCTATCTTTAAGTGATTATTACATTCAGTTTTGATGCACTGAAAATGTTCTGAAGAATAATCCTGTATTTATAAAACTTAATTATGGAAAATTATGGCAAATCATAATCAGCCACTTGATCGATTTTATGAACCACTGTTGAGTTATTCTAATTGATTGTCACACCACTACTATTAGTTTTTATTCACTTAATTTTTGAGTGTTTTAATATTTAATAAATGAGTGTTTGTCTTGAAAAGATTGTAATTATTTGATCTCTTTTAAATGACTCAGTACATTGCATGATGAAACATGTATCATTTTTAAAAACAATTGTCGAGAAAATATCAAGTTTTGTGACCAAGGACATCTTTAACATAAGTTCTCTCCCAGTAGTATACGTATAAAACATCTATTCTGTACTTCATTAGATACAACATACAAATCTTATTTGTTTCTTTTATTTATATTTTTTGCCTTGTTTATAGGTTACAACAAAGATATCAGGAAGAACACTGGTGTCACTTTGATACTCCAGCAGTTTAAAGGAATGCTGGTCAAAAAGATGATCCACACCTGGAGGAATCAGGTTGTCACCATTGTTCAACTTCTTCTGCCTATTATCTTCACCATCCTTGCCTTACTGATTGAGAAGACTATCCCTAGTGCTGGCGATGAACCAGCCCTTGTCATGGACCTGAGCAACTTTGGTGGATCATATATCCCTTATTGCAGCGACAGTGGTGCCAACGGAGCAACTTCAAATTACACTGGGAGAATAAGTGGACAAACACTAGAACCTTTTAGTAACACTTTATATGCCACAATGGATGATTTTCTTTTATACAGGGCCAAGAACAAAGGTATATCTACTTTCAACAGAAAGTACATAGTTGCAGGATCATTTAATTACAACAACACATCAAATCTCACAGCCAGTGCCCATTATAATGGGCAGCCATACCATGGTCCGGGTATCTCGCTAACATACATGATGAATGGTCTCATGGGATACTACAATTCCTCGTACACCATCAGCACAACGAATCATCCACTGCCCAAAAAGCTGACTGATAACACTCGACGGCTCTTCTTTTCAACCACTGGAACTGCATTCACAATTGCCATCAGCATTCTCTTTGGGATGGCTTTCATGGCTACAAGCTTCATCATTTTTTTGATCAAGGAGCGTTCCAATGGGGCAAAGCATCTGCAGGTTGTCAGTGGAGTTGGATCTTTAGCTTTCTGGTTCTCCAGTTTTCTGTGGGACATGATCAATTACATAATCCCAGTATTTGCTATTCTGATTGTCTTTGCTGCATTTCAGACAAAGGCTTACACCCAGGATGGACATCTTGGTTATGTATTTCTGATCTTCTTACTGTATGGATGGTCTATCCTGCCATTTGTCTACATGTTCAGTTTTCTCTTTAAAACTCCAGCATCAGGCATGGTGTCTGTCTCCATGATCAACATTCTAACAGGTATGTTAATATATAAGATAAGGGCTTGGGCATTTAGCCTATAAAAAAACAAAAAAAACAGCTGCCCTAGCCAAAACATTAAAACGAACACTTCGAGTTTTCCTTACTTGTTGTTATCTAGCATGTCGGGTTAAGGTATCAAAATGAGAGCAGTTCCACCATTACCTTGGTTCTAGCTTTCCTTCGGTAAAGTTATTTAATGCTAGGACCTTTGGACATAGATCTTGAATTTCCAATATGTTTTAAATGATTTTGAAACTACAAAGCCCAAACTTGTTTGTATGTTACAGAAATTAACAGTCTGGACATCTTATTTCCAGTTGACAAACATGTCAAAAATTCTTAGCCTGTTGCAATTAAGTAGATTTCCATGATATATGACAACTAAATTCTCTTTTTTTCCCTTTTAAAACATTTTTCTGTATATTACGGGTAAATTATCTGACCTTTAGAATATAAAACATTTCATAAACAAGTATATACACTTACTTTGAAACATAACATGGAGATGCATAACTACAATCAGACCATTTAAAATTGAACAAATTTTTTTTATAAAGTCTTCAGTTATGTGTCTCCAGGTTAGGCCTCAAAATTAAGTGTGTATACTTGTTTAAAAAATGTTTCCAACTGCAAACAACATAGACCTTGATCTGTTCTTGCATAATTTGCAGACAGATCATGGTCCATGTTTTTCTATTGATTGCTACTAACGAACTTGACAGACCCAGATCTGTCAGTACATTATTTGATGGGAGATCTGGATTTATGTAGTTTGAAGTTGGACCTGACTTATAATCGAGTATGCACAGTAGCGTATTGTTTTCCAGAACGTGTGCTTCCAACAATTATAATCATGACGTTAAAGACTTAATCTTTTGACGATACTGTTGATGTAGTACATTTCATTATACTTTAATTTACCACAAATACTCGAGCTTCTAATTAGCACACCTTGTCAATCAACCTTACTGATTGGCTGACGCAACATTTTTCTATCCACGAAGGCAAAGCTAATGAAAGAAACAATGTAATTTGACTAGTCTGCATGATTCCCAGTCAGACTGTAATAATTTAGCTTGACTAGCCAGTCAGATTGTAGCAGTGTAACTTGACTAGCCTGCATGATTTCCAGACAGACTAATAATCTGATGGCCTGCATAATTCCAAGTCAGATTGCAACACTGTAACTTGACTAACCAGTTTAATTCCCAGTCAGATTGTAACAATGTAACTTGAGTAGCCTGCATGATTCCCAATCAGACTAATAATTTAACTTGACTAGCCAGTCAGATTATAACAATGTAACTTGAGTAGCCTGCATGATTTTCAGTCAGATTATAACAATGTAACTTGAGTAGCCTGCATGATTCCAATCAGATTGTAGCAATGTAACTTGACTAGACTGCATGATTCCCAGTCAGACTAATAATTTGATTAGCCTGCATAATTCCAAATCAGATTGTAACACTGTAACTTGACTAACCAGCATGATTCACAGATTGTAACAATGTAACTTGATTAGCCTGCATGATTTCCAGTCAGATATTAACCAGTGCAGACATAATGATGGGATTGGCAAGTTGTCAGTCAACAAGGATTGATTGACAGGGTAAGCCACTCAGCAAGGTTGATTGACAGGGAATGCCACTCAGAAAGGTTGATTGATGGCAGGGGTGTCAGCAGGGTTATTGACAGGGCATATCAGTCAGCAAGGTTGATTGACAGGGTATATCAGTCAGCAAGGTTGATTGGCAGGATATATCAGTCAGCAAGGTTGATTGGCAGGGTATGTCGGTCAGCAAGGTTGATTGACAGGGTATGTCGATCAGCAAGGTTGATTGACAGGGTATGCCAATATGAAACTTCTGAAGCTGTGAGAAATTTTAAGTACAACACAATGCCTTTGGTTGAAATTACCATCATTGAATTATTGTAGTCTTTATTGCCACTAGTGTGTTGCAGTGTAGTTTGCAAATAATCAAGAAGCACAATTTGGAGCCAAATTGTCACTCCAATTTAATGTTTGTGAGTCCAGGACCAGGCTTGGTTTACTCCTGCCCCAAATGCATTAAGTCTTCAGTGGGTGCATTTTGATGACGTCACCAAATTCGAATATTCCTTACGTATTTAATCACTTGTGCATTGACATTGCACATAAATGACAAATTTAGCCATTCCTTAATGATTTGTATAAAAAAATTCCAAAATCTTTGTTAACTCATTAACCCCTGGTGCTGCATTTACATAGCAGGAGGTAGTAGCCTACTGCCGAGCTCTGTAGCGTCAAGGTCATGTATGATACACTAAAGTGGGTGGTATTACAGAAAGATAGACAGATGTAGCTCAGCAATGACACCAAATAATCTGGAAGTTCTAGTTGAACTAAAAAGTACATAAGGAAAAATCTAAATTTTTGGACCCGATTTTTTTCCACCCAAAATTCGCCTGTGGTTGGAATCCGATATTGTGTCTGGATTTTTTACTTTTGGGTCTCAGATCTAAGAGAGACTGGTCTGAACTGCACACAGACAGATGAACCTTTGCAAACAGTAGGATAAGATGGGCATTTGGAATAAAGAGTGGTCTCGATATGAAAATGATGGGTCCATTAAGCAAAATAAAAAAAGAACTCCAGCTTTTACCCTTCTGTTGATGCGCGAGCAAAATAGCCAATGAAAAACAATGTTTCTAACACAACTAGGAATTAGGTTAATGGAAAATCACTAAGAAGTCTATGTATTAAGATGTATTCAGTAATAGCCCACAAAATGTGTTTCCTACTTGCATTTCAGGCGAAAACAAAAAAAAACTCCAGGGGTTAAAGAGTTAAAATGATTGTTTGTGATCTGTTGTGTTGGAGAAATAAAGATTTTGAAGAAAAAAGATATTTTTACATAGTTAAGGGTCCAAGTAACTCAATATATAGGTTCATATACATTTATTGCACTAATCTTATCTGTCGTCAAATAAAAGTCAATACATAGAGAACATGGTATAAAGTGCCATGTCACTAATTGTCCACAGAATAATAGATAAGTGAGTATTTTACATTTTGTCAGATTTGCACAGGTTGAAGACAAATAAAGGGATATTTAATTAGTTTACTTTACCAAATGGCACAGTTTTTGAGATCCAGTTGGTTTCCATGAGAGAAATCTGTGCAGCTAATTTCTGGCAGATCATAAATTGCCAAGATTTATATACATTTTCCTGACTGTATAATTTTCTTTTCATTACAAAACTGATATAGCAGTTATTAAAATTATATTAACATTTTTCTTTTTCATTATTTAATAAGAACTAGAAGTAGCAATCAAATTATTTCACATCCAGTCTCTCTTCAAGTCCAAAGGGCTATGATACACCTAGTAGGTAAAAAGTGACATCATGTAAGTGACATCATAATATAATAATTATATTGTTTCAGGTTGTCTAGTATGCATTGATTTTACAAGTTAGACCTTACATTCAGGTTCTTACCAGATGCAAAATCAATAAAAGTTTACATTCCCCAAAATTTTTAAAGCTTTATATAATTTTTAGAAATTTTAGCCTTGGTGCTTGTAAAAAAGTTATTTGACCTGTGTTATTTTATGGGTTTTAATGTCCTTCTAACTTTATCTTTACAAGGTTTGGTTACACTGCTTGCAATATTCACACTGAAGATACCACAGCTTGGTACAGAGAGTGTTGGAAAGGCACTAGAATGGATCTGTGCTATTCTCCTTCCTAACTTTAACCTGGGCCAGGCCTTGATGGATATCTACACCAATTATGGTCATGAGAGTATCTGTAAGGATTTCAGAGACCAGGGTAGATGTAAAATTGCCACCATGCCATATCCTTGCTGTTTTCCTGGTAAGATTGATAGGGAATTTTCATTTAATCAGTAACTTTTAGTACAGCTGATATTTCTTCATCTGTCAGAATGAGCATTGTTATGTTTTCATTACTGCAGAATTCAAAATATCCTTTCTTTTTTCTCAGCAGTAAATAGTTTGACAGAATTGCTTCTCAGATTCATAATGATTCAAATGTATGCATCAACATCCTTTTGACTCCTCCAGAAAGATAATTAATTTGAAATACATAAAAATTGAGATACATAAATAAAATGTGATGCATAAATAAAATGTAATACTTAAATAAAATATAATACATAAATAAAATGTTATACATTATATTCAAATATAATACATAAATTCAACAAAGGAATAAACATGCTTAAAGCATCAGGATTTTTCCTTTGGACGTAAGAACAGGGAGTCCAATTTCTAATAATGAAGGGCTCTCCTTGTTGACTCATAGGGGTTCTAAATGAGCATCCTGATAGTGTATTAACAAATGCTTGTGGCTCAATTTTACAGACAAGTGTGGTGGGACATGCTTCACCTTTTACTCCAATTATCTGAAATGGGACAGCCCAGGCATTGGCCGCTACCTTGTTTTTATGGCCATGCAGGGATTTGTGTATTTTGGCATCGTGTTCCTAATAGAGTCTGGTCTGCTGTCTCGACTTAAATATTTGATGTTCAAACCCAGTACTGCAGCAGTAGGTTCCATGGTTGATATGCAGAAATTGAGAGAAGACGGGGAAGACAGTGACGTGATTGCAGAGAGGAACCGAATTAACAATACCAGCCTTGCTCAACTGATGCAGACTGACAAAATTATTATTAAGGTAATTTGCAGTTTGTCTCCATTTATGGAAGAATCTTTAAATTTGATTCACTGGTCACCCAAGCAGAGCATTCTATGTGACCTAGCCTCAGATGGGGTAACATGAAATTGGGCAGGAAACATGGAAATCAGTATATGGTGTCCACATTTTCAGAAAATCCCATTTGCAGGAAATAAGAGATTTAATTTGTGCATTGTTCTCATATGAATTCAGTATTTACTGGAATTATTAAGAAACATTAGCGTTTAACTCATTAAGTTTGTATTTCAGTAGAAAAATTCTCTAAACACGCCTCTCCATGGTTTTACAACCAAACTAGTCTTGTTGTAGGGGTTTCCATTAATGTAAGCACATGGATATTTTTAGATTTAACTTAATTCAATTCTGATACAATGTGACCGTTCCAGTGGCCTAGTGGTTAGAGCATCTGCCTCAGATGCAGGAGGTCATGGGTTTGATCCCTGGCCAAGTCATACCAAAGACTTACAAAAATGGTCCTAACAGCTGTCTCACTTGGCACTCAGCATTAAGAGCTTAGTGTTATGACTGGTTGGCCTGGTGTCAGGATAATGTGACTGGGTGAGACATCATGCTACATGTCTGCAGCATGTTGCCCAGTGCTAGACATCACTATAAACTGTCACACTGCAGACATTGTAGCAATATGACTGAAAAATTGTTAAAGCTACGTTAAAAATTGAAATCACACACACACACACACACAGATACAGTGTAGATCAAAAATGTTCAGTCTGATAACTGGATTGTATTGTGTGAACCCTGATCTAACCTGAAAACTCTGGTGAGGAAGTATAGTCATCCTTTGATACCCACAGCTGATGAGCAATGCTTCCCATACTTCATTTAATTGTTGAATGTTGAAAACAAGATTGCATTTTTCCTGGGGTATCTGAGGATGGACCACCTCATGCTGAAACTTTTTGAGACTGTGGCTAGACTGTGGCTTTAAAACTGTCAAAATTAATAATAGCTCCTCATTCTGCAAGTACATCACTGTTATAATAACTTTATGTTTTAAGCATTTTTAAAAACAGATTTGCCATTGAGAAATTCAATATCTAAAGTTCTTATGTAAAAAGTTACGGTTACATATACCATAATCCAATTGCAAACAACAGAGACCCAGATGTGCCTTACATTATGTGCTGGCAGATGAATGTGTTGCTATGTTTCACTGTTCCTAACAAACTTCAGTGATCAAGATTTCCCTGTGTATTATCCAACAGTAGATCTGGGTCTTTGGAGTTTATATTTGGACTTCTAAGTTAGTATTGTGGTAACTGCAAATGCCAGACCCATTCTACCTTTGCAGTTGGAAATGAGTTTTTCATGATAATAAGTCATATAAAATACTTTTGAAATCTGATGTTACAGCAACCATGAAAAAAAATGGAATGAAAACGTCAATTTGATTATGGATTTTTGGCCAAAAATGTATTCTTCAGTACATAAAAACAAGAAACGTCAGGCAGAGCCATTGATACATATGCATTGTTAGTTGACCCATTTGTGTGCAGTTCCAACAAGATGGGTCATTAGCTCATGTTGGCCACTGCTGTCATTGCCAAGAACAAGCTACCAGTCAAATGAATAATCAGGCTTTGGCATTAAATTCCTGTCTGATCTGGACACTTCATCTTAAGGTCATCTACTGGACCTAGTGCAGGCTATGAAGTGGTACTTGAGGAAGAGTGACCAGTTTCATTGGGGAAGATTCCACCACAAACAGCTCACAGAGTGAAAGGACAATACATCAACACACTTTTCTTCCAGGACAATTTTGGTTATTCAGTCCACATATTGGAAATATCCCCTCACCAATGGATTTGCTCATGAAGTTAGGACAGTTGCCACAAACATTGCATGTGGGCAGAACTGTTCTGTTATCTGTGCTGTGGGATTTAGATCCGAGTACACTTCTCCAGCTTTTATCTCAGAGATCTTGCATCATAAAAGACTCAACTATATGGTGGGACCCATAGTCTTGGTACAACAGGTTACCTTATGTGGTGTGAGAGACTGGTGGGACCCATAGTCTTGGTACAACAGGTTACCTTATGTGGTGTAAGAGACTGGTGGGACCCATAGTCTTGGTGCAACAGGTTACCTTATGTGGTGTGAGAGACTGGTGGGACCCATAGTCTTGGTACAACAGGTTACCTTATGTGGTGTGAGAGACTGGTGGGACCCATAGTCTTGGTACAACAGGTTACCTTATGTGGTGTGAGAGACTGGTGGGACCCATAGTCTTGGTACAACAGGTTACCTTATGTGGTGTGAGAGACTGGTGGGACCCATAGTCTTGGTACAACAGGTTACCTTTCCAGATCATTCAGCAGCTTCATAAGGACACTGCTTCACAACACTGGATTTTAGGGAGGGAAAATTTTACCTTTTGAAGCCACTTCACAAGATATGAAGTCTGTTTTCCAGTCGGGTTATCTAGCAGCTGTCTCACATACCTTAGGGGCTGGAGATGATCTTTCCGAGGGAATGGGATTATCTTCATCTCATACCTATTTTCCTAAGGTATTATGATCAGGTAATGTGTTTGAAGAAGAAACAAATTTTTTTCTTCTAGTAAAATATGTATCTTCAATAATACTTACCCGATCATAATACACATACACCCTGCCAGCCTCACTGCAGTTAATCCATATAAGAGTGAGCCTTCTGCTCCAGTTATAACTGACAGTTTCACTGGATTTGGCACCAATCATGGTATAAAGGGGAGATCACTTTCTAGTTGTGCAGATAATTTTTACTTTTTTTAGCTGAAATGTTTTAATCTGGTAGGGCTTGAATGAGTTCACTGAAGAACAGGTGGCAATGCTCCTTCCCACTCCCACCACAGGCTGAGTGTTGGAGGAAGAAGAAGCCTGTGCATTCAGTAAGACAGTAATTGAATTGTATTGCCTCTTGCACCCGGATTTGTATATGAAGCATTTGGGCTCTGAAGACAGAAAGATTCCCTCCAGTTTGTAAAGAGTCTTAGGGTCTACAATTGATCCTGAATTTTATGATGGACTGGGTGCTTAAGAGTTTTTCAGGCTGCAGAAAGAGTAGTCTGTCCCCACACACATACAATGCTTTGTTGGCTTTTTCTTTATCTAGTTATAGACCTCTCACCAGTTTAACCCCTTTGAGTTTCCAGAAAAAAAGACATAAGCATTGTAGTTTAAAGGAGACTAGAACTCAAAATTTTCCTTTTATGTATGTAATTCTCTACGGATTTTAATTCCACTGCAATGTTTATAAATTAAATATCGTAAGCGGGTAGTGATTATATTGTGTGGAAGATACCACGATTCCGTAAATTGCCAAGTTTTTCAGAGTTTTGATGAGACAATAGATCACGTGGTACCGTGACGCTATACTAGCCAGTCCTCGAATACAAACATAAACATTGGCGAGCGAGGCAGACAGGAGAAACATTTGGGTTGCACATTCAAAAGTTGAATGTGCAGTCTGATATAATAGTTTATGTACTGTACTGGTAAGTGCTAAAAGAAATTTGTTAGGCACAGGCCCCAGGCTGGTGACTTAAATAAACTAAAGTCCTGAATGAAATTCCACAAGCCCAGACAGTTCATACCTGTCAGCTCTCAAGCCGGGAGAAAAACCTCCCGATTTTGGGGGTATTTCCTCATCTACGTCCCGATCTCATAATATCTCTCAATTTTGCGCAACGAAGTCACGATTATTACATTATGTCTGTCAATTTTCACTTGTCAGAAGAAAACAACCCAACCCCAAATCATTTTTAAATATAATGTATGCAATCCACAGTCTAAACTGACACACTGCAGACATTGTAGCGATATGACTGAAAAATTGTTAAAGCTACTTTAAAAATTCAAATCACACTCACACACGTCTAAACCGGCACTGGACGAAATAATTAATATCATACAACAGTTTTTTTTCTTTCTTCTTTTTTTCTTCTTCAGTAAATAGAACATGAAGATTAAACATTATTCAAGTAAATTTCAGATTTTTTTAAACAACTACATCAGTACTATAGTATTTTTAAAAAATTAAAAGAATAAAATTGTCACCAATTAGCTTAAATGAATGATCACTTTGAAATTTTCGCTGCAAACAAAATCGCATCTCCATTTCCTCCAAAGAAACTCGGGCAGTTAACTCCTGACATTCCTCTACCGTATATGAAAAGTTTAATTATCATGATTAAATTTCAAGGAATAAAACAAAATATACCATGCAGTATATGTGGCCCTAAAGAACTAATTCTGAATAAATATTTTATTCAGTAAACAGTGTTCCATGCATTAACACTTAAACCTAAGGAAATAAGGTGGGGCATAAAACATGAGATAAACAGTTGCCACAAGTACGGTAACTTGTGACTGCAGATTTGAACTGTTAACATTAAGTGTATGGCATTGTAAGTAATAACAAAATAGGCATCGTTTATTTGGTAATCAATTGATGGTGCTTACGCATACACACACTGTCGAACATGGTTTTTTTGAAATATGTCCAAAGGGCAGTCCTTTTCACAAGATCAATGCAAGGATAAGGATTATGTTCATTAGTCACACTGGTTTTATCATTTGCGTACTTAAATCAAAACTTTAGCTATTTTGCAATCTAGCCAGAACTGACCAGAATATGCAAAAGGGGCTTGTCATGGGGAATAATAAGGCGTATGACAGGGAGAAAAGGCACGTCAAATGGGCAGTCGCACATTGGGGCGGGGGGGGGGGGGGCAATAGCCCCCCTCCCCGTTCTATTGTCAGACAGTTAATGTGAAACTTTGACCTCTTTTTTTTAATCGCTGCTTTTTAAACTGCCCAAGGAATAGTTTTATATCAGTTCCAATTATTATATATTACCGTTTATGCATACTACATGTATACAATGCATTTTTTTATTATAAATTTTTAATTTTTATAAGATTACTGAAAATTGTGTTTTCTCGAAACACGACAGGTTTATAATCTTATTTTTAGCAAAGTTTCCATTTGATTAAAATCAAATCTAAATTTCACCTAGGACAGTTTTGATTTGATTTAGATTGTGCCGTGTTAAGTCATGTCCCAAACCAAAACTGCAAGCTTGTTTTAAAGCTTGCAGCAAGCTTGCCACAAGCTTATTTATAAAGCTTGCGGCAAGCTTGTATTTGGAACATTGCAGCAAGCTTGCGCAAGCTTATTTATAAAGCTTGCGGTAAGCTTGTATTTGGAACATTGCAGCAAGCTTGCGGCAAGCTTGTATTTGGAACATTGCAGCAAGCTTGCGCAAGCTTATTTATAAAGCTTGCGGCAAGCTTGTATTTGGAACATTGCAGCAAGCTTGCGGCAAGCTTGTATTTGGAACATTGCAGCAAGCTTGCGCAAGCTTATTTAACAAAAGTGTCATAAGCATGCACAAGCTTGCGAAAGCTTAAGCTTGCACAAGCATGCGCAAGCTTGTTATTTATTTACCTAGTACAATAAGTATACACAAGCTTATGCAAGCTTGTTACTAGCTTGCGCAAGCTTGTTACTAGCTTGTTGCAAGCTTGCAGAGATTTCTTGCTACAAGCATCTGGGCTTTCAAAAATCAGACATGATTGTGTTTTCCCCCCTTCCAAAAAAACCCCTGAAAATGTGAAAGGGGGGGGGGTGGGTGGGGGTCTGGGAGTCCGAAGGCCCCTGTCCAAAAATGCATTTTAGACTCAACTGCTCCTGGTGGACCAAATTATCATAATATATTGCAAAGTTTTACTTCATTCCAATGAAGTAATCTGCATATTTAATGATTAAATAATGCAATCTTATAGTTACGATGCAGTGGAAAACAAATCTGTTCTGCCAAAACATTAAGTTTAATTCCATTGTTCAAGTTTATTCATTTACTGCAAGCTTACCCAAGGCTGCAGAAGCTTTATGTGTTCCCCTAGCTGCAAGTGTCACGCCCCTATGAAATGATCATGAATAATGAATGAACTGTTCATGAACTTGGTTCAAGAACCATTCATGAAAGTTCATCAAAAGGTTCATGAATTATTATAGAATGTGCATGAATTGAAAACAGTCCACAAACTGGATCATCATCATTCATGAACAAGTGCATGAACATATTCATGAACTATGATGAACAAAGTTTCTCAATGATTCATGACTTCACGAACAGTGCCTATAAAACAAAATATGATAACCTGACAAGTCACAAATACCTATTCATCCTGAATCATACAATAACCTTAGATGGGGGATGGGGTTAATACAGTATAAAATGCAACATATTATCTTAAAAACTGTATTTGATTTCAGATAAATTTAAACTGACAAGTGATATTCTTTTTTTTTTACCCTTAGCAACACTTTTTGTATGTTCTGTAATTTTTCTTTGAAAAATGTTCAAGAGATATTGGGGCAGTTGCCTGCAATCAACTGTTGAAGCATATTTCATAGTCATGGGGCTGTCTTTCAGCTGGGGTTTCTCCTGACCAATCTTCTTCCAGAGACTGACCTGTCTGATAACTCTTTTGTGAAGATGTTCAGGGTCTATAATTTAATCAAATCCTGTCCATTGTCACTACTGAATGTCTCCTTCTGCAACTTAAGCTGTTCCATCTGATTACTGTTTGGATCTTTAACATTGTTGCAGCAGTCACAATTTAATGTCTCTTCCATCTTGAATCCTCCAGTTTTCAAATTTTCATCCTTAACCTACAAACTTCATCCTCTAACAATTTTACTTTTCTGCTGTCTGGTCTGAAAAAAAGGTAAAGTTAGTTAATTACAGATAATCTCTGATCAACATTGTTTTTAGCTTTTAGCACATTATCATTGTACCCCACTTTACTTACTGGAATAATATGATCCAACTCAAAAATGATCTAATCCCTTGCACATAATACTGAGCATTTATGTTATTGCAGAATTTTGTCACTGTTTTATATTAACTGAATCTGTCTAGCCATAGGTATAGTCACAGGAGACGGATGTTTTATATGTTTTATTCAGTAAAATATGACATTTTTTTGACAACACCGTTACACTAAATAACCATATATATTACAGATAACGGTTATTTCATGCTTTCAAATATTTTCGCCATTTTTTATTAATAAAACGCCAGACTTGTGTGGTATAGGCCCTTAGTATGTCACTAATGCAACCACTCCGACTCCGCATGTTGCGTATAGCTGCTTCCGGTTTCATCACGTTGTTATTTGCACTTTTATTGTGAACAGTTTCACGCATTAACTATTTTCTTAAGGTTTTTTTTTTAAATTACGAAATTACATCAGATTATAGAAATAGTGATGTCATGTAAAAGAAAACGATCTCGAACATCTCAACTCCTATCGATATCGAACCACGTCTGGTATCGAGAACTGGGGGGTTGGGGGTGATAATGTTTAGTGATTTTCAAAACTTCGATGAGCAAGTTTAAATTAGGTCTGAACAAAATCGTGTCATTAGCTTGGTTATAAATAATATGATGACATATATAAACCAATAAAATATCCATATAACTTCTACTGAAATAATCACGAATGACCAAGAAAAAGATACTCACCGTAATTCTGGTCATCCGGGCTTGGTACGCTTTTCCGCCTAATTTTGCTCTCACCAAATCATTTCCTTCACATTCTTCAAAGTCGCTTCTCTGCACTTCTACTTACTTTAAAAAAATAATATAGAAAATATTCTCATCTGTCCATTCCATGGAGTCCACGGTTTTTGTTCGAGGTTTTTGCCTAACGGTCTGCATGATCTTTGGTTTCTGAGGAAGCTTAACTGTTGAAATCGCGCGCGTATATTAACCAATCATATCACGTCTTTTTTCAAAGTCATCCAATCAGAATAATCGTTGTTAATATATTTCGGTTTTTACTGCAAATTGGCAACCAGTGGCTAAGTCAATAGAATATGCAGTTTATAACAGTAATGGAGAGAAGAAAAAAAACGTTAGGACAAAGTCATTGAAAGCTTTTTAAAGCAAATACATTTTGTTGATGCTGGCCAGAAAATATTTTCCCATATTAATCCAGAAATACTCAGGTTAAGTAAACAAGTATTGAATTAAAGATCTGTATGAACATTTATACAGTATATCATTTTAAAAAAAGAAGAAAAAATTCACCTTTATTTAAATTTCACTAATATTGTGAGAAGTTTGTATGATAAATTTTCATGAACATTTTATGAATATAATGATATAGATATTTAATATACATTTTTTTAAGAAATACCATGGTATTGCATCAAAGTACTTGAATTGTTCATGAACCATTAGTTCATGACATTTCAGGAACTTCAAAGATATTATAATAGTTCATAAAAGTTCATCAGTGTGTTCATGAACTTCAAGTACATGATTCATCAAAATTCTTGAAGTTCATGAACTTACTTGAGGAACTTTCATGAACACTTCATGATTGTTCATCAAGTCATGACTTTGTTTTCGTAGGGGCGTGACAGTGATGGTGCCTGCTACTTGGATACATGGTCTCAAACTTTCACAAGTAATGGATATAGATATATATATATATATATATATATATATATATATATATATATATATATATATATATATATATATATATGAAGAAACTTGTTGCAAGCTAGTTTAAATTTACTTTCTGAAACATACAAGAAAGCTTGCGCAAGCTAGTTTTACTTTCTGAAGAAAACAAGCTTGCGCAAGCTAATTTTACTTTCTGAAGAAAACAAGTAAGCTTGCGCAAGCTAGTTTTACTTTATGAAACAAACAAGAAAGCTTGTGCAAGCTAGTTTTAATTTCTGAAGCAAACAAGAAAGCTTGTACAAGCTTGTGCAAGCTTGCGGTTATATCCAGCTATCTTGCCTAAGCCTGCACTTGCTTGTACAAGCTTGCGCAAGCATCCATGTTAGCTTATAAACATCAAACTAGCTTATCGCAAGCTTACCGCAAGCTTGCCACAAGCTTTCAGCAAGGATGCATTTTGGTTTGGGGTATGTCAACATCTTGAGAATACATTTACTCATTTCACCAGCGCAATCAAAGTTTCCTCAGGCAAACAATTTTTGTTTCGACAAGCCTGATGGGCACCTCACTTTGAATACAGGATGGGCCGGAACTAAAACCAGAAGGGGCCCAGGGTGTCGGGCTATCAGATTTGTTTTTAGCACTGCTGTTTTTAGATAAAAGATGTGGATTGATTGTTGCATTTTGTGGTCACTTACTCGTCCTTCTGCCCGCTTTCGTAACTCGCACATTTAACACTTTTCCCAGGATTTAAATTTCCAAAGGTATGCCTGGAAGAGTGCCAACTTTTAGTCTAGGCCTAGCATTTGTGTATCTTAGAGCTGCTATTTTTTCATAATCCCTCTCGTAACATTCCTTTGAGAAATGTAACGAGCACATAGTGCTGTATGGTGTTGCTCTGAAATCGACTTGTTTGTAATAATGTACCCAATCTTTCATTATGCCTTTATCTTTCGGAAAAGATTTTTTTTTATGTCAACAGGCTTTCCTTAATGTTTTATTACACCCGTAAGCAACGCAAAACGGTATTGTCTTTTACTCTGGCAACTCTCACTTGGGCTGCTGGAGTCGCTACTATGACGTCACATCCCGAAAGTAACCGAATAGGCGCGGAAATTTTGCATATGATGTCACGGAAATTCAGCTCCTAGAAGATATGCCAATATTTAAATATTGGCATTACGGTCGCAGATGATACTTCAGAATAAGGTTTTCTGCTATAGTACTTTTATTATTATTCTATATTTCCATTGGTTTCCTTTAAGGTTCATGCACTCATCACAATCACCTAGCATGTATAACTATTTTTTGCAGCCACCTTCAGTCTTTTGAAAGACAAATTTTTGTCTTCAATATGACTTCAGCAGTTGCTGGAGGCTATAGCAAAGATATTGAGTTTTCTATATCCTTGGCACTCGTTTAGGAACTGCTCTAACTCCACAGGGACGCTTCTATGGAATGGTCAGACATCTTCTTAGACCAAAGCAAGAACCTTCCAATGTCTGCTTGTCATGAGGTGGAGACAAAGTTTGGAGGCTTAATCCCTTCCATGGTATCTCAGGATTTGAGGAACCCATAACACAAGTTATTTACAGATGTTCCTGGCCCATTCAAACGGGCCAAGAAGTATGCTCAGTCTGACTGCCCTTGAGATATTCTGCCAAAGTTTTCAAGCAGATGCAGCTTTACTAGTCTTGTACACAGCCTTAATTCAGAGCCACCTTTCACATATCATTTACTAAATAAAGTAACCAGAAAGGGCAAGAAAGGAAGTCTTCAGAGGAAGGAGGTCAACTCTTGAGACTCACACCCTCCCCTCCTATGTCTTCCTCTTCCCAGTATCCACATAGGAGCTCAGCTAGCCTTATGTTCAGTGGCTTGTTTTGGCATCATAGGCAATGTGTGAGTCCTATCCACTCATAAGGATGACTGCCAGCTTCACTTCAGAAACATCCTCTACTATCATGGACCCCATCCAAATTCCAAACCAAATCCTGTTCCTCATAATGGCTGTCCAGGCCAAAACCTCGTTGACTCGTCTTTACCTCACATTCCCAGGACTCCAAACTTGGCAGATTTGATTCCTCCAGTAAGATATTACTTGCATCCTCTCCAGTTCCTGCTTCTAGCAAACTTGAGACCACACAAGAACCATCCATCTGCTTAATAAACCCTGGGATGTAGTTTTCACCCCCACCAGTGTTGTTGGCTAAATCGAAACTAAACTGGTTTCTGAACATAGTCCCAATTCACACCCCAAATCCCACTCATTCTGTAAACCAGTACATCAGATTTCAGGGTGCTTACCTCAAACAAGAGGACATAGTTTTACAGGAATCTTTGTTCCAGGAAGAAGCAGTTCATATAAACAACTTGGATATGTTGGAAGTGTTTCTAGTCCAACAGGGTTGGTATCAGCCTCATAAGGAATCATTGCATGATAGTCACCTCAGACAACACATCAGTACTATCATACCTCAGGCAGCAAGGAGATGCGCATACTTCTTCTCTTTGTGTGGAAGTCTGGAACCTCCTCCATGGACAGCCTTGAAGATCCCTCTCAGAATCTAGCATATTGTGTGCAGTAGGACTATATTATGATAGACAGTCTTTGTAGAGGGGGCCATGTAGTCCTCACTGGTCTTTGCAACAGTTGGTAGCAGAGTCATGTGTCCAAATCTGGGAAAGACCCTTGGTGTATTTGTTTGCGATAAGACTGAACAACAAGCTCCTCATTTATGTCTCCAGTCCCTGATCAGATGGCCTTGGCAGTGGATGCCTTCAGTCTAAAGTGGGAATGATTGCTCAACTTTCAGAATGATTCTACAGGTGCTCCACCAGTCAAGATCTCCACTGCTCAGCTAATCCTAATAGTCATCCTTTGGCCCCAAAGGTTGTGGCTCAACAACCAATTCAGCTTGTTGGTAGATGAGCCCAGGCAACTTCCACAGTTGAGGAACCTACTGTTGCATCCAGGAGTCTCTACTCCACAACTGCCCTCATTTTCTTGATCTTCACTTGACTCACTGTAAGCAATCAAAATGTCAGGACCAGTTTTTTAGCACGGTTGCCAACTGCACTGTTCATGTGAAGAGATGATCCACTTCCCAAAAATTACAATGCAGTTTGGAGACTCTTCTGTGATTTGTGAAGTAGGAAACACATAAATCCTAGCGGTTCACCTTTGAGCATAGTTTTAGATTTTCTGCTTTTTCATTTTGAGGTACTAACAGCTGCCTTACTTGGCACTCAGCATTAAGAGGTTAGTGTTAGGACTGGTCGGCCTGGTGTTGGAATAATGTGACTGGGTGGGACATCATGGTACATGTCTGCAGCATGATGCCCTTGTGCTAGACATGACTATAAACTGCCACACTGCAGACATGATAGCAATATCTCTGAAAAATTGTTAAAGCTATGTTAAAAGTCTAAATCACGAATCACAAATCATTTTGAGGCAGAGAATGTTTGGTTTTCACTATTAAGGGCTATAAGGCAGCCCCCTCCCAACCTCTCAAAGTGACCTGCCATTGTGTTGGACCCTCATCTTTCTGATCTCATCAAGTATTTTGAACTTCAGAGACCATTATCCACTCACTGTTGCCTACGTGGAATCTTGTGTGCATTCTTTGTGTATTTTCAAGACCTAATTTTGTCTTGTCTCAGGAAAAAGGTTATTTTACAGTTCTGTAGTAATTATGAGTCTATTTCTCTTCCTTGCTAGCATTGATTTCTGGTTGAGCTACCATTAGTCCGCTTTTGAGATAAACAGACTAATTAACATCTGTACTGGGGATGACTAACATATACCCTTTCTTGCCAAGTTATGGAGAAGGAAGGGTCAGAAGCATAACATTCTACCAGTTAAGGGTTTCTCAGATATTTCAGCATCCACTGTTTCCAGATGGATTGTCATCACTGTCAACAGAGTTTGTCAATCCTTCACCACTACTTTCTCATTTACCTTTGATCTTTGGCATACAAGAGTGAAGTCATATGGAGAGTAGGGGCCAATAGTAATGGCACAACAAGAGGCTCATCAGAGTGAAGTCATATGGAGAGTAGGGGCCAATAGTAATGGCACAACAAGAGGCACATCAGAGTGAAGTCATATGGAGAGTAGAGGCCAATAGTAATGGCACAACAAGAGGCACATCAGAGTGAAGTCATATGGAGAGTAGAGGCCAATAGTAATGGCACAACAAGAGGCTCAACCTTCTACCAGCTTTCAGTAGGTAACATGCCTTAAAGGTAAGTACAATAGTTTTATGTTAGATTTTGTGAGGCCATCAGCTTCTGTCCAAACTGGTAAATTGAGCAATGCCATAGTAGCAGATATTATATTACTGCTATTAAAATGAATGGGGGGGGGGGATGAAACTAATTTTAATTCAGTAATACTTTACTGCTACTATTGCCAAGTTCCCTCCACTCACCCTAGTCTCTGATGTGTACTCTAGGTCCAAGTCAAAGAGGATAGTATTCCCAATGTGGACTATAACTCAGGAGTCAGAATAGGATCTTGGTTTTTCAGTTCTATAACCTTCCAGTCAAATTAGAGGAAAAATCTTATGCTTTGGGACAAGGGACGACAAGTCCCAGAATGGAAAGCAGTGCAGTAATAGCTGGTAAGTATTACATATTATTAAAATGATTTGGGAACAGTTTGAACAAAGGAAAACTTGGGTGTCATGATTCAAATGTATATATAATGTCATTATAAAGATTATATAGTATATATATATATATATATATATATATATATATATATATATATATATATATATATATATATATATATATATATATATATTCAACATCATTCCATGTATGGCAAACTATCTCTCTCTCACTCTCTTCGTTTCTCTCAAAATGAATTTTATGTCACACTTATGACTTAGAAACTATTTATCTCCAGCCAGGTGGAATTTATGGGGGGCGGTGTTTTATAAATTTCTGGCAGTTTGTTGCTGATGAACAAAAATGAAAATAATAAAATAAAGCATATTTCTGAATTTCATCTTTTAGGTCTTATCGTCAGACCAGAAGAGCTTATGCGATGATCTATTTTTCAGCCTTCTGTAAGCTCAAGTTTGTTATTGCTACTCCTAAACTAGTCAGAGGACCGCCATTAAATTTGATACACATTGATCCCATGGTCTGGTTGGTAGTAACTGAAAATAGTGCCGCTTTTGGAAATCCAGTATAGTAACCTGAATGGATGGTCATATTTGCATGGGGTTTTCACCAGAAGACTGTTTGTGATTGTTATCATTACTAATCCTGAACAGAAAATCATATTGATATGGGTTTTTCACTAGCAGATCCTTTTTTGAAATAAAGACAATGAGCACTTTAATTCCAATGAATAATTTAAGTAAATAATTCCTTTTAAATTATATCTGAACACGACTAAAAAATGATTCCACAGACTGATCTTAATATAGGAATGAATAAATGTTTCCCAAATCCCATATATATTTATTTCGCTTGACCTAAGACACAATAGAATTTCCTAGAGGAAAACCCAGGTCTTGAACTTGGATCCAAGTAAAGATCTTATTTACTTCTTAGAATCATGACATTAATTAGATAGCCATTACCTTCAAACATAGACAGGAATTAAGCATGCAGTATTCATAATATTACCAGCAGACACAACAAATCATACAATGAAAGAAATGTAAGTGATCTTCAATTGTCTAAGTCTGAAAGGTACGATATTATTTAACTTGGTTGCCATGTACATGATTCAGAATCATTGTGCATGTTGGAATTATTTCACTATTGTCCAAGTATACTGAATTTATATGCTTTATAAAAGTTTCCTTCACTCCATTTATCATGCTAAAAATCTGTCTTCCAAGGAGATATAATTCATGTTATCAGCTGAGTGTGAAAAACTGATAAACTAGTTTAGTGTTATATTTTCCCCTCCCTCTCTCCATGAGAGATAGGAGACATTGATTTGTGCCTTTTATCCATTACAATGAGTCCATAAAAAGATTTTCCATGGACTTTCATGGGTTTGTAGGTGCCTTGAGAGAGTCACAAGACTTGATTAGAGTATTGTGATCTTACACCAGTTTCAGGTCAAAGGGCAATATTTTATTCCAAGAAAAATAGGCCAGTCTCCATGAATCTAATCTGATGCAATTGCCTTGTGAGGTTCCAAGACCAGAATAGGCTACATGACCTTGATGGAATTTTCACTCACACTGCATCGATCATTCTGTCATGCTAAGTTTGTTGGCAAGGTATCTTAAGAAATATTTAAGCGAATTTGCCCATTTGAGGTTCCCAAGATCTCATTAGGTTCTGATGATATTGTCACAATTTTCAAGGTCACAGTATTTGGTGCTTTGGAAAGAAAATCAGTTTGTGAGCAGGATATTTCCAGTATTGTAAAACCTGAAATAAAATTTTGTATGTAAATTCCTTGTGATTCCAAGGACAGTAACCATGACCTGATTTTTCAACATGTAACCACATTTTATTTTTTGAAAGGGATAATTAGATGATGAGTAAAAATGCCCAGTGGCCTTCATTTTTTAAAAATATTTTATATTCTTATTGTGAGCTTTCCAAACAAAATTTCATTTGTGTCATCTATTTAGATTTTCTTTTCCTTGAAAGAGTTCTATTCTAGTTTATATATCAGAAAGACATTCATAGAGAGCAAATTGCGTCAATCAAGTTTACGTCACCATTAAGCAGACCAAAAATTAAGTGAGATCAAGTAGTCATGATGCTAAGATGGTCAAAGTCTTTAGGCTGCAGGACAAAGAGTCCAAATATGTTAAGAGCTGGACAAGACTGGTTTTACTACTGTACTTACCACACACCCTTTCAAGGGTTCTGGTCATTAATCAAATTCCAGTCACTTCTTTTTGTGTGTTTGAACATAAGGGCTAATTGAGGAGCTTGCTACTGAGACCTTTTCAGATATAATCAAATTAATATTTGTTTTCCTGTTTTTATCAGAATGTCAGCAAATACTATGGTCCTTTGCGTGCTGTGAATAACATCAGCATTGGTGTGCCAGTGGGAGAGTGTTTTGGACTGCTAGGTCAGAATGGAGCTGGAAAAACAACCACATTTAAAATGCTGACAGGAGATGAGAGTATCACCTCTGGACAGGCCTACCTTAGTTCATTCTCTGTTAAGTCGGATATAAAAATGGTAAGGCTTGGTATAACACTATGATATTATGCCATGCAATGGATTAGAATAGGATACTGTGCCATGCAATGGATTAGAATAGGATATTATGTCATGCAATGGATTATAATTGGATATTCTACCATGCAGTTAGTTAGAATTGGCTATTATTCCATGCAATGGATTAAAATAAAATATTATGCCATTACGCCATGCAATGGATTAGAATTGGATATTGTTCCAAGTGATGGATTAGAATTGGATATTCTGTCATGCAGTTGATTAGAGTAGGATATTATGCTGTGCACTGGATTAGAATATGATATTATGCCATGCAATGGATTATAATAGGATTTTATGCCATGCAATGGATTAGAATAGGATATTATGCCATGCAATGGATTAGAATAGGATATTATGCCAAGCAATGGATTAGAATAGGATATTGTGCCATGCAGTGGATTGGAATTGGATATTGTTCCATACATTGGATTAGAATAGGATGTTATGCCATTCTCTGGAATAGAATTGGATTATCACCTAGTATGTTGAATTTTTCCTGAAAATTGACATGATGAACATAACTTTTTGAAGTTTAATAGTAAAACATTTGAAGGAAATATAACAAGTTGTAAAAAAAAAAAGGATTACTATATGTAATTATGAAATGTTTCAGAAAATATGCCATTTGAGGGTGGGATTTCAGTTTAGTTTTAGTATTAACCTTCCATGATTCACTGTTTTCTTCTGAAATTATTATGATTATAAATATATAAAAAAATCTAAATACTATACTATAAAAGTTCATCCAACTAAAATAAGTTATTCCACTCTCTGTTTAAAAAAAAATAATAATTAATTGACAACAAGCAGACTTGTTGCCCAGAAATAAATGATGGGCATTTCCAGTAAAGTCAAATAGTGAGGTTTATTTTGGTCAGGGGAACAAATAAGTATTGGAGGATGAAAAAAGTAATTAGTTGTACATGCTAGTATCTTTGTTTTTAGGCCTCACATACTTTGTTTGAAAGGTATTGTGTTGAGACACTATGACACAAAATACTTTTAGAAATGTGGTGTGAGAGACTGATACAGAATGCAAACCCAGGGCAGTGGTTCAGTTTTAGTGTTTTGATCAAGTCCAGGAGATGAGCATTCGTACTATTTTGGTCTTGTGCTTTGTCATTATAGAGTTTTCAATTGATTTGGAATACATGTACACAATGACCAAACCAAATTAGTCTGTGACACCTCAATTGATTGTTTGACAAAAAACAACTTGTAAACTGCATCAGGTCACCCTTAAATTCAGCTGAGTCAGCAACAACAAACTTGACCTAGTGACCTTAGAATTTTTCTTCACTAACGTGTTTATTTGACAGTTTATTGGCTAAACAAATCAAAGACAGTTTGATACAATGTTATTGGAGATATAATTTGACCAGTGTCCAGTAGGTCCAAAAAGGTGCCTGATGCCAGACATGTCCAGCAAATACAGTGATTTCAGGATCTCTGTTCAACTTTGTTTAAGATACTACTTTGGAACCTCAAAATGGGAGATTCAGAATACCTGCAAGCATGTGACATTGCAGACACAGTTATGGTGTAATTTGTATTTTTTTTAATTTTCATTGAGACAGCTAGTATGAAAAATAGTGTTATTCTTCAAGTTTGAGGTTAAGTCAGGTTGGGTTGTATTTTCAGTATGTTATGTAAATTTCATGCTCTTTTTCTTTTTAAAATATTCCCGTTTTTGCCTGGTTTTTTTTTCAAACTTAAAGTACCCATGCTTTGTCCCTGCTGATTTATGAAGAGTTGCTGGAGGACTGCATCTTTGACACATGCATTATATTTAATATGTAAACCCATCATAATTGTAGGTACAGCAGAATCTAGGCTATTGTCCCCAGTTTGATGCCCTTATTGACCAGATGACCGGACGTGAGACACTCTGGATGTACGCTCGACTTCGTGGGGTTGATGAAAGCAAGATTAGGACGGTTGTCAACGATCTTATTAAGGTCATGATGCTGGACAAGCATGCCGACAAACAAACAGGATTCTACAGGTATGTGTGTGGAGGGGTTGGTGGCCAGTGATGAATAATTTGTGGGGGGAGGGTAAATACTGTTCCTTCATTTTTCTTGGATTTTTATGCTTTCTGTTTACATGTTTTAGTAACCAATGAATAATGTTTCTTTGAAGGGAAAGCTAGGATTCCTGTGCCAGATGTCAAAATTAACTTTGATAGTTACTTGTTTATAATTTGAGTCAAACTATAGATTACACAGACCCAAATCTACCATTGCATGATGTGCCAGCCGATCTGGGTCTTTGCAGTTTGTTAGTAGTAATCAGGAAAACAAACAACCCTAATCTGCCAGCACATTATATAATGGTAAATCAGGGTCTATGTTGTTTGCAGTTGGACTCGACTTATTGGTACCAACAAATTTGTATTTATTGCAAAAACATGAAAATGTATACCAATAAATGCTACATTCATTAGGAAAATCATGTATATATATTTTAAGACATTATTTAACATATAAATCCTATTTAAAAAATCCGCTGAATCAAAGATGTAGAGATGTATAATTTAATTGGAATGAGTATAAGAATGAGTATAATTTAATTGGATTGAGTATAATTTAATTGGAATGAGTATAAGAATGAGTATAGTTTAATTGGATTGAGTATAATTTAATTGGAATGAGTATAATTTAATTGGAATGAGTATAAGAATGAGTATAGTTTAATTGGATTGAGTATAATTTAATTGGAATGAGTATAAGAATGAGTATAGTTTAATTGGATTGAGTATAATTTAACTGGAATGAGTATAATTTAATTGGAATGAGTATAAGAATGAGTATAATTTAATTGGAATGAGTATAATTTAATTGGAATGAGTATAAGAATGAGTATAATTTAATTGGAATGAGTATAATTTAATTGGAATGAATATAAGAATGAGTATAATTTAATTGGAATGAGTATAATTTAATTGGAATGAGTATAAGAATGAGTATAATTTAATTGGAATGAGCAGTTCCTGTATTAATGAGAGCCACATACATATTCCTTTTCACAGATTTTGTAAACGTTAGCAAGCAATAAACTAAGTCATTTACACATGTGAACTTTGCAGCCATGTCAGGATCTTACATACATGCCAACCATTACGTTTTTGGCATAATTATTATGCTTTTTTCACTAAATTATGCCTTAAGCGTATATGGATGACGCTTTTTCGGTAGATCCACATTCCCAAAAAAAACAATTGTTTGTTTTCTAGTTTTTATTAACATCCCATTAATCCCACAGATCGTATTTTAGAAAAGACGGCTTCTAAGTAACTACATTATAACAGTATGCTTGTCCATGCACTTTCCCCAACAGTATTATGTTCTATTAACTATCTTATTACCCAAAAACATGCTTGTTCGACTTTCAAACTTTCGACCTCGTATTCTATTCATAGCAGCTGTATGGCTTAGTGAGGAGAGAACAGACTGATTTTCCTAATTTTAATCTTTACTCGCAGATTCTTTTTTCTAATTTATATTTAGTATAGAACCAGTTTATAGGTATTTGGCACTAAAAAGTATAATTTATTTTAGTCGATGTGTGTGTGAGAGCAGAAATAGCTCCTTTCAAATAATTTCACAGATGGATTAGAAAAAGGCCAGAAATAAACGAAACATAAAATAACAGAATCCTCCAAAGATGAGGACACGAGGGCAGCATCATGTGATGTCTATTGCAGGCTGCGTGGAAATAATTGTACTATTTGGCGCTAAAAGTCTTCAGTTGTATCCTAGTCAATGTTTGTGTTAGAGCACATATATTTTTTCAAGGAATTTCACAGGTGGATCAGAAAAAAGAACGAATCCTTCAAAGATGAATACATGAATGGCATAATACATCGTTCCATTCTCGGGCACAGGGGCTTGTATTGTTGCTTAAATTGACCTGTCATACATGTACATTTACCCTGACCTTCAGAAGCTGATATAGTTATGATGAGTGATGTAATTGTGTAGTAAACCAATAAGCTTGTAATCAAGATATCACCAATATGTGACCCTGACCTTCAGAAGCTGATATAGTTATGATGAGTGATGTAATTGTGTAGTAAACCAATAAGCTTGTAATCAAGATATCACCAATATGTGACCCTGACCTTCAGAAGCTGATATAGTTATGATGAGTGATGTAATTGTGTAGTAAACCAATAAGCTTGTAATCAAGATATCATCAATATGTGACCCTGACCTTCAGAAGCTGATATAGTTATGATGAGTGATGTAATTGTGTAGTAAACCAATAAGCTTGTAATCAAGATATCACCAATATGTGACCCTGACCTTCAGAAGCTGATATAGTTATGATGAGTGATGTAACTATTAAGTGAAGCAATAAGCTTGTTAGAAAGATAACTTACAATATGAGTTGACCATTGACCATACTAAAACAAATTGGAGAAGCAGAAGTCTTAGTTTCCCAAGACCTGATTAGAGGTTTGTTTCTTGTTTTACATTTAGCAAATTTTCATGGCTACAAGTGACAGTAAGGATATATTGCGAGTTTATGCACCATGGCAGGCTAAAGGAATCCTACTTAGGATGTAAACAAGATATCTCTCTAGTACAATGGAACCAAACATGAACTAATTGGATATTTTGAAATCTCTTAAATGATCTGAGCATATAAATTTCTGGTGATCGTAACCTAATTTCTTCCGATATATCACACAATGATAACACATGAGGAGGATATCCACCACATTGCAGATCCAGCCTTCCCAAGCTAAAAAAGACGTTAACTAATTTTTTTTATACTTGTTATAACAACAAAAATGCTAAAATGCTTTCTGCTAACCAAGATGACAGTTTAATAACATTGGTCTCCCCTTGGATAAATGATTGGCATCAGATCCCTTCATTCATCTGTTACAAACTTTGAGTTGTGCCTCGTCAGCATGCAGGTACCTTCCATTTTTTTGTGATCCTTCATAATTTTCTCATGACAGGAAAGTATATTCAGTCAGCTTTAGTACAGTCATAATTGTTTAGTACAATCATAATTGTTTAGTACAGTCATAGCTGTTTAGTACAGTCATAATTGTTTAGTACATTCATAGTTGTTTAGTAGTCATAATTGTTTAGTACAGTCATAGTTGTTTAGTACAGTCATAGTTGTTTAATACAGTCATAATTGTTTAGTACATTCATAGTTGTCTAGTACAGTCATAATTGTTTAGTACAGTCATAGTTGTTTAGTACAGTCATAGTTGTTTAATACAGTCATAATTGTTCAGTACAGTCATAGCTGTAGAGGAGTACATTTTGTACTTTGGTTGTCTGCTTCAGATCATATATATATATATATATATATATATATATATATATATATATATATATATATATATATATATATATATATATATATATATAGATTAGTTCTGTGCCATCTTAATTGCCTGCCTCATGTTCAGTAGTACTCAACATTCATCACAGTACTCAACCTTTTTGCAAGTTACATCAGTAAATGATCAGTTACTCCTGGTAATAAAATCATTTCTGAAATTGTCTCTGGCATTCATTTTAATTGTGCCCACTTCACCATAACCCAGCACAGTGCTAGGTAGATTTCACTTGTAGATACTGTTACTTGGCTTTTACTGGTGTCAGCACAAAATGGCAGGATTATGTGTGGGGTCAGGGAGAAAATATTAGCCGTAAGGGGTGTTCTTTGGGCCTCATCTGTGGTAGTTGTTTGCATTGGTCAGAAGAGATGGACAACAGTTATGGATAAACAGTTAAATGATTTAAGAGAGCTATGAAACACTCTCATAAGAATGTTCATACTGCCTGTGTTTGGTCTAGCACAGACATGGTATGGCAGTCTGGTTTTTTCTATCTTAGACCACCCATTACCATATATATACCCTGGTACTGGCTACTGATTGTTCATTCCCTTGGATGTGGGTCTGGTTATCATTTTTTTTTCAACATAATCAGTCCTGCATGAACTGAGAGGCTGCCCACAATGCCTGGCAACCAGTCACATGAAATCCAACCCCAGTTCTTGTCACTGGACCTTGTGCAGGTAGCACATGACTTGGTAATGTTTCTCATAATATCCAGTACTGGACTTTTGAAGGCAGCATGGACTGGCTTTGGACATGTCCATAGACTATTCTGATTCACTCATAATCTGTTATTATTGGTCATTCAGCATGCACTGCAGACTTTTGACAACACCGTAATGCCTAGAGATAGCTGACTACCAACTTCATTCATTGTCCATAACTGCCTGCTTTGCCAACTCAGTTGTCTTCACTTCAGTAGGCTGAATCAGTGAAATTCATGTTTTGTTGGTTGACCCAAAATATATGCAGTTTTGCCATGATAGCTCAGTTTCTTGCCTGGCAACCCCACTTTTCTATGTTAAGAACTGGAAGTCACTCATGGGAAATCATTTGTGTTGAAACTGATGTCTTATTTGGTCCCATCTTCTTCAGAGCATCTGCAGGATCCTATTAGTGCATTAAAGTGGTACATGGAGTGTTCTCAGCTAGTCACAAGATGGAGATCTCATTTGTTCATACCACTTTATGAAGGAGAGGACTATTTCTGCTCTGCTACTAGCCCATGACCAAATCAATCTGTTGCATATATTTACTGACATGGTTTGGTCAGTCTCTGCCATCATGGCATTTGAGTGCAACTGTAACTAACAGACCAACGTCATTCAAGTCATGTGATGAAGATCAAAGAGAACATTCAGTTTTGACCTCCATTCTTTTATTACCAACTGCTCAATTTAACCTGGTGAGACCGGTGTCAGCAGTCCAACAGACTACCTTCTCAGGCCATTCACTTGTTTCATAATGGTATAGGGTACTATTGCAAGATTCAATGGAAGCAAACATTTTTCACAAGACTGCGTTAACCTGTATTAACCTACCATGCATCTAACATGAAGCTCAAAGCTGCTACACATCATTGACACTGGTCATCTGATTTATGTCTTTGCTAAAACAAGCCGAAAACCTCAATTCAAGTCTTTATAGCTTGAGAGGGTTGGATTGGCAGGGTAGTGAAATATCCTAACTTATTAAAATTGGGAAACTATTGTTGAAGATACATATCTTGCTTATGAAAAAGGTTATTAAGATCTTGGACAACTTTGTTTACATTGATTTGTTCATTGCATTGTCAAGGCCAGGTGAGCTTATGATGAAGTCTTGCACTGGCCAAATTTTATTTAAATCTCTCTGAGTGTATTTTGGCATTCAAGTACGAATGATGTTGATTAACCATCAATATATGCCCATCATTCTTCAAAAATAGGGACTTTTTATCACAACATAATCCTGACCATAAAATAAGAGACTTCTAGCAAACAAAAAGATAATTCAGTCACTTACTAGATTTTACCTTCTTTCTACCAAGTTCCTGAGGCCAGGACCATTGTCTGATAATCAAGATATGAAATGCCAGAATAACATTGATTGGGTGACTTGTCTTGCCACCACCCCCTCCTATCTAGTCTTCAACAAATTTTCAGGTGATGATTGAATTTCAGTTGACATGGTAATTTGCATTCTAAAAAAAACATGAATTTCAAAGTTGTCAGTATAATGAATTTTTTTCGATTGTTAAATGCTAAGTAGATAACCATTTGGTTATTGTAACCAAAGTAAACCTCACAATTCTAAAGATGCAATAATGATTTATCTATCAAAACAATAGGATCCCCACACAATAGTCACAAGTCTTAATTTATGAAAACAATGGGATCCCCTTTTGCAGTGTCCATGAATATTAATACTGATAAGTAATTGGGGGGGGGTTCTTTCAAAAACCTTAAGAAAATTACCGGTACCCAGAAAATAAAAAACGAATTTAAGAGACTCCACTGTTCAGTTTCAGGCATAGTTTTTAGATATAAAAACCATATTGAGCAATGTCTGTGCATTCCATATTCTTTTCTATGAGGCATGATTTATGATATTTTGTCAGATGTTGTGCTGAAAATATATAGAATGCATGAAAGCCAAGCATCATCAAGCTTTTCCTGTTTTAATTAAATCTCAAAATAGTTTAATAAAATTCCCCTTTTTTCTCAGTTCAGGAGGGTTATTTCCTTCAGAAATTTTAAGTTCTAGAGTAGATCTTTGGGTTTATTGAATAAAAACATTGATTTGAATGATTAAGACCCAAACAGTATTGTATATCCTTCTATTCTAGTGGTGGTAACAAGAGGAAACTTAGCACGGCTATTGCCCTGATTGGGGACCCTCCCTTCATTTTCCTTGATGAACCCACTACTGGAATGGATCCTGGAGCCAGAAGACAGCTTTGGAATGTCTTGTCTCAAGTCAGGGCCAGTGGACGCACTCTTGTATTGACATCTCACAGGTAAAGTGTCACCAGGTTTAAAAATAAACATTAGTCATTAGTAAATCATATTTACTGTGCAGATACCATAAACACACACTTATAAGTTTAGTACTAAATGTAACCAACACAAACCAGCAAATCGGGGTCTGGGTTCTTTGTTTTACTGTTAGTCAAAACAAACTGCATAGACTCAGATGGCAGATCTGGGTCTGTACAGTTTGCTTTTGGACTTGTCTTATAAGCATTTACAATAAAATTAATTTTTTCCTTTTTTTTTTTGCACTGATACAAGGTCGTTGTGTCTGGATCAGATGTATCTTTGATACATGTCTCCAGATCATTTAACGTGAAAGTGTTGTATATACCCTTCCCACATGTAATCATTAACAGCCATATTTTCCTTGTGATCTTATTTGGTGTTTGGAAGTTGAGATAAATTCTTTGACTTTGAAAAATATATTTCAAAACATACATAAGTAGAAGGAACACAGACAGACTTTCAATGTAAAGGCTGTAGGTGGCCAAGGTTCTTGCCTGTAGATGATCACTCACATCTCACCTCAGTTAGCTCGAGTTCAAGTCCCAACATGGTCAATATTTGTACATAACAAAGCTTGCAATTAGCTTCACATTAATCAGTGTTTTTTTTCCTGGGATATTCCAGAGTGTTTCCTCCTAGCTGCCATGTATAGCCTGTCTTGTGCTGATAAATGGAATTAAATCCACACAAAAACAAATCTGTCATTGTCTTTATTTGTAACTTGTGTACTGATTTTGCCCAGGTACTATACCTTTAAAACATTTTTCTGTACATGTTAACTTAAACATCCTCAAGAATCTATATCCAAAGTTATTCCAAATATATCTTCTTGTTCCATGTATGTTTGCAGGGTTTGTTGAAGCTCTGCTGGTCATAGACCAGATAAGTTAATTTTGTCCACATGCACAAGTCTGTTATCACTACTTCTAAATCACTTGGAGGATTGCCATGAAACATTACACACACATTCATGGCTTTAGTTGGTCCTAAAAGAAAATGGTGCAGATTGCAAATCCAACATGGCTACCACTTTGACCATCTTGAAAATCTTATTCGTTCTTTTCCTGAGTGGATAGTCATATCAGCATGGGTTTTTCATTTAAAGACTTCATATGATGTCAGTTTTGTCTTAGATCAGAATGGTGCTGATCTGTCATCAACTATGGCTGCCATGGCAGTCATCTGAGAAATCTTGTTATTTCTACTCCTTCTACTTGGATGGTCACATCAACATGGGATTTTTACCAAAAGACTTCTTATGGTTCATGTTAATCCTAAATAAAAATAGTGCTGGTCCGATATTGAGTATGGCTGCCAAAGTGACCATATTGAAAATCAGAGTAGAAAATTTAATGAGGTATCACCCAAGGCAGCAGAAATATTTCATCTCAAGTTCCTATGTCACAATATATAAATTCACTACCTGGAAATCATGAAGCTTTTGAAGTACAACAACTGAGACTTTTACTAAAAAACTCAGATCATTTGAAATCTTTCTTTCATGCTTTCTAAATCTGAGCAAAACTAATTTATGGAAGTAATGTAGCTAGAGCTAGGAATTCCTTTCATCTGCATAACAGATAATTTTTCCAGATGTTACATTTTTAAAGCAGTGTTCAGAAATGGGATTTCAGTAAAAGCTTGTTATATTTTAGCAGTTTGCAGACTTGAAGAGGTTTTACCACATAAGCTGATTTATAAGGTTGCACACAATATTGACCCTGATTTGACCTCACATAATGTGCCAGCAGATTTATGTTGTTTGTTCTGCCGGATAGATCCAGATCTGCTGGAGATCTATTCTGTGAAGTGTACAGTGTTAAATGTGGTAATATTTAAGGTACTAAATTGTGATGGGAATTAACTTTAGGATTAAAATGTCCCCATCACTACAAATGCCCTCTATGAAAGATGAAATTCCCACCTTATGTTAAATTGTCCAATAGCTTTATTGTTGGATCTCGGAGTTTGCAGTACATTTTGGGTTTTAGTATTATAAACCCATGATGTGGCCATATTTCACCAATATAAGTCTTTAAATGAAGTTTAGATTTGAGCCATTTAATTGGTCAGTTCTTGGACTTAAATTTCAGCCATTCCAATCAGTTGATTCTGTATTTAAGTTCAAAATGAACTTCTGTTAGTGAAATCCTTGCCTAGTTTGTTTTTGAAATACAGCAAGTGAACATTCATAACTATTCCATTACTTCATAATTTATACCGATTTTTTTCCCTCTTAGCATGGAGGAATGTGATGCACTTTGCACTCAGCTAGTCATAATGGTGAATGGGGACTTCAAGTGCTTTGGAAGTCCTCAGCATTTGAAGAACAAGTTTGGCCATGGCTACACACTCTTGTGTCGCATGGGACTGGATAGAGATGGAAATACATCCTCTGTTGGACCTCTATGCGAGTTTATAAAATCCACTTTCCCTTTGAGCCAAATTTTTGATGACAAGCAGGGATATGTTCATTTCCAAATACCAGACCAAAATGCAAAGTTGGCTCAGATTTTTGGCAGAATGGAAGAAGCGAAGGTTCAGTTCAACGTGGCAGACTACTCTGTGCACCAGACTTCATTAGAACAGATTTTCCTAACATTCACTCAAAATCAAGTTCCACCAAAAGAGAAGAAGAAAAAATCTTGTGGTAAATTATGCTGTTGTAAATGAAAATGACCATGGCATGTTGTTGAAACTGACAAGTCACTATTCAAACGTATATATTTGATGTGGATGAAAAATCATTTTGTGCCTATATTAATGAGAAATAAGTTAATGTCAACTACCAAAGAGTTCAAATCAGAATTTGCTTCATAATCTTATATAGATGGATGATAATTATTAATTAAAAATTATGTCAAAGATTAATGTATCTAAGTTAGAATGTTTTCTTCTCAGTATGCTTGTTAACATGCAATTTTTAAGTTCCACATTTCCAGAGTTATTACCTTTTCATGCACAGTTTTAGTGTAGCCCAGATTTAAAATTTGGATTGGCTTTCTTTCATATTAAGACTGGGCTCTCTCTCTCTCTCTATTTATATATATATATATATATATATATATATATATATATATATATATTCAATACAATAACTGTTGAACTGCCTTGGCAGAAACTCAACACAGCAGACACTTTGGTGTTCATCCACACCTTAGATTAACCTCATTGTTAACATTCTTACTTTCATTTTAATATAATTGTTTTTGGCTCATCTTCAGATTTAGAACTTTGTTTCTTATGGTGTATAATTGTATATTGTGGTATATAATTCTTAAACTAAGGAGATTAGGATTTACAAGCATTCCTGGGGTCAGTGGTGGTTTTCTGCTGTAATTTGCATCCAGTTGGCAATTACTACGTTTTTTTGAGTTGTCCAAGACACCACACAGCCTAAAACAATAGCAGTACCACTGATGCTCCAGTTGGAAATGGCTTTATAGAGAGGTGGTGCATATGGGAGCTCAGCCTTGAAAATTTACTTAACCTATTGCGACATCTATGGATAGATGTATCCTGTATTTTTGCTAAACATCTAAATGAAAATTGCTTTTCTTTACATGTTTCATAAGATTGGATTTGCAACATATTGCTATTAATCTTTTTAATTGTGTTGTTCTCTCATTATTTTAAAGTTGGATTATAATTTTTATTTTGCTATTGTTAGCTGTATGAATCACAGTCCAGAAGATATGGGATGGTCTTTTGTCTGGCGTCCATTGTCCCTCTGCATTAGCACAAGTTTGTTCTTGTTACTCTTTAACTACTTGGATGATTGCCATGAAAGTTTCAATTATTCTTCCCAAGGTTTAGTTGATCCTGCTCAAGTATTCAATATGGTCATGACAGTGAACATATAATTTTTTTCATCACTACTACTCCTGAATGTGACTTTTATTGTCTTGGTGGTCCTAAATAGTATGGTGGCCATAATCTTGAAAATCTTGTTATCACTTCTTCTAAATGGAAAGTCATATTTTCATGGGATTTTCACCAGAAGACATGTGGTGTCTGGTCTCTAGATGGTCTTGATGAAAGTTATGCTGAGTTGACATCCATTATGGCTACCATAATGGCCATCTTGAATTTTTATTATTAATACTACTTCTGAATGGATGGCCATTTGGCCCTGATGAAATCGATTCCAATGTAAAATCGAACATGGCTGCCATAATGGAAATTTTTGAAATCGTGTTATCAGTACTCTTGCTGAATGGACGGTCAAATTGACATGGGCTTTTCATCAAAGACTACCTATGGTGCCAGATTTGTCCCAGATGAAAATGGTGAACTGGCAAGCCACAGTGGTCAATTGAAAATCTTTTTATAGCTCGAGAATATTAAAGATGATTTCAACACTCAGCAATTAAAAGAAGAAATGTTCTTGAATTTCTTTAAATTCTTTTTGCACAGTATAGTGTCAGGCCCTTCAATGGACTCTTATCATGACATTCCATATCTTTTTTACATTTTGTAAAATGCATTCATATTTTGTTGCTCTAAATATTTGTAACTACTGTTTCTCTTTGTTTTAAAGAATCTGTGATGAATGGAGAAAATACATTAAGATTTATACTAAACTTTACAAAATTATTGGTATCTAAGAGTGTATATACTACTGACTATGACTGCCATAATTAGCAACATTTTCTATTTCTCAGGTAGAATCCACTAGAATTATGATAAAATCAAACCGGTTATACTTTTACCAATAGGGCATGATTGTGAAGGTGATACAGCTACAAGCTTAATGAAACCAGTACTCAACTAGAATGTGCCTTCCATGTCTATGAATCACACATTAATAATTATTGTGATATGGTCTGCACTTGGGACATTAATTACTAGATTTGGAAAAATTACAGTGGCAGACCTGATGGCTTCATGGATAATTTTGTCTAGCAGTGTTTTCTTTTTCTGTAACCTGTCTACTGAAAAGTCTTGTTATGCTGGGAAACATTTTGTTTACTAGGCTAGGACCTGAAACTTTTTTCTGCGCAGAATTAGTGTTGCTCCGAAAAAAAAGAAAAAAAAAGATATAGTTGTATGACAAGAGAAACAGACATTGTTCCATTTATTAACTTGAAGGACAAAAATTATAGTCATTTCAGTTAAACTTCATTATATTTCTGTACATTTGGCTTAAGTTATTTGGATGGACTAATGGTGTAAAAAAATGGTCTTAGAAGATTCAATAGTATTGATATGGTCACCACTGAAGCAGCAGTGATCAATAAATCTATAACATAGATGTTACCCCTTACATTCAGTGTGTTATTTAATATTTTTGATATGTCAGCATGTTAACATATCACTTTGTGTGAATATGATGGGTCCAAATAAGCCTATGAAATTTCTTGTACAGTATTCACATTACTGATTGGTTATGACAGTGTGAAGTTTCCTTGCCATGTTTTCTGGAACCTGTTTTTAAGTATTACTATCATCATTTTGGTTGCCATCATTACACTCAGTTGCTTTAGGGGTATTGAGGAAAAGATTATGTCTGTCAGAATATAGCCAATTTACCCCACTGGCTTGTTACAAATAAAATTAAGGGTGTCAGTCAGTGAACCCAGGCCAGAGGATGATCCAAACCTGTATTACTGGCACCTCACCCCTATGATAGGCATGGTATCAATGTTAACTTATAAGAGTAAATAAACATTCCTGTTTTGAAACAAATTTCAACATATTGAAATTCTCCCAACTGGCAGAAAGTTATCTAACCACATCAGTCTTCCAAATCAAATAATGCAGTCACAAATATTTTTAAATCTGGAATTACTCAACATCTTTAGTCTTGCTTTAGTACAGTTTCTGCATCCAGTTATCATCCCTTCACATGAATATCCAACAACTGGAATGCTGCATTTTCTGCTGGATACAATACTGAATATTTACTAGTGGAATTTGCACACTTTAGGTGGAAACGTTGTAAACATTCTGATCAAAATCAATGTATATGGCTTGTCTTACCTGATGCAAGTCAGCTGTGTAATATCACACTGGAATTTTCATTAGAGATCTATTGCTGAAAACTGATGTTTGTATCAGATATTCTTTTGATTTGTAATTATAGTTATGCTTTGAATTATAATTTGTAAAACAATATACTTTTAAATGTTACTCTTTATGGAAATCTGCATTGTTAATTTAGCTAGTGCCTGTGACTATTTTTTTATGTGCAACAATTGAAAGGTGCAGCATCTGTGCCAGAATAAACAAAATCTCTTCTCTTAAAAATATTTCCATTCAGATAAAATCTTTGATAAATAGAATTTGAAATGGGCAATGATTTAATATTAAATTTATGATACACATTAAAACATTTCCAGGTTTCTGCTTATCAACGTTTATTATTCAACTTATTTCATAAATTCAGTATTAAATCATGACCAATTTGAGATCCTTTATTTATGAAGTTTCATGTATTTAGTGACCCTCCATAATGCAAAATGTATGTCTACCATTTCTTTGCATAATTTATATTGGGCCTATTTATCTTAAGCACATTGTGCCATTCTTTAGTTATTCTCCACTTGACAGACTCCTGGATTTATATATGTATTATGTAAAATTCTATAATTTATCCAGTCCATGGATATTACACCTTTTTTTGTTTCAAAAAAATTAAAAATCCATTTTCTCTAGATGAGGAATTTATCTCACCAAGCTAATTGAAGGTAAGGTATAATTTTGCAATGGTGATAATGTCAATAAATTAAAAAGCTTTGTATTAATGCATGTATATATTCAGGTACAAGGCAACCCGAGTTCTCAGGACCACTTTGTGTTTATACAAAATGCACATATACTGTGACCAAATTTTTTGTTATTTTCAACTGAAACTAGTCTGTGATATATCATTGTCATATCAGAGCTCTTTATTGCATTATCCAGTTAGAAATCCAAATTATTTTTGGTACAAGGCAACCCGAGTTCTCAGGACCATTTTGTGTTTATACAAAATGCACATATACTGTGACCAAATTTTTTTATATTTTCAATTGAAAATAGTCTATGATTTACTATTGTCATATCAGAGCCCTTAATGCATTATCCAGTTAGAAATCCAAATGATTTTTTTTATGTGCATGCCATAAAACGGAGCCTATTATGTTGTCCATCTGTATATCTCATCAGTATTGTTTTTGTACAGTAAGTTGGATTGACCAACATCTACAGTTACCAAATATTATAAATAAGTTGCACTTGGGGTAAGGAAGAACCCTTTTTTTAAGGGTGAAAGCCTCAAATCAGAGTTCTCTATCATCTACAGTTACAGACTCCATTGATGGCTTATACTTGGGGCATGGAAAACTTGCTGAATTTGGAGTCAAAATTCCAGGCCACTATGACTAATAAAACAAAAATCGTTTCTGCACACAAGTTTTAGTTACCTACATGGATGACCCTTAAAAAATGGTGTGGGTGTATAATGTGATGTTAATTGTAAATGTTTTATAACTGTTCATTGGGCAGTTGCTATTATTTGTTTTATTACTCAAGAGTTTTAGAATTTCATGCTTAATTTGTATGAATCTGCTTGATTGAGATGCTTATCTTTGTTGAAATCTTGAATTATAATTGAGAAAGAATGCATGAGAAGTGAATGTGAAAATGCCTATACAATATGCTCTTTTTATTTTCATCTCTTTTAATCAGGAATCCATATTAGTATTACTATTATTATTATTATTATTTGACTCCTGTTTCAACATGCATTTTGCTGTAATTATTAGATGTACTTATTGTATCATTTTCATCACACCTGTATTCTTAATTGACAACACTCATGACCTACTCTTGAGTATGTATTCATTATTTTTAAAATTTTACCATTCTGACATCTTTCGTGTTTTACTCACAATAGATGTTTGGATGCATACTTTGCATAATTCATGCAAGATTTTCATAAACCTTGATACAGATGACAGCGACTTTGAAAGAACTGAGTTTCTATTATTGTTGTGTTGTTTTTGTGGTTCTTTTTATTTTTATATTAGGTATTTGTTTATTCTGTATAATAATGACTTAGAATGGCATGTGTATTATGTGGTTTTAAGTTTTGGCCTTGATGTTTAAGTACAGTCAGAATTTTGCTAGTGTTAAGAAACTGTTAATTAGTGCTGTTCTGGTTAATTGATTTAGATGAGCATTTGCTATATTCAGTGAAACAACAAAAGAATTGATAGCAACTTTTGATCAGTTTAATTCTAAATTCAGTTCTGGACAATTTTCCACCATTTATGACTTAATGATATATATTTTTTTAAATTTATACTGTAGAATTGTCAAGGTTTAAGGGAAAAATGTGTGCATTCCAGTTGTTCTGTTAGTAACATGTATATTACATATTCTAGCACAGCCACCCCATGCCACATATTTAAACTAGTAAAATTTTTATATTATTGACTTCTCTCATTTGAGCTGTTCTCATTTAGTGTCATCTGATGATGTACTGTACTCCACCAGGAAATACCATAGGAATATAGTTCCCAAGGGCAGTAATAGATTTAGTTTATTGCATAATGTCATGTGAAATAATATAACGTTGACATGCTGCAATATTGCCTGCTGGTACAGTTATAGTTCCTGTTGTCAAGGGAAATTGCATGATGTCCTAAACTAGATCCCTAAAGTCAGCCAATTGGAACTTAGGAATTTATTTTAAAAGTTATGTTTTTTTTATTTTGCATAAAATTACTGTTTCATGTGTTCTTAAATTGATGGATTTGGGAATGTGCCCATTGTTTAAATAGACTGAAGCTTGTTCATTGAGTATTAAATTCATGGATTTTGGAAGGAGCCCTATTGTTTGAGTAGATGGATACTTTTTTATTGGGTCTTAAATTCATGGATTTGGGAATGTGCCCATTGTTTAAATAGACTGAAGCTTGTTCATTGAGTATTAAATTCATGGATTTTGGAAGGAGCCCTATTGTTTGAGTAGATGGATACTTGTTTATTGGGTCTTAAATTCATGGATTTGGGAATGTGCCCATTGTTTAAATAGACAGAAGCTTGTTCATTGAGTATTAAATTCATGGATTTTGGAAGGAGCCCTATTGTTTGAGTAGATGGATACTTGTTTATTGGGTCTTAAATTCATGGATTTGGGAATGTGCCCATTGTTTAAATAGACTGAAGCTTGTTCATTGAGTATTAAATTCATGGATTTTGGAAGGGGCCCTATTGTTTGAGTAGATGGATACTTTTTTATTGGGTCTTAAATTCATGGATTTTGGGAAGGGGTCCTATTGTCTAAATCAACAGAAAGTTGTTTATTGGGTCTTCAAATTCTTGGTATGCTGTGAGCTGTGGAGTCCAGAAATAACATTGACGTCATAGTATTTGAATTTTTCATTTCCGTACAGTCCCTGAGGATAATGTTGAAATTTTCTTTCCATTTGAATCCAAAAAAAAGATTTTCTAACTTGACATTTTGATTTGTACAATAATCAATTAGAAATGCTGGATTAAAACTGTACCAGTCAGAAGTATGAGCTCCCTGTTAAAGTTACAAATGGGAACTAAATTCCTTTTTTGTTGTTGTTGAGGGAATCTATATAGAAACATATTTGCTTGATACCATATTTTCCCTACAGATTTGACACATTGAATTAAAAAAACATTATTAGTGCTGTCCCAAATTGAGACATGAGAGCCATATGGTAATCACCTTTACCAGCTGTCACTGTCATTCCATTTTTCTACTATTCACACTTCATGTCACCAGTTCTGTAACCCTTGTGAATAATTTTATGCCATTTGGTCTGTGATCTAGCTATTTCATGTAGGAGCATCTTTCAGATCCAGTTTTGATGGAGTTATTGCCCTTGTTTCATCAATTATACATTTCCACAAGAGCAGTTACTTGTAACCAGCAAAACTCCAGAACCATGAAATAGCTTCAGATGTGATTTGGTGCATAAATTATCTCAAGATCTAGACATGCCTTACATGGATTTTGCTTCCTCAACTCTCTTTTGGATAGACTTATGGCTCTGGACCATTCATGTTATATCTTCACATGAGATGTTGCTTGTAATCAGCATTACTCAAGAACAAATCAGCATGTTTTAAGGCAGTTTGATATGATCATTTTCCTATGACTTGCATGCACCTTACATGATTTTAGTGTTATGACTTCCTGATTGCTCAAATTCATGACTGGTTTCTGCAAGGTAACTTTACTAAACAATTTTAGACTGCAACCTTCAAAAACTTTGCTGTGTTTATTCTCAAAAAAATTGTGTGCATTTAGTTTCCTATTTTATAGCCATTTAAAAATGCATATATTTCACTACCATACGACCAATAATGTTTATTGGTAGTGAGAAATAACAATTTTTTTACCAGGAATTGGTTTAATTTCTTAAAATGTACCTTGAATCTGAATTATATTTAAACTTGTTGATACATATTGACATGTTTATCAAACTGAATTTGAACCTAAATTTCTTTTATAGTTTTAACATCACTAAATCAGTAATTTTGAGCTGATTATTGCTAATTAAAACTTGCATCTCTTTTGATTGTTTCTACTGTTCCATTAAATATATTTACCAGGTTCAAAGTATGTTGGCATCCAACAATGAATGGTGTTATTTATTGGTATCCAACAATGAATGGTAAAGTCTATTGGCATCCAACAATGAATGGTCAAGTTTTATTAACACATCCACAATTTTCATCACCTATCAAGCGTTCCCGATGGATGGATAGCCACATATGAACTGTTGTCATCTTCAGTGGCAGTTACTTACTTAAAGAAATAAGCTTTGTGAACAAAATAATGCAAGTTTCAGCACTTGCTACTGAAATGTTTCCTTTTGAAATGCAAAATGTGTCTCTTTATAGAAAGTTATGTATCATTAAATATAGAGATGGGTGTGATAAATATTTTTGATGTATGTGAGCAGGATATTTTACTTGGTTCCTTATGTCATTTTATAAGCAGTAGGCAAGTTCTTTCTCACATGTAATTTGAATACACTGTATAAATACTTGCTTATAAGTCAATTCCAACTGCAAACAACATAAACCATGATCTGCCCTCATGTACAGCACATTACTCCAAACAGACTGCATTAACCCATATCTGCTTGTGTGTTGTGCAATGGCAGATCTGGGTCTGTACAGTTGGTCTTGATTTAGAAGCAAATATATATGGTAAGTTTAGTTTTGAACTCAACTGCAAAACATGGAAAGAATAAAGATTTCACTTTTCCACCAACACTTGCCACAGATTTAGTATTGATGTTTTGTGTTTTGAAAGTAAATTATCTGGATTTTAGGAGAATGGCCCACCTACTGATTAGCATAGTTATTTATTTAAAATCTAGTTTTTCTCCTTGGAAAAAAAGTATGTTGGTGATTGACAGTGGACCTTTAAATATCTGGTATACGTTTGTTTGCAAATTGGATGAGAGATGTAGTTAAAAGATGTGAAAGTGTAATTGTTTTATAGCACAACCTTTACTGATGACTGACCAATGCCAGAGTCACTACTTGACTGACCTATGTGTGGGAGAAAAATGTTAGATAAACAAAATGCTGGGAGAATAGATTTGGTGGTAGACCACTGGAATTTCTGTCATGCAATTGTTAATTAGCAGTCTTCGCACTTGGTCGAATGGACAGTTGCACGGTCATTGTTTCAACCTGGACATGTCTTGTCAGATCTGTGTAAAATAGATACTACACCATGCAATAATAAGATTTGATGTGTCAAAGTGGAACCAAAAAAATAATCAAAGAAAGTGCTTTTTATTTATACATTTAGTCTGATAGACATGCAGCCACCAGTCATTAAATGTCTGAATTGTGCCAAAAAAATTCTTTCTTTTAATGAAGAAAATTAATCTAGTGGTCTTTGTTCGATTACTTTGATTGCTATGCTGAACTGTCTTTTTTTCCACCATTCTCCAGCTGACAGATTTCTTTACCCCAGTACAGGCACAGATTGTAAAAGCATTGAAAATGAAGATAGTATGGTGACCCCAGTGCACCAGCAGGTAAATGACATGTTAAAAAAACTGTAAATGACATCTCGTTTTATTATGAGGTTTGCCTAATCACATCATTGGCCCACTTTATCAAATGAAGGGCACATATATGTTCCTTTTTTCCAAATCTTTCTGAAATGCTGCTTAGTTTGCAGGTGAAACAGTGATTTAAGTCAAATCAGTATCATTTATTATAGCTCCTTATTATGATAAGAAAGATATGCCCAGTAAGACACGTTCAGGCTGATGCAATTTCTTTTCTGCATGGTCAGACAAAGGAATAGGTATCAATTTTCCAGCCCAAATGGCATTGTGTTAAGATGTGTTAAAAGTTTTGTTTTGTTGAAAGCATGTTTATGGGAGGACAAAGAGGGGAGGGGATACATTTTGCACAGGTTCATTTGTAAGAGATAGTATTCTGGGGAGTGTTGTTTGTAAAAATCTTTGAAGATTACTAAAATTTCTGTTGATGATCTTAATAAAAATGTGTTCTGCCATATTCTGATCCTTAAGTAAAACTCGCAGACATTTTAGTATTGGCAGGGACTTGAAGGAGGTGATGAGTTTGTGTATCATGTCTTTCATACGATCAGAATGACTTTTTAATCTTTCTTATGTCAATTGTTGGATGCTGTAATATTGATAATCTTTTATAGTTATATTTCTACAAAAGTACAGTTTGTTGCTGTGTCAAGTCCTTTATCATTCTGTTATAAATCTTTGTGATATGTGTTAATAAAATCATATGAATTACTCTTTTATGTTTTATATTTACAATTATTATTTTATCTTTGCTTGAAAAAAACTAAAGTTTCTTCAATTTTACTGCCTCTGAGAATGTGGAAGGGGGTGTTTATTAGTGTTTGGGTTGTTTTCGTGTGACTATACATGAGTGGGTAATGCGTACTTTAGCAGACCATTGCTCAGTTCACTTTTTACATGTATTTATATCTGGAATGTAATACATGCATATTTGCATACATCCCTTGTTGCAGTAAAACGTGTGCCCCATGGATCTCTCCCTTGGTGTGGCTGTTGGGTTGTAAAGTGTTTGAAATCTAACATCATTAGACACTTGACTTGAGCATTTAATCATATATATTCATGACCTAGACGGGGTCTTTGGATTGGTAAACTCTTTTTTCATTGATTTGTCATGTATTTTTCAGTAACCCCTTACCCAGTTCACATTGTAGTTATGAATGTAACACTATCACAACCCTTCCTTGCTTTAACATGTCCCATGGTTACATCCTTGTGTGGTACCTTAAGGACTCCTTTTGGTTAATGATTTTCTTTTTCATCTCTTGCAGTTTAAAACCCCCATATCAAATTTACTTTGTAATTGGAATGGCCCCAGGTGGCCAAGTGATCTAAGGTGTGTTGAAAAAATGGCGTTAATTCCACAAAAACAAAAAAATACCAGCTGTTGCATCTGGAAATTTATCATCTAGCCTGTGAATGGCTAGAGAGGCATCATTTCTTTATGGGCAGCTGCATAAGCAATTTAAAATTTTGAAGTCACTAGTCGTAACCCTTTTACTTACTATGAAGCAAAGGAAATCCACAACATGCAGCCACCATACTCGGTTCTGAGGAGCCGTCTCTTTTTCTTTCTCATATATCCAATCAGATTTATCTTGGCATCCACTGATCTTTTTCTAGGTGTTCCTGGGTTGGCTGATGTTCTTTTGGAGTTGTGGATGCCAATTTGAGGCCTGTCCAATGTTTTCTTGTTCAGGATTTTCTAAGTGTACTTCCAGTCAAGCCTCACTTATGTTGTTTGGTCCGTTGGTCCATTTTATTGTTTTCTTCACAGGGTTTCATTACTGTTGGTTTCAGGCAAGTATATTGCATAGAACTTTCATTGGGAAAACTTGGATTTTCATAGTTGTTACATTCGAGCTCTATAAAAGTGCCGATTTAAAATACGTGTTCAAAAATCTGAGCTTGTTCTTTACAGATATTTCACACAACTCCATATTTTGCCGAAGCTATAGAATGCTATAATGCATGCTTTCTTACTTTAAGTATTAACGTCCCCTTCTGTGCTTCAATCTGTGCCTATGAGATTTTCAAGATAGTGTGTCGGACCTTCAAGGGTTCATTTTCTAGCAATATTCTGTCAGCCATATTATTGATTATATTTTAAATGCATAACTGTGGTGTTTTATCTATATTATGTATACATGGCAGAAACTCCATAAACAAGTCCAGGATCATTGAATGTGTTACGGGAGAGTGGCATCCCTTACACAGAAAAAGTGGTAATGTGCCGACATGTGAATATTGATTGCATCCTTGAAAGGTGAAGCTGACTCATAGTACATAACTTGCAAGTAACCCTGACAGTGGTACATGTTCTTGTTGAGTATATAAATTTGAATAGTGTCTTTGTTTTTAGAGTATTGCACTTGGCTAAGAAACTTGAAAATGAAATACAACCCGAGAAAATTATAGTATGTCTTTATCTATTATTGTCATACCATGTAAAAGATTTAAACCTTTACCTTTTATCATTTAGTACATGTTTTTGTTCATTTGGAAAAGTTGTCTTCTTAAAGATTTTATGTAATTCTCTATTTTACATTGGTAGAATCTGGCTTTAATCGAGCTTGAAAATAGCCATTATTGTACTAACCTACCATTATACATACATACATACATACATACATACATACATACATGCATACATATATACATACATACACAAAGTGGATGTTTTGAGAGACATCTAGATAAAAGGCTAGTGGCCCTGAGTTTGAGCATTTTATGGAAATAGTTCATGCCTACAGGAAAAATCCCAATGTTGGCATACTACCCCAAGTGCAAAGCATTGAGGCCAACGTTGGTGAAGGTATGTCGGCTAGCATAAGTGTGGGCACCAAGGAAAAACGTTAGCAGCGCAGTGTAACTGGCTCGGTGGCAGAGCACTTGCACTTATTGAGTACGTACGGTTAGCGTGTTAACTTGGCGTTATAACGACCTGGACGAGCTGGGCAAATATCTCAAAATGGAGAAGGGATCTTTGGCTTGGCAACAGGTCCCTAGACCTAGTCGCTGAGGCTAGTTCAATCTGCAAATGCCTGCTGAATGGTATTATCAATAATGATAGTGCATCTGAAGCATTAACGAAAGAGCCTCATTGCAAGATTTAATAATTCACAATTTTATAATAAGTTGAAACAACGAATGAATACCAGCGATAAAATCACAAGTGCAAAAATACTATAGGTAAGGGAAGAAGTCTCGGCTTATCTGCTGCTCATTCAAAGCAAAAACACATACGGACATTGTTACCATCAATGATTAATAGTATTGGTTGATGTCGCTATTTCCAATAACCTACGGAAACTAACTCTTATGCATCAAATCTCTTTAATTTTATATTATAAAACAATTTCCTTATTTAATGGCTATGCACCATACTTCTCTCATTTATTTTGTTATAAACTGTTTATATACAATTTTTAATTTTAAATCGTGCATCAATATTTTTGACAGACGTTTAGAATACATGACCAAAGAGTGTTACAAGCTCCACGCGAGTGATTTCCCTTGATTTTCTGTAGCCGTGAAGTAAAGTCGCTCTGTAATTCCTTTCGATTTTACATCAATGTTGTGCTTGATATATCAGATGTAATTTATCTAAACTGTCTGATTATACAGGCCATTTAATGACTGGTACAGTCACATAAGCAATTAATTATCAACAATAACTCACAAACCACCAAATCCTTTAATTCTCAATAAGAATTACTCTGTCTCAATAGCAAATCCAGAGGACATGCCAAATATATTACCCAAATTACAGATTGATTAAAAGAAGAAAAACGATGAAACACACATAACTGGTTTATTTTAGAAGTTATTAATGTTTTCGCAAGCATAGTAATAGAATATACAAGGTAGATTTTCATCGTTTTAAATTTATGTCATATAGCAAGTTTCTAGCTGAAATCAGAAAGAATATATATGAGCTATTGAATTTACAATTTTTTTTTTACCAAAATAACTTTCCAATGTTTCCATAAAGAAAATATAAAATTAACTTTTGGTAAATCAAGCCATTATCAACACTATCAAAAACAATACATATTTATTGACTATTGAGTTCTCTAGCCAATCGTGCTTTCTTCGCATTATATTTACAAAACAAATGACAAAGAGTTATTGACCAGTAAAACGATAGTACAATGTATCAAAGAGTTATTGATGAGTAAAACGATGGTATAACGTATCAATGAGTTGTCGGAAACAGTATAAACGATCATCCGATATGTATTGATCCTGTCCTTCTGTACACAGACGCTTCTAATAGAACTTACAAGAGCTTTCTGGAACATATTGCTACAGAGCTAGATAGAAGTGTTGAGTCCATGGAAGTAAGAGTGCTGGAGATGATTGAATTTGGAAGTGATGATGAGAAGAGTATAACCAAGCCAATATAGCCTGTATTCCCCTCGGTTACACGCTATCTTTGCACGAGACATCTGAAAGATAATGTCAGGCATTTCCTTCAAAATAAAATATGGGTGGAAAAGGGTGAACGTGATATAATAAAGACCCAGATATTTGATACCGATGTCATCACAGACGCAAATACTACAATAGATTTTGAAAGTCGATTGGAACTTTTGGAAACAGTCATCAATGAACAGCATCCGACATTTGCACTATACTTTATAAATAACTTGAAACCAAGACTACATAAATATTTTTTCAAAAAGATAGCTGCAAAAATACTGAACGCGTGAATTTGATTAATGACAATGCATCCATCAATAACATTCTACAACTTGTCGTTTGACTGGAAACCACAACACGCGAAAGATCTAATACACAAACTTTTCAGCGTGACACAGCACCATTTCATGGTTGAAAGAAGCGCTCTTTACGACAGCGCGGATTATCAGTTAACGAAAAAAAACCACATTTGTCATATACATGACAGCGTCTGGAGGTGCAAATCCGAAAAGCAAACCACGGAGATTTTACATTACACGTATACAGAAATCAAAGTACATGAAATCACTAAATGGAAAATACACCGTAATTAATAAAGCTATTATTATATACTACTAATTATTAAATATATATTGCGTTTTGGAAAGTTAAATGATATTAAGAATTTACATGTATCTGCAATCGTAGTATTGATTTATTGTAAAGAAGATTTAGCTACCAACTTCATGCTCATTAATAATTAATTTATAAATAATTTTGAAAACTAAAGAACATGATATATTGACATTTAAAGTCAAACATTTAATACTTCGCAATTACTTCAAACAATGTTGGAGTCAGCCTGAAATATTGAAATTAGTAAGATGTTTTTACTAATCGTTAATTGATTCAATATTTAATTATTTACATTATGTTTTAAAAATAAATTAATTCTATAACTGTATGAAGTTGGTAAACTTGAAGGGAAAAAATAATTATATATATACTATTATATCTAAAATGTATGAATATACAAGCGTCATCTACGCTACCTGGTATGTTCAATTCAGAAATAGATAAATAAATATTTAAGAGAGGAAGACTAACAGAATAAAAAAGGATAATGAATCATGACACTAACCTGAATCGCAAATGCGATGCTGTCATTTCCCGCATATATTACAAGACAAAATAAGCTAACGAGGTCTGACATGATTATGATATTGTACACAAGGATAAAACGCTATTGTCACAATTAACACATTTCAGTTCATATTGTACCAAAATATATCCGATAGAAATGTCACAATATAAACTGTAATTACTATAAATTAATCCACAATTTACACACATGTGTGGCTCTTTTGTACAAATTTTAAGCGTGTGGTGCGTTTAATTTTCAAACCTTTTCATTTTCATTAAAATTAGCGTGCATTGATTAACTTAATAAAAGTGACTTTAGTTATAATTAACTGTTTACTTCTTTTTTGGGGGGCCCCGAGTGGCCGAGTGGTCTAAAGCGTTCTCCGTTACGGATCACTGCCATCTCACCTCTGTCTGCGCCGGTTCGAGTCTCAGATTCAGCCAATGTAGGTATGTGAGAAAGCATGCCAGTAGCTTCTCGTGGGTCGGTGGTTCTTTCTGGGGTTTTCCCGGGTTCTTCCTCCACCATTAATACTGGCCGCCATATATAGCCTATCGTGTGCTGAAAAATGGCGTTAAACCCCACAACAACAACAACAACAACAACAACTTCTTTTTTTATTGCAGACATCAGTGAATAACCATGTGATTAGTGCGAATGACTATTAGCAGTGAGCTAATTATTGTTTCTAAAACAAATCAGATTTTTTTGCAAATTTCTAGTGTGCAGTAAATGTAATTTATTTTCATTCAGATTAGCGCGCATTCATTAACTTAATAAATGTGACTTTAGTAGTGAATGGGGCCACCCTAGGGACAATGGGACTTAGCATTAAAAACACCCCTGGGCCACTCTAGGGACAATGGAAATTTAACATGGAGAAAAACGCTGGGCCACTCTAGGGACAATGGGAATTTAACATAGAGTTTGGGCTTGTTTAGGGACAAGGGAAATTAACATGAGGAATAGAGTTTGGGCTTGTCTAGGGACAAGGGGAATTGAACATGGGATTTTTTTTTGATTTTTTTTTTAAAAGTTTTTTTAAATTTAAATTTAAATTTAAATTTAAAAAAGGGTAGGCAATGGAAAGGCTATCTCTTTTCGAGAAATATGGCTGGCCCTGAAAAGGGCCTTTGGGTTTATGTTAATGTATCCATTAACATAAAGGGCACCGCATTGGTCTTCTTCTTGTCCTTAGGCTGCGTTCCACTGTAGGACCGTAAATCAGGACTCTTTTGAGGCATCCTTGTCTTTCTACGTAGATCCTACGTATCCACAGACTGGTGTTTGTCCTGTGGACAACGGTCCACTTGGATCGGACATACATGGGTATGTCCGTCCGGAACATCATGGAAGACACAAGCGTAGAAGATTGCACATCGGTCCACATCTTGAAGCGACGAGAACAAGTGAATCAATGCACTGAACTGCGCTTATTTATAGGTAGAGGTAGGATTGAAACGGATTGAGTTCATTCACCAATCCAAACACGCGCTACAAAATTCAGTCAGCCCGCATCCAATCCGAAGAGATTAGTCTGTGACGTCAGTTGGTCTATATAGATTCGCTAGCGCTTGTGTGCAGTCAATCTATGCGACAGCGATTCAACATGACGGAAATTCAGAAAACGATCCATTGGGGTGCACCAGCAGGGGAGACCGCCCAAGGGAACCCGGACTTACTTTCAGAAGAGGTACATTGGGATTTTGTGGATTTTCTTACCTCGCAAGAATTTGTTCCGGAACCTTCGTCATTACCGCAAGTGGAGAATTTTAGACAGAGACAGAAAGAAGAATTGGAGAAATTTATGCAACGACAAAAGGAAGCGGAACAAGCTTTTCTCCTACAGCAACAGCAACAGCAACAAGAAGAGGTAAGAAAAAAACAACAGCAAAACAGCAAGAAGAAGTAGCAGCAAAGAAACAAGAGGGTGAAAATCAAACGGCTACGGTACTCTTGGACATTTTAGCGGAGTTAAGAAGTCTGAAACAAATGTATCAGACTTCTTTATCACGACCGAAGAGAATACGACCTTCCCGAGCTAAACACGCCAACCCTGTGACTAAGCCTGTCGTACCACCCTTAGTTATTTCAACCCAATCATCAGAAGTAGGCCTTGGCCGTGGCAAAGGCTTAAGGCAGTTAAAGTTGATTGGTTAAACTCACTCCTACACCATAAAGAAAAAAGGCCCTTTTCAGGGCCACCCACATTTCTCGAAAAGAAATACAATTTCAATTTGCCAATAACTCAAAAATAAACCCCACCCATTTTACCCTTATAGTACGTGTCTGTGTATGAGTGCTTGAGTTTAGCTTCTTATTTTAAAATCAAAACTCAAAGACACTTACCTTATATCATTCATGTATTCTTTTATCCATTTTTTACAATCCAATTCACAATTCACCACAGAACACTTTAAAAAGTTCGTACACTTCTTCTTTCTCCTTATTTAGTCTCTCTGTTTTTTGAATTTCTTCACCGTTTTTTCCTCATTTTCTTCCCTTCCTCTTTTCTTCTCCTGTTTCTTTGCCTCTTTTAAATAGAATTGTCTTCTTTCTTCCTCTTCTTCCTCTGAAGAATCCCTCTCTTCTTCCGAAGAATCCCTCTCTTCTTCCGAAGAATCCCTCTCTTCTTCTGAAGAATCCTTCTTTTCTTCTGACTCCTCTTGTTTCTTTTTAGGGCAATCTGGAGACCAATGTCCTTTTTCTTTACAATAATAACAGGTATCTTGACTTTTGTCTTTTTCAGCCCCTGTTTTTTTTTCTTTTTTGACGGTCTGGACACTCTGAAGACCAATGCCCTTTCTTCTGACAGATATAGCAAGTATCCTGACTTTTATCTCGAAAGGAAGGAGAGTAGTCCGTAGGCTGGTCTGAAGAGAATTTTTTAATGACCCCTCGCAAAGCTCTGACGTAGTCTCTTCCATCGTTGTGCTCGGTTTGAGAGTGAAATGAATAGTGAAAGGACAAGACACACACCCTTTTATATACGCTGGTTTGTCATGACTATAAATTAGTCTATGGTGTTTAAACTTGAGTCATTTGACGTTTTGCACTCAAGATGAAACGATCCTATTCATTCGAGAAGAAAGAAGAAGAAGAAAGTAAGAGGCAGAAACGTGATCTATCGACTCGTACCAGGGCTGAAATCTTGGCACAAATTCATGCCAGTGATTTTGAAGAGGACATGAGTGAACCAGAATCCGAACCCTCTAAACCAAGTTCACCACCCTTAGTCAACCCTGAAAAGTACTATTCCATTCGAGAGACGGAAAAGCGCTCCTCTAGAAAATTTAGAACCACGGCTTACACCTACACGGTGAAGTTTAAAGATTTCAAGGCCGACGTACCTTTGGAGAAAGCAGAAGGGTTTATCACCGAGATATGGGATTCTTTGCTCACCTCACTCAAGCGACAATGTCAACCCAAAGAAGACGATCGCTTGACACTATCCATAGATCACGACGGTTTGAAATCCCCTGTTTGGATCGAGTTTAGCAGATCTGCAGAACTAACCCCTTCCAAAGTCATGGACAAGATTCAACACGTACAACAATCTAATGACCAGTTTGACATCACCGATGGTAAAGCCACACTGAAAATGGCTCACGTCTCTCTTCATCAAGGGACAGGACGCAAAAAGATGTTATTGGTGGACGACCTTCGCAACACCAAAACAAGTCTCGTCCGAATTAACAACCCTCAAGACCAGATGTGCTTAGCCCGTGCCATCGTGGTGGGACGAACCTATGCCAACAAGAACGACACGGTAGAATGGAAAAGAACCTGGGAGAACATTCGAAAATCGAACCGAACCAAACAACGAAACGAAGCAGAACTCCTGTTGCAACAAGCTGGCCTGTCCAAAGACACACCTTGTCGCATTCCTGAGATGCAAAAATTGCAAGATGCCCTAGCTCCACGATACACCTTGAAAGTGCACCCTCAAGAAATGCGCGGACCTCTGTTGTTTCGAGGCCAAGATTTTAAGGACGGAAAATACATTCATGTTTATCATCACGATGACCATTTCGATACCATTACCACTATCACCGGATTCCTGGGATACATATATTACTGTGAGAAATGTGACTATGGTTATAATAATCGAGAGCAACACAAGCATTGTGGATGGAAATGCCCAGGATGTTTGGCCTCTCCACCCTGTCTGAGCGAAGAACCAGTGCCTTGTTCGACTTGTCTGCGCACGTTTGTCAGCCCTACCTGTTACCAACAACATTTGAAAACACAAGGTTCACAGAAGAAATGTGCTTGTCAACTCCTGAGATTGTGCCCTACGTGTAGACAAGGCATACGTACCAACAGTACCATGGCACACGTATGTCGAGGAAAGAAAAAATGTTACATTTGTCACCACATCGTGGACTTGGAACACCAATGCTACGTGCAAAAATACCAACCCCCACCAGAGAAAGAGGACGGTCACAAGAAGAAAAGCAATTTCATCTTTTTCGATTTCGAATGCATGCAAGAGACCGGCATTCACATTCCTAATTTCTGCGTGGCTCATCGAGCGTGCGAGAAGTGCATTCAAGAACCTATCTTCAGTCATTGCCCTCACTGCAGCAAGATTCCTGGAGGGCGTGAAAAAATCTTTCGGGGACCGAACACGCTAGCCGATTTTGCCCAATGGGTCTTAGATCCCATCGACAAGACGTGGAGCCAAGAGAACATCGAACGTTACGGAGATTGTCATCGTCATGCCACAGTGATGGCTCACAATTTCTCCGGATACGATGGACAGTTTCTTCTCAGATACTATACGGAACAAGGCACCGAGCGTCCTAAAGTGACTTTGAACGGAGCCAAAATCATTTTCATGCAAGTGGGACAAGTGCAGTTTAAAGATTCGATGAGTTACTTGGCCATGCCTTTGAGTCGAATGCCTAAAACGTTTGGAATGACAGAAATGGCTAAAGGGTACTTTCCTCACCTTTTCAATACGGAAGCCAATCAACATGCCGTTCTACCCTATTTACCTGAGGCTCACTATTACGACCCCGACAACATGCGTACCGAACAACGAGAAGCTTTCTACGCTTGGTACCAAGCTCACGCCTCGGACCCTTTCGACTTTCAGGAAGAAATGCTAAAGTATTGTCGTTCCGACGTGGACATTTTACGGCGTTGCTGTGGAAAATTTCGAGAACTGTTCATGGAACACGGAGGGGTCGATCCTTTGAAAGAAGCTTGCACCATTGCCAAAGCGTGTTCCTTAGTGTATCGACAACGATTCATGCCTGAAAACACTGTGGCTGTCATCAGTCCTCAAACGACCCATTTTGTCAAACGTCAATACTCGGTCAAAGCCCTACGTTGGTTACATTACTTGTGCGACAAGGAAGACAAGTGGATTCAGCATGCCCGCAACGGAGGGGGTGAAAAGACCATCGGAACGTATTCGGTCGATGGCTGGGACTTAGAAAACCCCAAGATCATGTACGAGTTTAACGGTTGCTTATTTCACGGATGTCCCGTCTGTTACCCTGACCGTGGCACTAAAAATCAGTTTTTGCAACGAACCATGGAAGACTTGTACCAGGACACTTGTCAGGGGCGCCTAAAGTTAGAACAGGAAGGATACCAAGTGGTGGAAATGTGGGAACACGAGTACGATCACCGTATGAAAACCGATCCCGAGTTTAAACGCCTCGTGGAAAGTTACCAGTTCATGGACCCGCTGAACCCGAGGGATAGTTTGTACGGAGGAAGGACCAATGCCACCTGTTTGATGTACCAAGCCGACGAAGAGAAAGGAGAAGAAATCAAATACTTGGACGTGTGTTCGCTGTATCCCTACGTGTGCAAATATTGTCGCTTTCCTGTAGGGCACCCTCAATTGTTAACGGAACACATCGACCTGAAAAACATTCGACAATACGAAGGCTTGATCAAGTATAAAGTTTTGCCTCCCACGAACCTATACCATCCCGTCTTACCTCACCATTGTCAAGGCAAACTGATGTTTCCATTGTGCCGTACTTGTGCCGAAACGTGCAACCAAGACCAATCTTGTCAGCACAGCCAGGAAGAACGGGCCTTGACGGGAACCTGGGTCAGCGTAGAATTGTTCAAAACTCTGGACATGGGATACCAACTGTTAGCAGTGTACGAAATTTGCCACTTTCCCAAGACACAACAATACCACAAGGGTGACCCTACTCAGAAAGGCATTTTCGCCGACTACGTGGATGCCTTTTTGAAAATGAAACAAGAAGCCAGCGGCTATCCTTCCTGGTGTCACACTCCCGAAGACCAAATAAAATTCAAAGAGAAATACTACGAACAAGAAGGCATCTCTTTAGACCACATCGAAAAAAACGAAGGCAGGCGATCGTTTGCCAAAGTGATGTTAAATTGCTTGTGGGGTAAAATGGCACAACGACCGTGTTTACCCAAGACGGAATATTTGACAGAACATTCTCGCTACTTCCAGATGATTCACGACAAAACCAAATACATGAAACACGTGGACGTCGTTCGAGAGGATTTGATCTTGGTCAATTACGAAGAAGATCTGGACTTTGTACAAGACGACCCTTTTGGAAATGTCATCATTGCGGCTAACGTGACAGCTCATGCTCGCTTAAAATTGTACGAAGCTTTAGAACTGTTAGAAGAACGCGTCCTGTACTTTGACACGGACAGTTGCATTTACATCCATCACCCGAGTCAACAGCACCCTAACATCGAAGGAGACCGTTTAGGAGCCTGGACAGACGAGCATCCCGACGACAAGATTCTAAGTTTCGTCAGTGGCGGTCCCAAAAATTACGGCTACGAATACCGGGACAAACAAGGAGAAGTGCACACGGAGTGCAAAGTGAAAGGACTGACTCTGAATTATCGTACCAGTCGAGTGGTCAACTTTGGGGTATTGAAAGAAGCCTTGCAATCGGGAGAGGGTGGAAACTTTAAAGTGACCACCTATCAACCGAACAAAATTGTACGTTTACCCACTCACCACATCGTCAGTCGACCCTTGGAAAAACTCTATCAAATTGTATACCAGAAGCGAGTGCGACTTCCCAATCACTTTACGTTGCCGTACGGTCACGTCGGTATTGGTCTGTATATAAAAAGGAACCTTAGGCAAGATCGATAGTTCATTGTTCATTGAAGTAACTTACCATGTCGTTGACGAAGAAGAAACCAGATTGGTTAGGAGTCAAATGTTGGACATCACCGAGACCAGGGTTTTGAGGCTTAGACACAAGAGGTAGCCCAGTATGCACGAGAGTTATTCAAGGAAAAAAGTTACTTTTCAACCCGTGTTAGTGACGGTGCCAGAAGAACCCGTCACCCAGGACAGGACTGTCGTGGACAGGCCTGAAAGACCCTTTCGGGAGGACACTTGTGTGACCTTACCCCCTACTATAGAACTGGTTAGAACTTTACCCAAAACATGTGGTTGTTGTACAGACACTTGTTTTTATTCCACGTTCAGGGTTATCATGTGCCTTTTATTCTTGTACTTAAGCCTTTGGCTTTTATGTATTTTTCGTATTCATGTTTGAAAAAAAACATTCAATAAACGTGTTCTGAAAAAGTATATAAACTCTTGTCTTGTTTGTTTTTCGTGTCACAAGTGACATTTCTCACACCATGGCTACCTCTGCTGTCTCTGCTCCCTCTTCCTCTACTGTCAAAGTCATCGACGAACACTTAGATCGTGCCAGTTGGGAGGCTTTGTATCTTCGCCATCCCTTTAACATGCTCATTGCTGGACCTAGCGGTTCAGGCAAAACCGAATTCGTCAAACGTTTGATCGAACATAAACATCATTTGATCGATCGACCCCCTCAACAAATCGTGTGGTGTTACAAAGAGTGGCAATCGGCGTACAGCCTCTTGCGAGAAAGTCAAGGCGATTCCATCGTGTTTGTGGAAGGCATTCCTAAAGAAGACGACGGCATCGTCTCTGACTCCCGTCTAACCCATTTGGTCATTTTCGACGACATCTTAGGAGAAGACGAAGAAGAAATTAAACTGTGGTTCACGCGCAAAGGGCATCACCGTAATGCCAGTGTCGTTTACATCACCCAAAATTTGTTTCAACAAAGTAAAGCCCATCGCACCATCAGTCTCAATGCGCATTACGTGGTCTTGTTTAAAAGCCCTCGAGATAAATCGCAAGTGCAAGTCTTAGCCAAACAGTTAGGAACGCCTTGGCTGACTCAGGCGTACGACGATGCCACTCAAACGCCACACGCCTATTTACTCGTCGATTTGAAACCTACGACTCCCGAGGATTTGCGATTTCGTACCCACTTGTTTCACCACTGGTGCCAAGACGGAGGGCCTGTCCTGTACACGTCTCCGTCCTCGACTTCATTTCACTCCCCATAAAAAAATCTATAAAAACCTCAGACCCTTTTTCGTCTGTCTTACACAGTGTGAACATGACATCCCTTCAGTCGCATCTTCCCGTCAAATTGATTCGTGCCTTGTATGGCATCAGTCGAGAAAAAGATCCACAAACACGAGCTCGTGTCTTAGAAGCTAGTCTCAAAGAAGTCTTACGATGGCTCACGGTGACGGCACGTCAAATACTCCAAGGAATCATTCAGATTCCTCATCAAACCAAACGCTTTTTCGATCGAAACAAAGTCGCTTTGGTCCAACTGGCCGATCCCCGCATCGACACTCAAACCAAAAAACAAATCATTTTGAAACCTGGAGGGAGCGGTACTCTAGGAGGGGTCATCATTCGCTCACTCTTAAGATGGGATCCTAATGCCCCCAAAGTTATACCCAAGACAAAAGTCCAACGAAGCCCCAAGAAGAAAAAGACCAGGTCCCCAAGGAGAACTTCTCCAGTGGCAGGACCCTCCTCTGACCAGACACCACCACCCCGGAAAAAGAAAAGAAGCCCCCAGAAAACGAAACAGAGAAAAAGTCCCCAGAAAAAGAAAAGTCCACAGAAAACTAGTCGCAAGAGAGGCACTACGGCCAGGACGCAACCTTACACTCGCAAACCACGATCTGCCACGGCAGTGACTGCGTCTCCGGCATCCTCACGTTTATCCACTTCTCCGTTGATGACACCAGGAACTGAAGAGTACTTGGAGACGTTGATCACACCAAGAACTTCTCCGTTAATGACACCCAAAAGAACTTCCCCAGTGGCAGGACCCTCCAATTTAGTGGCAGTGGCTGCTGCTCACAAAGTACCTTCTCCCAAAATCAAAGTCCAAGAAAGATCGGGCATGTTACAAAGTTTACTGGATTTGTCCAAGCAAGAACTGGCTCGCTTTAGTCCGTTGCGTACCCCTGCACGACGTGTCATGCATGTCCTCAAACTGATACGACGTAAAGACAATCAGTGGCGACGCGTTCCAGTATAAAAAAAGCCTGTGACCAAGTAGGGTATCAGTGATTTTTTTGGTGCTCCTGAAGACTCAAAGATGTCACCCTCCAGAAAACCCCAAGGAAAGAAAAGGAAAGGACTGCCACCACGTTTAGCCAAACATGGGGACATGTTATCTGTCCTGTCCAAAGCTTCTCCACCCCTACGAAAAAAACTCATTCAAACAGCCTCCAAAGAGGTCATCGATACCGTGTGCGAATGTTGTTTGAACGTTTTGAAAGGCACGATCCCTTTGTCCAAACACCAGAAACAATGCTTAAGCAAGCATCGTCACGTTCTTCGCCAAATGGTTCGAAAGAAAATTCCCATTCGTCAAAAAAAGATGTTGGTCCAACGTGGAGGCATTTTGCCTCTCTTGTTAGGTCCCATACTGAAAGGAGTCTTGGGAACCATGTTGGGAGGACTGGTGGGAGCAAGATAAAAAGGCCCTCGGAAGTCCCAAGATCTCAGAATCGACCCCTGACAACTCCATGGAAGGACGAAAACTAGCTTTAGTGCCTTACAAACGATGGATGGAACACCATCGGTGGCAAGAACAACGCACCCCGCATTTACCTCCCAATCCCAATTTGAGCGAGATGTCCCAGTTACAACACGAATTGCAGTCTTTGATGGATCGCCAAGATTTGTCCGAAACAGAAAAATCGCAAAAGTACGGTCAACTCTTGCAACGACTGCAACTCTTTCACCAGAAAGCTTTAGACGAAACAGCTCTACCCACTCTGAAAGATTTTAAGACCTTGATGAAAAGTCCAGCACCATCACCAGTACCAGTACCAGTACCAGTACCAGTACCACCAGTACCAGTGACCAAGACAGAAAAAAGAGAAGATGAAGAGGAAGGGTTTCAAACTCCACCAGAAAAAGTACGCAAGTTAACAACACCACCTACCTCCAGAATTGGATGGATTAAAAAGATGATGGCCACCCCTTCTTCATCACAAGAGAAAAAGAAAGTGAAGACAGAAGTGAAGACAGAAGTGAAACAAGAACGATATCACCCGCTCATGCATCCTCCTCTTTGACACCTATTGCCGGCCGCACACGCAAAGCATTGCAATCCAAGAAAGTACCCCAAGAGAAAAAGAGTAGCCTCCTCCAAGAGTGGGTGCCTTATTAACACACCAACCAACACAAAAAAATGCAAAAAGTCTTAGCCAGCATTTACTACGATCCCTCCCATCCTGCAGGTTACGCAGGAGTTCAAAAATTGTATCATGCTGCCAAAACGCAACTGAAAAGTCTCCGTTTACCTCAAGTGCAACGATGGTTACAAGAACAAGCTACCTACACTTTACACAAACCCATTCGACGCAAGTTTGCCAGAAGTCGCACCCGAGTGGAAGGCATCGATCATCAATGGCAAGCCGATTTAGCCGATGTCTCTCATTTGGCCAGCTACAATCGTGGCTACAAATATTTGTTCTGTGTCATCGACGTCTTTTCCAAATTTGCCTGGGTCGTACCCTTGACTTCCAAATCGAGCAGCGAGTTAGTGCGAGCCCTGCAACGGGTGTTGAAACAAAGCGGTCGTCACCCTCTTCGATGGCAAACTGACAAAGGTACCGAATTTCTGAACCAAGCTTTCCAAAAAGAATTAAAGAAACGTGACATTCATTTTTTTACCACCGAGAATCCCGAAACCAAAGCCAGCATCGTGGAACGTTTTCAACGCACTTTGAAAGAACGCATGTGGAAATATTTTACGCATCACCACACTCTGAAGTACATCGACATCTTACCGCACCTGGTGCAAGCGTACAACCAATCTTACCATCGAAGCATTGGACGTGCCCCGCAAGACGTGACTCCCGACAACGAAGTGTTGGTGTTTGAGCGCCTGTTTGGTACGTCCCCGACGAGGGCTGTCCCCAAGAAAAGTGGAGAGTTGGCCGTAGGAGATTGGGTGCGCATTGGCAAAACCAAACGCACTTTCGACAAAGGTTACTTACCTAACTGGACGACCGAATTGTTTCGCGTCACTGGACGAGTGCATGGCCGTCATCCTGCCGTCTATAAATTGGAAGACATGAACGGAGAAGTGCTCAAAGGAACGTTTTATTTGCCCGAGTTACAACGTGTCACCAAAAAAGAAGACGACGTGTACGACATCGAAAGCATTCTCGAACGCAGAACCCGTAAAGTGGGCAAACGACGTGTCAAAGAAGTGAAAGTACGTTGGAAACGATATCCACCCAGTTTTGATTCTTGGATCGACGCTTCGCAAGTCATCGACTATAAAAAGAAGTGACCATCATGCCCTTTCACACAGCAGACGCAGCTACGTCGACCACTCCTCCTTCACCTAGTTCTTCTGTGCAAGATTTACAAAAACAACCCTTGTGGGCGTGGTGTGGAGAACGTGTGCCTAAAACGCAAATCGTCTTTTTCTGCCAAATCTTCGTGGTGTATTGTGTCATCGGGGCAGCCATCGCCAATTTGAGTTTGCAACAAGGAGACAAACAATTGTGGACCATTTTATTGAGCAGTTGCATCGGTTACCTGCTTCCTAATCCCTCCCTGAAATTCACCTCGAACGGGAACCCCGGGAACCTTGTGTCCAGTGCCAGTGCCAGTCACCACTTCAATCACAACCAGAACCCCATTTTAGACGGAGACACGCCTCTGACGTCCAGTAACCCCTCGGACAGCTACAGAACTCTGGAATTATGAGACACCAAAACCAATTTTACTTAACTTTACCCAGTGACAGTTCCATGGAGGTGTTTCCCAAGAACACATTGTGCTGTTACACGGCCAAATTACCTCAGGCCATCCAGTTAGATCACGAAGCCCATTGGGAAGTGGCTTTAGTAGAAATGATTCACCGATCCAAGTCCTCAATGTCCTTCCCAATCAAAATTTTTTTGATGTGGAAGTTCATGACGAGCAAATGCAACAGTGGATGGATAGCAATGTCAAATATGACAAGAAAACCCGTACACAAAAGTACACCACCTATCACTTGTTCATTCTCCCAGGCTATTATTTTAGTGGTCAACATTTGGTCAGCACCATAACCTCCAGGTTTAATGTCGTGTTTCTGAAAGCTTTGGAGCATGTCAACAAAAATGTCACCATGGAGTACCACAAAGCAGCTCGTCGCTTCTTGATGAAATTTGAACGGAGTAAAATCATGTCCATTTTATTTTGTCCTGAATTGTTTGACATGTTGGGCGGAGACATGGACACGAGAAAGGCCATGATCAAGAAAAACGAATTACCCATCGTTTACGACAACGAGTCTTTTAGCAAGTTATTTCGTGCCCCGGTAGAACTGAACCAAGGACTGAATTTGATGTTCGTGTATTCCGATGTGGTGGAGTACAACGTGGTGGGACACACCTCCGTACCGTTACTGCGTGTCATTCCTTTCAAAGTAGATTCTGTCACGAACGCTGACGAGGAAGGTGGAAACACTTACCACGTCCACCGCGAATTTGTCCATCCTCACTATTTGCCGGTCAGCAAGTCGTATTTGGACACGGTCAACATTGCTATAAAAGGAGATCTGGGACAAAATATTCCATTCACCAAAGGAAAAGTCACGGTGAAACTCCATTTTCGAAAACGGTTCTCTCACGACTCGTAAGTAAGTCATGTATCCAGTGTACCGAGGGGTTGCTCTGCCACGAGGACACGGTTTAGGAGATATGCTGAAATCGGCCTTTCGTTCGGTGGCCCCGGTGTTGAAACCGATGGTGACACGCGGATTGCACGCCTTGAAAGATGCGGCACTGACGCAAGGCAAAGAATTTCTCCAAAATGTCATCATCGACAAATAAAACCCTAAAGAAGCCTTCATGAGGGCAGGCAAAAATGTCTTGCTGCAAACGGGCAAAGACATTTTAGGCCAACGAGAAACACCTATAAATGCCCTGCACGCTACCGAGTCAGGCATTCAGCAAGGACAAGGCAGAAAGAGACGACGAATAAAACACCCTTTCACCAGACTTCAAGCGAGAAAGGCCAAGAAAAGAAGAACCGTTCGAGACTTAGACGTTTTCGATTATTGAGAAAAGAGACAAAAAAATGATGCACCGAGAATCTTGCGCTTGTTCCAAGACGGAACTGGATCTGTTTGCCATGCCCCCCACGATGATGACGATGCAAGAATCCCAGTGGGTGGAATTTCACCCCGTCTCCTCACTGACCGATTCCGCTCCCATCGAGTTTGAAATCAAAGGACAGCCCGAAGATTACATCGATCTGAATAGCAGTTACTTGTACATGAAAGTCAAAATTCTATATAAGACTGGAGGTGCTATAGACAATGAAGCAGTAGCTCCCGTCAACAATTTCATGCATTCCTTGTTCAGTGGAGTGGACTTGTACTTGAATAACAAACTGGTCAGTAGCAGCATGGATACTTACCCTTATCGTGCCTACCTGGAAAATCTCTTGACGTACGGAATAGATGCCAAGAACACTCATCTCAATGCCTGTGTGCTATGGGAAGCTGACGAACCTACCAAGTTTGAAATATTGGAAACTGATGAAAAGAAAGACAACAATGATGGATTTGTAGAACGAAGAAAGAGAATCACGGGAGCCGACACAAGTTTAGAACTGATGGATGGTTTGCATTTGGACATGTGGTTGCAAGAAAAGTATTTGCTGAACGGGGTGGATGTCCGCCTGAGACTGAATCGTAGCAGTGCCGCTTTCCATTTGATGGCTGATAGTGACGGTTACAAAACCAAAATCCTAGAAGCCAGACTCTACGTACGCCGTGTGGAAGTGTTACCTAAAGTGGGAAACGACATCAGTCAGACGTTGAGCAGAACGACTGCCAAGTATCCCATACTACGCGTGGAAGTGAAAACCTTCACCATTCCCAAGGGACAGCGATCCATGATCGAAGATCATCTGTTCCAAGGACAGTTACCCAAGCAGCAGAGGGGGCGAATCCGACATTTTGTCCAATCGTTATTTTGCTTAATTATTACTTTCTGCACTCAGCGGATCCGGTGTAGTCAGCGCTGGTAAAAAAAAAACGACGACGTCGTTGGGGGATCGTCGCGTCGTCATTTGGTTTAATTAACACCTTCTGCGCGCCGATCCCCAGCGTCGTCAGCGTCCGGTAAGCACATCGACGACCGCGTCGATGTCATCGCCCCCTCTGCTGCTAAGTGGTTATTTACAATGATCTTACAAACAGAGTGATCACTAACTCCTCCTCTTGCAGATCAATTAGGTTATTTGACTGATCGGTAATTCTAAAATTAATTCTCGTTAAAAACCGATCATGGCATCGCATATAGACCGGATTAATCGGACTCTCAACGATTAAAAATCCCGGAGGGGCTGTTGGTGAAAATGAATAAAGGATATATCCCTGTTGAGCCTGATTTGATTGCTTGGTATCCACCTGGTAACTTCCTTCGATAGCATCACACACTAGATTAATCGCTATCACCGATGCGATATTTACGTTGTACGGGGCAATATGCCTACCATCATCTCCGTTATCGTGTCTGAGGATATAAGTTGATGGGGGGGGCATCCGCGGGTGGATTCTTAGGCCATCCTAGTATGGTTCTTATTGAACTGTTATAAATATCAACCATATACCCCGGTGTGCTTATTTCAATCGTCGACGATAACGTCGGTTCATGAACCGTAATAGCGATTTTTGATTCCTTTCCTGTGATCGATTTTATTCTGCGTTGAAATTCTTTATTGATTTGCTCTATTTGGTATGACCCAGTTGGTATTGTAACCTCCTCCCAGTCTGGGGTCCCATCGGGTTTATTTTTCCGTGCAAAAACCAGCGAGTTATTAGGTTGTTGTCCGTTAAATGCGTCCGCTCGGATATTAGGCCAACTGTGATATACTCGCAATTTTGCCAGCGCTATTTCCTTTACTGGAACCGGTGATGGAAAGTTTACACTGAATTCGGGTTTCGTTGATGTTATCGATATCATATTTGTTTGTACCGGAGTGGTATTCTCCGCGATCCGCTGAAGTAATTGAGACCCTTCGGGGTTCAGCGACATTATTATTATTCGTTGTTTTTAGTGTCTAATTTTAACAACCAGGTGGTTTCGGCTTCCAGTTGAAAATCCTCGATTTTTGACATCGCGGAGCTATATAACTGGACCATCGTGGAGAATTCAACATCGGATACGAACAAATTATCAATCGATAACGAGATCAACCCGGATAATTTCGAGTATGCGTCGGATACTATTTGATGTTTTACTGTATACTCGTTGAGTTTTTTCTGAAAACACGATGATATCTTCCTAGTGATTGCGTTGGCAACTCCAGCAACTGTTGTCATTGCGGAGACAGCGATTGGAACAGCGATCGGGGCTATCGTGGTCACCGTGGATAAAATAACACCGGCGCCAGCTACTATACCCGATACCGAGTACACGACCGCGTCGATGGCGGTTATTTTTCTGCGGTATTTTTTTATTTTTGCACGGTATTGTTCGGAAAGCGTTTTCAAGTTCGCGGAGAATTCTTTTGCGGTATCGAATCGATATTGATGTGACGTCGGTGATACCTCTGATTCAATTTCCTTGGTGGTCATTTTTATTTTAAAAGAGCTAGTGTTTTTAATTACTTAGATTCGCTGCAAATTCCACATACCATGTAATGTTTGCCCGGGCTAGATTTCTATCAACGGCATAAATTGTAAACTGTTCAGTTGCGTTCCTGTCTATAATTGTTGATATTGTATTGTTAAACCCGGATGAACTCGACGATAATATATTAAACTGCATCATTGAAACCAGTGTCAATCGATAAATACCCTTAACAGTTGCGGTAATATTTACTGTATTCTGTGTAGGAGTCCAATCGAATGATCCATGCCGAATTGTGTATACTGTGTTGATGATGTTCTCATGAGGGATTTTTATTTTTTCGAATTGCTCTGCTACTCTCGGTAGTCCGTCTTTAATCGCTTCAACATCAGTTTTAATCGTTCCTATTTCCTGTATATGCGTGTCCACATCTTTTTTGTTCGCTGCAACCCTAGTAATGAGTGTATTTATTTCCTGTATATGCGTGTCTATACTTCTTTTGTTCGCTATAACATTAATTTTGAGTACTTCTATTTCCCCTTCATGCACGTCTATACTTTTTTTGCTCGCTATAGCATTAGTGTTAATTGTTTCTATTCTCTGTCCATGCGCGTCTACATTATTTATGATCGTTACAACATTAGTTTTGATTGTTTCTATTTCCCGTGTATTCTCGGTCATACTTTTTTTGTTCGCTGCAACATCAAGTTTGATTGTTCCTATTTCATATGTATGCACGTCTATGCTTTTTTTGTTCGCTGCAACATCAGTTTTGATTATTCCTATTCCCCGCCAATACGCGTCTACATTTTTTTTGTTCGCTTCAACATCAGTTTTGATTGTTCCTATTTCCTGTGTATGCGCGTCCACACTCTTTTTGTTCGCTTCAATATCAGTTTTGATTGTTCCTATTTCCTGTGTATGTGCGTCCATATTATTTATGATCGTTGTAACATCAGTTTTGATTGTTTCTATTTTCCGTCCATGCGAGTCTACATTATTTATGATCGTTGCAACATTAGCGCCGATTGTTTCTATTTCCCGTTCATGCGAGTCTACACTCTTTTTGTTCGTTGCAACATTAGTTTTGATTGTTTCTATTTCCTGTCTATACGCAGTGATATCATTTATAGTTATTGTGATCTCATCCGGCTTGGTATTTTTTTTACCAAAGAATTTATCAAAGTTGTCATCGATCCTGTTAACATTTTTTCGTAACGAGGTAAATTGGCCCGACAGCGTCATAAGATCCGAAATAGCATTTGTTATTATTATAAAATTCGGTTCGGTTGCCGTCGGGGGCCCCCGAAAAAAACTATCGACAATGTGTCGCACATCGTCGAAATGCGTTAGCGTCAACACGATCCGTTCTTCATACGATTTAATTTCACTACGTAAACCTTTTAACGAATTTGACATGGTTATATAATTGTCGCCAAGTGTACTTATTTTTCCATTTATCGTCAAGATGGATTCACCCGGTTTGAGTCGTCCGTCGCTGTTATACAGCGCGATAGTGTCCTCGGCGGCATCACGCTGTCGTATTAAAACGTCATTCAGTGACACATTACCGGATTTCAATTTACCCTGGCGGTCTTGAAATACAACTATTTCGCCCGGGTCAACACTTGTTAGATTCAACATATCAGCGATTTCATCCTCAATTAGTTTTTTTATGTCGGTGGCGGCTGTTTCCGTGGATTCTTTCAGCGCCGAAACCGATCGTCCCCAAATATCAATCATTATTATTGTAAATGTTATTCTCTAAAATCCGTTGAGCTTCTACGACCCCACTAGTGTATTCGTTTACAACCACATGAGGTGGTTTCCGCGATGATGAAATCGCCGCAAGTACGTTCAATACCTCGCGGCCACATATCGGTGGGTCACTTAATTGCTGTGTTGGCAGCGTGGAATAAAAAACCCGGGCTGAACACGCCGGGGCTGAACACGCCCGGATATACCGCATGAACTCTTTCGGCGGGGCTAACCCGTATGAATCAAAATAGACGATCGCGCGCGGATCAATCGCGTACGCAACCCAATGAGTTCCCGCTCCGGAGGACCCATCGAGGTTAATTATGCCGGTTTCAATATTCCTTGGTGCCGCCGGTAATTGATCCCTCATGAAAACACCTCTGAAGTTTTTTATCGCTAACGCGTTTGCGGCGTCTATTAAATCAAAATTAGACATTGGAGTCATTAACTCAGGAGTCATTGACTCCCGAGTTAATAAACGGTTCCCGGTAGTCTTAGACCCTTTCCCGAGTACCATGAATACGGGGTTCCCGGTAGTCTTAGACCCTTTCCGGCCATGGGTCGTTTTTTTTTGTAGCCTTTCCCGGTTGCCTTCTTCAATGCCATCCCCGCCGCGGTACCAACGGCCCCCAACGCCGCCGCCTTAGCAACTGCTGGTGCGGCCGCGGCAATCAACGCTGGAATCGCAGCTAACAGCGGAAATATCCCACCGGTCTTTTCCATGTTTTTAATTGCTGCGGCTGAAAAATCTATTTGAACACCCTTTTTATTCTTCATCGCATCATTGAAATGTTTTATTTGACGCGCCGTCAACGATATCTTATGATTACCGCCCGCCATCTGCGACGGTTTCAGCGTTATTGTGGTTCCGCATTGTTTAGCCGACTTTGATCGTAATTTCTTGACTTGACCATCAGTCAACTCTACACTGACGACACTATACGACATTTTATTGTAAACGCGTTTGTGTTTTCAATTACATGTTTTCTACTGGTGCATCAATGATTCTCATTCGTCCACCAACACCTTCTAGCAGCATTGATTTATCGCTGAGAATGACAGCAACCGCTCTATAATTAACATTACCCGGGGCTATACGAGCTCGGAAGTGTATATCAACGACGGATTGTCTCGTTAAATCAAGATGTTCCAGCGAAAAATAATAAATCGGATACAGGTTTTTAAAATCAAGTTGTGATATTTGCAAACCGGTGTCGACGTTTTGATCACGACCCATATATGACAGCAATCGATGATACACACGTGCGATATGGTTGTCACCGTAATTAAGCTGTATATCCTCGGATGGTTCCTGTTGTCCGTTTATTCTCAGCGAAACATCCCTGACTCCTAATTGATCAAATATCATATGGCTGCGTTCTTGATTACCCAATCGATTCCTATTCTGTAGCGCTATGAATATATGACGCGGGGCTGAAACACCCTGTTTTGACGCCAAGTGCCATGTAAACGTATCGGCGACGTTATCCTCTTTAGCATCAGTTGTTACCGCTAGCCAACTCAACAACGATTTCCCTCCCTGTTCCATAAATGCTAACAATCGTGCTTCCGTGGTAACTGATGGAGTCAGCACCGGCATCCACAATGCCATTTTAGTTAAAATGACTTTACCGGCAGCGACGCCAGCAGCACGCCATATTGCATTGTTATCATCACCCCTTCGCGTCAGCGCGATTGTATGCTTAGCCCCATAGATAACCTTCCTGACATTTCTGCAGAATCCAAATATGTGATGGAGTGGAATCGCGCATGAAAACTTTCGGCGTGGTCCTTGCAACATTCCTACTCGTGTTGCGAATCCTAGATTGAAATCATTGTTGGTGTTTTTTATAACAGTGAAATTGTCACCTGGTTTTGCTCTGCGGTCTGGGTTAGCTGCTTCATCCTGGTCAGCTGCGGTATTTCGTGGTGTCAGCACGTTGATGTACTGAATGTGATCAGCATTATCGGCGGCGTCCTTCGCAAACATCATAGATGGGCCCGCCGATCTTGTATAATCATCCGAGTATCTCGCCAACCCAATTATCGTCGTTGCAACATCAACCTCGCGTTCTATTGATTCAATTTCTCGCCCGTCAATAAGATATCTGGCGCTCTCAAATAACGCCATGATACCGTTGTTGACAAAGCCAACTCGAACACGATGGTCATCTGCGTATGGTGCATTATCGGCGGCATTTGTCACGAGTTCTCCCTCGATTTCGATAAACGCTTCACACGGCAGAAAGTATTTACTGGTATCTTGGACCTGAAGTTCAATTCGCGATCGTAGGTCGGGTTGCGCTGCATAATAAGAATAATATTGATAATCACGGACAGAATCATCCCTGCGCACTGGGGCATCCATATCAAACGCGGGGTCAGCGGTTCGCGCAAACATTTTATTATTATTCATGTCGGTGTTTTCAATTGCGATTTTTTCGTCGTAGACCACTCCCCGCTATCGCGTTCATGAGCGCGTTGGTTGCCGCATCGGCTGATGGCGAAGTCGCCAACGACTCTAGTTTTTCTTCCACGGCGTTATTTATTACTTTACTGACATTTGCAGGCATCACCGTCGTTGATGGCATCTGTTTTTTTCTTGAAAATCTCTTGGATTTCACCAATGACATTAGTTTGCCCCGCGCGGCTGAAAGTGCCTTTCCGGCAACATCTCCAATGGCACTAATACCCTTATCACGAATAACATCAATAGCCTTCATTCCTAATTGTTTGGCTAACGGCGCTACTTTTGGAGCCATTCTTGTAAATAACCCCGCAATGGTGCTACCGAGACCATCTCCATAGTACGCGCGGTAAATAGGCAATCGCGAGTTTACCACGTAGACGAGTACTGGTTTATCATGGTTGTAGTGTATGATCATCCTTATTAAAAACACCAGTTTTCCAATTAATCATCCACGAGCTCGTCTATGAGCGTTCGATATGCATTAATGTCCATAATACCGCCTGCAAATAACCGCTTGCAAATATCAGCAGCCTCATTGATTATTTCCGTAGAGTTATTTCCGGCTCGTTTTCCTCCAATTAATACCTCTAGCCGTGATATATCACTGAGAACACTATTAGGGCAGGTAACACTAGCGTTTTCAACTAGACCACTACCACTTGGATACCCCTCTCCGCTTGTTTTTTTAGAACCAGCTTTTTTTTGACGTTTTTCTCGGACTTCTTCTTTTTGCTGTTGTAGTATTTCTTGTTGTTGTCGTATATCATAATCATCAATTCCTTTTTTAAATTCTTTATATCCCAATTCTTTTGTATCCAAGCGATCAATCTCTTTATTCGTTTTATACAACCAATTAACCCAGTCATCTCGTTTTATATTACTGTTTTTATACTCGTCTTTTAAAAAGTTTTTTCTTGAATGATAGCTTTGAGCGGCAAAATTACCAAAAACCCTATACTCGTCGGATTTCAGTAATTGAGGTCGTTTTATTTGTGCTATAGCCCCTTCAGTGAGTTTATCTATAAAGGGGACTCCTTTTTGAGTGGAAATTTTTTGAAGTTCACCAACATCACCCTGTTCAGAATCATCAATATCAGCTAATCGTTCATACTCTCGTTGGGTTTTTATATCACTGGAAAGTTGTTTTATCCGTTGCTGTGTTTGTTCTGTCTCTGCTGATATCTTTTCAAGTACAGGAAGAAGAGGCGCCTCTTTCCGTTCGCCCTCCTTAAGAATATCCCCGTATATTGCTCGTTCTGTTGCAGCTGTAACATCCTTAGTCGCTTTAGTTACCGGGGCAAAGAGTTGTTCGCTTCCAACAGTAAAATCGGTTTGCATTTGTTGTCGCGTTTGAAGTTTCTCTCTCACTCTGTCTCGTAACGGTATGAACTTTTTAAGCGCTGCTAGCCGCTCTCTGGCTAGCCGAGTAGTAAGTGATTCACCTACCATTATTGTAAATTGATCCGCAATTTTCTAATTTTCCGCCGAGTGTACCATCGGGGGCTCCACGGAGTTTTCGTCTATAATCCTTCTAATGTTTTTGATCTTACTAGAAATCTCCCGGCGTCGTTCATAAACACGTCCGAGTTTTTTTCGTATTATTTCAACGGCAGTGAATAGTCCAATGAATGCATTTGCGTCATTGTGGTACAGGTTCTCATTAATCGTATGTTGTAATCGTTTTATAAAAAAATACTCGCGGGCCAGGGTAAAACGCCCCCGTTTCGACTGTTCGTTAATAATCTCATAATCGGATAATATTTTTTCACTGTCGAGACCATCAGATAATTCAATTCCTTGATTTTTTAATTTTGAAATCTCAGTTAATATATTATTGATGTCTTCGATATTCATTATTCTTATAAAACATCTTATTTCTAATATCAAAAATTTTAATAAAATTTAATAAAATTATTGGGGGTCATTTTTGACCCCGTTTTTTGTATGGACAGTACAATGCCGTAAATCTCCACTCGAGTGTTGTGGCAGATTACAGGCATACATGGACAGTACAATGCCGTAAATCTCCACTCGAGTGTTGTGGCAGATTACAGGCATATACATATACTTAATTAAGGACATTCACATCTTGGAACCCCAAAGCATACATCTCCGGGAGGGAGGCCTAGGGTGACAAACGTCATCGTAGACCGCCCAGAAGATATGCTTGGGGGACATCACTACATGTACTTAATTAAGGATGAAATGATTGATGGATGATGGGACGGCACAAGACAGCACAAACATAAAACGGCGGGGCGGAACTCTACGGCCAATTCAACCAATCAAAAGCAACCCAATTAAATTAACCCGGTTGCATGATTGTGAACAAAAGACAACCACACGCCCGGGTCAAGAGCGTGGGTTAGTTTTGATTAGTTGAATTGGCTTTCGAAAGCCCCAGGCTTATAACGAGTCATCTTGTATATAAAGTGACTAATACAGCGGCGTCAGTCACAAGGTGTGTGTTAATTTGAATTCCCTTGAATCGTTAAACCCTTAAATACTTATTAATGGTGTTTCACGGCATTTAAATGAAACCAAATATTTGAATAAAACATTAAAAAAAAGAATACAGCTGTTAGATAATAGCGTGTATTTCATTAGTTTTCATCGTAAAATGATTAATTAATCGCAACATTAATTGGACTTCAAGGGACATAACTCTTGTCATGCGACGCTATCACAAAACGAGTTATCTCCCTTTGATGTTATATATGAAAATCGAATTCTATGACCCGTCTTTTTTGAGATCGCTGTTTGATATATTCGTTCTGCAACAAATTGTATTGAGGCGATACAAATGTCAAAATATTTTCCTGCCTCATTCATGGAGTGAAATATTTTTTCCTCGTAAGTTGTTGTATCAAATGACTTTACGGGTTTTGCTTTCTTTGAGTATTTACCAGTTTGGCCTTTTTTACTATTTTCACTCTGAGAGATGGCTTGCAGATTACACAGTCTGTTATTTTGATAATTAGAATCAATGTGATCAATAACGAGACTATCTTTGATCAATCCGTGGAAACATTCATAGATGATTCTGTGACAGAGATATTTTTTCCCTCCAGCAGTAAACATTAAATACCCGTGATTGTTTTTCCATCCAACCGGCTTCTTCAGTCTGCGGTTTCTAACAATACCGTCGCGAGATGCCTCGTAATTGACGAGCAGGGGGTGCGGCTGAAATTCTTGGTCCATTTGTATAATAATACTACTTGTCTAATTTATTATTTGGTTTAATTATGAATCTTTCAACGTAGTCTTGGGGGGTTTTGATGACGGAGTCAGCGGTGGGGTCAATGACGGCGTTTTTAATTCGTTTGTCATAATAGCGTTTTAGTTCCCTGTATCGCTTTCCGCCACAATTAATACACAACTGGGATTTTCCTCTTACACCGACGTGGCAAACCAAGCACGGTAGGGGGCCAAGAGAACCATTACGAACGCTTTGTAAATGATATCCGCAGAATTCACCTCTACATGATTTATTGCACGGGGTTGTCGACCCAATCATCAACCATTTGCAGTGATTCATTATACTATATTCTTTCATTTAAATACTTGTTTTAATTATATGGATGAGTTCGAGAGATTAGCAGTAATTAAGCCCCGGAAAAATATTAAGTTCAATCTCGATAGAGTCCTCAAGGACACACCAAAAGCGTTAATAAACGATAGAACCCTGTTAAATAAAATACGCGATTGTATCAATGAATTCAAACGTGATGGTGCATCTCATAGTTGGTCAACATTTCGAATTGATGGCGTTGTTGATGCTACCATGAACGACAACCGCGCAGCAACGATAATATCACAACTTGACGGTAAAAGGTATTTCTTCAGAGTAAAATTCATTGTCCGGGTGGAATCAGGTGATTGGATCATACGTGATAAATTTGAACCAGTTCTCAGCGACATGAAAACAGTCATTGTTAGCCGCGACTCCAAGCCGGGGTTGTTAACCGGAATTGACAGACCATACTATGAACGAGCGTATCCTGAAACAGCAGTTGTTTATGGAATATACCCGTTAAATAAGAAACCTGATATCGGAAAACTGAAACCAATGAAACAGTCAACGGGGATAAATTGTGTAGCAGAACGAATAATAGAACATTTTACAAATGCATGTCGAGGAAACAAATTGACTGATTTACGACGTAGCAAAATCAACCAGTGGGAACTAACCGTAAAAGAGCGTGGAGCGACCATCAGCGACATAGCGAGATTAGAAACGTCGTTGAGATTTCCAATAACCGTTACAACGATAACCGGTGAAGTATTATACGAATCAAAGTACAAATCAAATGGGGCCCCAATCAAAATTATTGATCATAACGAACACGCATGGACGCCCGCGATCACAATATTTCCACGGGATAGAACAGTAAAGTATATCCCGGGGGAATTTTTAGGAGAGGACGGTTTTCTCGCGGAGAGGAAACTATTTGATGCTATTGCTTGCTTGTGTAAAAATGACCCTGTATCAGTGTGGTTACTTCGCAGCGCTGAAAACGACATGGATACCTTTGATCAGTTTGTAAGACCAAACGGCGAATTATATCGCACTGAAGCATTTCACAACAGGATGAAAAAAACCGCCATGGAATTTGAAGAGCATAATGAACAACTGCTAACAAATTGTTTTACGATTCCATCGGTTGTAGCTCATGTTGCAGCAAGGAAAAATGCGTGGAGACCAACGCGCAAGGAATTTCTACCGGATGTACAATCCAGTTGTTTGGAATATTATCACGGTGGACTATGGAACACTGAATACAACCGCGACGCTATGATTTCGGTTGATATGGTTGCCTGTTATCCAGCGAGTTTTCTCGGGTATGGATCCGCCGCTGAGTATTTCAAACGATTTGGACACCCCAGACATGAAATGACTCGTGTTGCTATTAATGGACCACTGCCTGATTTTGATTTAACCGGATTCGCTCGCATAGTATCATTTGAATTCGCGGCAGGACTCCATCGCTGTTGTTATATTTGGATCGGTAGACACATGGCTGAAAAGAAGTGGTTGCCAATAGCGCTGCTACGGTATATGATTGATTGTAGCATGCTAGTTTCGTTGATTGTCAGTGACGCGATTATATCATACCGGGCGCAGACTGAAGTCTGGTTACCAGAACCGGAGCGTCTAGATAGCATAATTGACGAGTCCAGAAAAAACATTGATGCCGACGAGGAATATATCATCGAATGGTCCAGGAGGATATTTAACCAACGAAACAGAGAGGCAAAAGATCTCGGTAGAAGAATAATTGGTAAGTTTACACAAGGTGGAAAAAACTGCGATTACAAACGATATTGCTCACGGCTGATTATAGATGACGCAGAATATGATTTCGTAATCAAGGACGCAGTGGCAAAAAATAGATACGTGAACTGCAAAACAGCTTTCTTGTCCAATGGAACAAGGTTGGGTACAGTTGTTACCTACAGCGACGGAGACAGCCCGGCGTATCCACATTTGAGGGCGTCTATGCTGGGTTATGCCGCTATCAATTTATTCTCGATGATAAATAGATTTCCCGATACCGCGGTTAGAGTAGCCGTTGATTCATTTTATGTTGACGTAGCGTATAAGGAAAACGTAGCCGAGTTTACTAGTCCGGACGAGAGTTGGGGTACATGGAGAATTAAAAATGAAATACGACGCGATTATTCCCCGTCAGCAGATGTCACCGTTGAGAACAACTACTTACGCGGTGATAAATTGTCAGAATGGTCTAATGCACCATCGTGTTCTGATCCAATTTGTAGACACAAGACGGTTTATTTAAGCGGCTGTGGCGGGTCAGGAAAGACGACTCGGGCAATTGAATTATTTCGAACGCGGGCAAGTATAATCGTGCTTACACCGACCCATAGACTAGCGCGAGAGATAAAACAACGAAATGTTGACGCCGTTACTTATCACAGCTTTTTTCGATACAGCGGCGGTGAGTGGACTCCTGATCGAATGGGTGAAAAATTTATTCCCGACATTATCATCTGGGATGAGATATGTACTGTTTCGTTAGATACTTTACAAATGTTTCTTGAGTGGTTGCTGCGCGCGAATACAGCGGTAATCATGTGTGGGGACCATGGCCAACCACCACCATTTGTCGGCGAGGGTCCACATGAGTGGTTGAGCGGGTTCGTAGACTATTATGAAGAAACCGATACTGATTACCGAGCACTTGATAAACAACTGCGCGAGGTTAAAATACTAATCAGATTACAGCCGGATAGAGTTCAGTGTGAAATAATCCGCGAGGTGATTCCGGAAACGCCGTTGAATGAATTCTGGGAAACATGGAGACCAAACGATTTGATTGTAGCGAGTAGAAAGATAGTCAGAGACACACTTCAGCGGAAGTTGTTTACGTTGCATAAGGAAAAGTTTCCAACGCGTCCAGTGCCGTTATGTTATAGACCTGCGGACACACGGCGGCAGAACATTGAAGTTGAAATTCCAGCCCCGACAGCGTCGGGGACAAAAAAACAAATTCTCGTGCTGAATGATATTGTGCTCGTTGATATCAGCGTCGTCGAGGACGCGCTACGTGCTGATAAATCCCCGTGGACGCTAGGATACGCAACAACAATACATTCCTCGCAGGGACTAACCATCACGGACACAATTGTTTGGATAGTTGATAATCGCATCGAATGGTCGAATCTAGTCTATCTTGCAGTGTCCAGAGTACGAAGGATAAATCAGCTTCGAAGAATTGTTATTGACGAAGCCACCGACGAAGCCGGCGACAAAGTCACCATCGATGCAAGCGTCATTGATAGAAAACTCTCGGGTTACCGCCAACAGGATAAAAAAAAACAGCGGCGTTTTGATATTGATGCCGAATTAATAATCTCGCTACGACAACAACAGAATAATCACTGCGCGAGTTGCAATTGTATAATGAGTTGGCGTTATTCGGATAAAGACACTCGCCAATTTACCGTGGATAGGATCGATAACAGTCTCGGTCATGTCAAAAACAATGTGAGGTTGACCTGTCTTGAGTGCAATAGACGCAACGGCGCTAGTTAAGACCACGTGGGGGCAATTGAGTATCGTTAGGTATCACTTGTAGTTGCTCGCGTGTAAATCCGCGCTGAGGAGCAGTTGAATCCAGTCTATAGATCGGTGGTCTACCAGTTGATCGTGTTATCGTTGATATGTTATGTGTGGTAACACTCCAAATAGGATCAGTAGCTCTTTTTTTACCGCCTTCAAGCTCTCCTGGTTCATACAGATATCTGACAGTGACATCGCCGAGAATCGGCTTGGAAACGCTATCTATTTTTGATCTTCCGGGTATATACTCGTATTTAATCGCGTCGCTGGGCTTCATGTTGATTGCTCGGGTAATCTCGTTATTTAACGCTGCAATTACACCTGGCAACCTTTTAACCCATTCACGAGATCGTTTTTCTTGGATGAATTCCTTCGCGTATTGATATCCAAATAACCGTTCAGCGAGAGTCCGATTGAATCGTTGAACAATTGCCTGATCACGATGTAGCGCAGTATGACCTCGTCGTATCGCGACGCTATGATGTTTCAGCGTTGATAAAACAGCGCCGCGAAATTCACTACCGGGATCAACTTGTAATAGATTTGGCCAGCGCAGAGGGCCTCTTCGATAAATTCTTTCAAACGCAGCGGCTACTTCAGTTGCCGACTTTGTTTTTAACGACTCCGCTTGTTTGTATCGACTCGCAACATCAACTACGGTTAGCGCGTATTTGTAACCGTTGTCATGCGGCAAAAATAGTATATCAGCCTGATGAACTTCATTAGGCACGCCGACATCAAAGCGAGAGAAGTTGATTTGTTTAGGCGGTGGTAGATAAATTTGCCATATAGCCTGTTTGGATAACCAATTAGCCGCAGTGGTCTTTGTTACCTTTGCAGCGCTTGCAAGCTTACCAATTGCGGCCTTCCCCTTCCAGTATCCTCTCGGAGAATAATAGATGGAATCCATCGTTTTTCTTGGATGATTGTTATTAATTACCAGCGCCAATCATTAATTTACCTTTCATAGCCGATTTTACCAACCATGAGGCCAATTTTTCTTTCACGGATTTATCAGGAATAGCATTTAGCGCGTGAATTAATTTTACATCCGCGATATGACGCTGTTGCAGATCGCTACTTTTGTAAGCAACATCATGAGCATGACACGCCTTATCGATAGCGTTTATTGGATACTCACCGGGTTTGGGCTGATTTTGATCATCGAGTCTAATATCTAATCGTGTTCCGGGGCCACAGTAGTTATATCCTGGGAGGTGTTTTTCTCCTGGATACTTTGCCCAAGGTGTTCCGGGGAGTTTTGCCAATTTGGCTGCGATGTCACCTCCTCGCTTTTTTTTAAAACATCTCCGGGTCTAATAGAAATAAATCTAAATTTCTTTGTACCGCATTGTACACACTTACCAGTAAGCGCCGATCTGTTATTTCTTGTTGTAGCGGTTGTCATATCATTTGTGCCAGTACGTACTCTACACTTCACACAATATAGATCCATAATTTATGTATAGAAATATGAATATAATTGATTTTTCGGCGACTAAAACAAGAGAACCAGTTAAGCATGTTGCAGCGTTACCAAACTCGATCCGGATGATTATCATCGGACCATCTGGATCCGGCAAGACGCAATTATTACTTAATTTAATAATGAGATGGATGAAGTGGGATAAGTTGTATTTGGTTGCTCCTAGCGTAGATGATCAACGATGCTACGAGGTGTTGAAAGATTTCAACGAGAATGCATCAGCGATCGCTAAAAAAAATGTCATCGAGTTTATTACAGATATCAATGATGCACCGGGTATTGATGATATTGATGGCGACGTTAACAATCTAGTCGTGTACGATGATGTTATGTTAGACAATCAAAAAAACCCAGCTAGGATATTTTCCAGAGGCAGGCATAAAAACACTGACGTGATATATGTCACTCAACGATACACTCAGATTCCAAAAGTAATTAGAGACAACTGTAATATTCTTGCTGTGTTCAACGGCGTTGATACACACACGCTACGAAATATTTGGCAGACATGGTGCGGCGGTGACATGGACTTTAATGTTTTTCGAAACTTTTTTAGTCATGCTCAGTCGACCCCACATGGATTCGTAACGATAAATTTACATGATCCTCGGACACGATATCGTATCGGACTTGACCAAATATTCGGTTAGTTGTAAATAATTTTCATTGTAAATAACCACTTAGCAGCAGAGGGGGGCGATGACATCGACGCGGTCGTCGATGTGCTTACCGGACGCTGACGACGCTGGGGATCGACGCGCAGAAGGTGTTAATTAAACCAAATGACGACGCGACGATCCCCCAACGACGTCGTCGTTTTTTTTTTTACCAGCGCTGACTACACCGGATCCGCTGAGTGCAGAAAGTAATAATTAAGCAAAATAACGATTGGACAAAATGTCGGATTCGCCCCCTCTGCTGCTACCCAAACGTTTGATTGTTGGTATCGTCGAGAATACAGCCTTCAACGGAGCTGCCGAAAAAAATCCTTTCTACTTTCAACACTTTTGCGTGTCCAAAATCGAAGTCAGTCGCGATGGCAAGACCTTGTGTACCCGACCTTTCGAACCTGACTTTACCAAGAAGAATTACTTGAGATCGTACTTGTCCCTGTACGAAGCCACCGGACAGTTAGGAACCAATACCAGTCACGGTATTACGTACGAGGATTATGCAGGAGGCTACGCTTTGTGGGCTTTCGATTTCACTCCAGACCAAGGCAGCGACGAGGGACATTTCCACCCTATAAAATCCTGCAAGATTCGTGTGGAAATTCAGTTTAAAGACCGAGACCCTGATGAAACGGTGAACGTCATCCTGTATGCCGAATTCGATAATACCATAGAAATCAACAGTTTGAGAGAAGTCATCCTAGATTACTAGAAACCATGGAAGACTGTTATCCCTCTTTACCTAGTGGAGAAACTTTTAGTGTTGCATTGTTGTTAAAAAATGTTAGAGTTGTTGTTTAGTGTTAAGTGATTTTTGAATAAAAAATGTTGTGTTTTGAAAAAATTGTTTGATGTTATATTGTTGGATTATTGTTAAAAATGTTAGAGTTGTTGTTTAGTGTTAAGTGATTTTTGAATAAAAAATGTTGTGTTTTGAAAAAAAATGCCTTTGTGGTTTGTTTAGCTATAAGAATGTTGGATTGATGCTCTTTCATTTCTTACTATCCCTCTCATGACACTCACTAAACGTTGCGACTCAAAAACCGTGTGGGGGATGTTTTCCTTCACGTCCGCGCTTTGACTTTAAGAACCGGGGTTGTTTCCAGTCTAACCATCCATTGTCGACTCATCCTCCTACGAAGATGTGCTCCAAACTAGCTAAGCTCAACGAAGCCTACGTGAATTTGCATAGGGTCAGACACAGTCTGATACCGAAGCCAGAAGAAATAGAGAATGTGAGAATGTTAAAAATCACTGAAGACCTGATAGAAGAGCTCTTCAGAGAAGAAATGAACAGGGAAAAAGAAGAATGGACAGAGAAGTACAGACTTCAGAGACAGCAGCAACAGCAGCAACAACAATAACAGCAGCAGCAACCTGAAGCTGACAGAGGCTTTGTCGATTGTCGTATCGACACCAAAGAGTTCTTCTTCTCTTTTCGAAGAAGCAGACCTATCGCCAGAAAGTCTATCCTCAGAGGACATCGCATTCTTAGAAACTAAAAAAGAATGCCATAGCAAACAAAAAAACAGCCCTTTTCAGGGCTATCCAATACTCTAGAAAAGAAATAACCATCAATTTGCCAATGTGTGTAGGTAGAGTAGTGTGAAAATAAACAGTAACTCTTTTTTAAAATAAATGTGAGGGTATGTGTTTGTGTGTTTGTGTTTGTAAGTGGTTAAGTAAGTTGGTATGGATAGTAGATTAAAATGATGTCTTTATTTGGTGTTTGAGGTGTAGATTTCGGGGTTAGATTGGATTGCTTTGCGTATGTGGATAGTCAATTGAAGTGATTTATAAAAAATTTTAAAATAGTGATGGGTAGAATAAAAAAGTGAGTGAGTGTTTCTTTTAGGTCCGCGCGTTGTTGTCTTTTTTTTGGTCATGATCTAGGTAAGATCAATTTTATGTTTTTAGGGGGATGTTTTCCTTCACGTACGCGCTTTCACTATAAATTGAAACTCGTTCGGCAGTCTAGCTACCCTTGTTGATTGATCAACACAAGAATGAATAGTAGCAGAATAAGCAAACTTCTTGAACTCCAGATACATCTGGAATATGTCAGGCGCCTGGTAAATGAACTGGCTGCGGAGGCTATAATAGAAGAAGAAAGAATAAAGAAGGAAGAGGAGGAGAGAAGACAGAGGGAAGAGGAGGAAAAGAAAAGAGGAGAGGATGTCGTTCAATATTCCCGAGACAGAGGATTGGGGTGCTGAAGCGAATCATCCTCCCTCTTCGCTCCCCAGAAGAAAGGTGAAAGGAGACTGGGGAAGAAGATGCGTGTGTGGCGCCAGGCCAGGAAGGTGCAATCATTAGATAGTTGCATCTGGAGTTCAAAAAACAAAAACAGCCCTTTTAAGGGCTACCCAATACTCTAGAAAAGAAATAACTATCGATTTGCCAATGTGTGTGTGTGTGTGTAGGTAGAGTAGTGTGATTATAAACACTAACTCTTTTTTCATAGTGCGAGGGTATGTGTTTGTGTGTTTGTGTTTGTAACTGCTCACGTACGATTGTGTGGATAGTAGATTATGGATTTTGTTTATTGTTTCTTAGCGTATGTGGAGAGTATAGTTTGGGTTTTGTAACCGCTCACGTAAGATTGTGTGGATAGTAGATTATGGATTTTGTTTATTGTTTCTTAGCGTATGTGGAGAGTATAGTTTGGGTTTTGTAACCGCTCACGTAAGATTGTGTGGATAGTAGATTATGGATTTTGTTTATTGTTTCTTAGCGTATGTGGAGAGTATAGTTTGGGTTTTGTAACCGCTCACGTAAGATTGTGTGGATAGTAGATTATGGATTTTGTTTATTGTTTCTTAGCGTATGTGGAGAGTACAGTTTGGGTTTTATTATATGAAATGAGAAAAGTAGGGGGATGTTTTCCTTCACGTCCGCGCGTTGCTGTTTCTTTGGTCATGATCTAGGTAAGATCAATTTTATGTTTTAGGGGATGTTTTCCTTCACGTCCGCGCTTTCACTATAAGAACCCACAGTATTCGTCGTTCAAACCATTCTACAAAGAAGATGGCTTCTAACCAAATGGACAAAATACAAACATTGCAAGACGTTTTAGACAACTTAGGAATGATGGAACAGATGTTAATAAGACTCGTTGAAGACCATTATTCCTATAGTCCCCATCGTGTAAAGATGGAAATTAATAACTTAAAAAAGGTAAAGGACAAGATTAGTGGTGTCATGAAAGAGATAAAGGAGGAGAAGGAGGATGAAGAGGAAAGAATAAGAATAAGCAAATGGAACGAAAAAATTGAAAAAGAAGAAGAAAATGAGAAGAGGAAGAAAGAAGAGGAGGAAGAGAAGAAGAAAGAAGAGCAGGAGAAAAAAATGAAAGAAGAAGAGAAAGAGTGTAGGAGATAAAATAAGAACTTGGTGGAGAAAAAGAAGAAATTAGAAGCAGAAGAAGAAGAAGAATAAAACCCAAAGGCCCTTTTCAGGGCCAGCCATATTTCTCGAAAAGAGAGCCTTTCCATTGCCTACCCTTTTTTAAATTTAAATTTAAATTTAAATTTAAAAAAATTAAAAAAAAAAAAATCCCATATTCAATTCCCCTTGTCCCTAGACAAACCCAAACTCTATTCCCATGTTAATTTCCCTTGTCCCTAAACAAGCCCAAACTCTATGTTAAATTCCCATTGTCCCTAGAGTGGCCCAGCGTTTTTCTCCATGTTAAATTTCCATTGTCCCTAGAGTGGCCCAGGGGTGTTTTTAATGCTAAGTCCCATTGTCCCTAGGGTGGCCCCATTCACTACTGACTTTAATTTTAATTAACTGTTAACATTTTTTTCGGCGACTTAGAGATGTGTTGGTATTATCTTTAATTGTAGACGTCAGTGAATAATGGCGTGATTAGTGGAAATTAATATTAGTACTAATTATTTTAAGTATGCATGAATTGGGGGCGAATTATCCTTTGAATGGAGTGTAAGTGTCTTGGGGTCGAAATGTCTAGGAAATTGTCTTGGGGTCTAACTGTCCTGCTCCCATGTGGTATTGCTACTTATTTATGAATGTTGATAAATATTCACATTACTGCACCCGAACACTCTTCGTCGAAATGAGGGTTGTTTCCCTTGGCAAATCTTTGCTCTCGCTACTTTTTCTGTTAAGTAAACAATCGCTAAATATTCACACTTTTTGTTTCTATGTTTGTTTGTGTTGTTGTTGAAATTTAAAGTAGGTAAATGATTGAGTCTTGATGTGTTTTTTGAGAGTCTTGGGGTGTCCTGGGGTGTCTAGTGAGACCCCAACATCCAATCATGGCCTTTCGGCGGCCTTCTGGTCAAAAATACCATTGTGGTTTCATTCGACAGTGGCTTCATCTGGGAGACCGTAAACATACAAACGGGTGCTTACGATATAGATACCATTAAAAAATTGTACCAAAATTAGTGTTGCTGCCAACCCTTTCCGTATCGGTTCGTCTGCCTAACGCTCTGACATCGAAAATTAAAGCCTGCACTAGCCGTGGAGTCTGCCCGCAACGGTCGATCCTGTAAACGCCATTTTCGGTCAGGACTACACTACAGATCACCAGCACGATCTCTATCTTACATGCGATGCATTGACTAACTTCTGTATGGATTTGAGAACCAGCGACAAGGCTAGTCCTCACTGCGTACTCTACAGCTTTATTCCAGACCTGTATCTCGGTCGGCTCTTTGCATTTGCACACCCTTTTTCCGTCTACTTGCATTGGAAAAGTTCGTGCATCAATAAAATGCTTTTTACGTTGACCGAACTAGATGGCATTCTGATATCCGCGACGTGACGCTCATTGTTGGCCTGTGTGCCTTAGACCACCCTCCGCTTTAAGTATATTAGAGTCACACATCTTTTCAGCCTGCAGTCTTTGTTTGCAGAGGGAACCGCAACTAGTACAAAGCACAACGAGAAACACACAATGTATTATACGACTACGACTCGTCAGCCGGTCTTTCGTGTCACGCCATAATATAAGAGTCACAAGAGTGCAAGAGGCAATATATCTTTTGTAATCGCATTATTCAAAAGGTACAAGACATCGCCCACGATATGGGGGCCCCCGTGCTTCATGACTTCCGCATCCGGAACACGCATTACTCGCACGAACCCCACGATCCCAAACAAAAGGGGTAATGTGAAGTTGCAGATACAAGACAACTAGCGAAACATTCTTCGTGCCGAATTCTTCTGAGAGGTTTAGGGCAAACATACATAGACAGTGAACTCTGCGACGACGCGGACAAGGTGTAAATCGTCAAGAATGGTGTAATGGAGTTTTCTGACAGGCCCACTATATCGTCGATAACAAAGAAATTGAGCCCTGCCTAGAAGCGTCCACTCTCCACAATTTAAGGTTTTCTTCGCTATATGAACGACTGTCCATGCAATACTGTACTATCGATAATGCTCACGAACGTAACATACCACGACATCTATGCCCCTTACAAACACGAAGGCCTCTAGCAGCACGAAAGCTGATATATCCATGCAGAGACTGGCAACAAATGTAACTGCGTAGGCTGGGTCAGCGTATCGCGCTCCCTCTGCGTTTACAGTTGTCCTCAATTCCCGAGCCTATTCCGGGGGCTTCTTCTCCTATAAATTTTATTATCTTCCAATATTCGCAAAAGCGTGGTTTGCTCGGCTTGAGCTCTAATGCTCCACCTTGAAGCGATTATGAGACCTTAGCATTTGACTGCTTTCAGGGCATGTGAGTGGATCATAGCTTCCATTTCTGACTTGCTGCTGTGTGTCACAGAATTGTAACCGAGTGGGTTTTTGGACTAAATGAACAAGGCAAACACAATGTGGGAAAGATGGAAATTTATGAATGAGTTAATAATGATAAATATATGATGTGAAAATACAATTAAAAATAAACAAAACAAATATTGAATAAAATGAAGTGCAGATCCAAGAACCCTCATGGACTGCACTAACCCTTTAAACAGGGTGTTTTTCAACAAGAACAAAATTATAAAGATTCAAAAAAAATGTTACACAAGATTCAAAATACTCTTTGACACAACTAAAGATTCACAATAATCTTTGACACAACTAAAGATTCACAATAATCTTATCACGACTAAGATTCACAATAATCTTATCACGACTAAGATTCACAATAATCTTATCACGACTAAGATTCACGATAATGTTATCACAACAGACAGCGTTGTTCTGGAAGCTCCAGATGACTCCAAGAAACTTTAGACGGCTTCGTACAGCTTCGGACCGCTCTAGTTATATTCACTATAATATTTCATAGACATTCACGGCTACAAACACGGTCAGCTACCATAACCGTCAGCTACTGTAACAGTCAGCTACGAACAGTCAGCTACGAACACAGTCAGAATCATCTTCCAACACAGTCAGAAACAGCTTCCAACACAGTCAGAAACAGCTTCCAACACAGAAACAGCTGCCAACACAGAAACAGCTGCCAACACAGACGCAGAGACGCAGCTATAATAAAACCAAACGGGACATAATAGTTTATGTATAATTTCTAGATATATGATAATACTTTAAAAATCTGCGTTGTAATAAACACATTATTACGCGATAACACAGTACAAACCGAATAAGCTTCGCCTATCAAATAAATAGAATGTAAATTTAACACTTACCCCTATGGCTGGAGAATAAAGGAGAGTGTATACTCCTTGACGTGATCCAAAAATGACCAGTGTGGTTTTTCGTGATTCGTCTTACTTAAATCCATAGGAGAGTGAGTACAAGTCAGGGTAGAATACCCGTGCACCTCATGTTAGTCATGTTACCTGACACAAGTAATCTGTGGCTAGGTACATGTAATACAGTCGCTTACCTGGAAAAACACATTCACCCTATATAACGTTTTACGTATGTACAACGAGAAATAGTCTAATTGTTTTAAGACAAAACCAAGTTATTTCTTTGCCTAATTCTGTGACACTGTGGCTTGTTCTTTGCTCTGTTAGCCAAAGACTGGAAAAGGTCGTCTGACTGGCTGATCTTGTATTTCTGATGTTGCGACCGTTCGGCCATATACGTTGACATGCTGAGTGGCAATGGAGCCACAACTCAGCCAGATTTTACCTTTAACCTGAGTGTATTGACACTCATTTCGCGAATTAAGAGATAGGTCATGAAAGCTGACCTCCTATGGTACTATTATTATTAACCAATCAGAATTTAGCGCCCAATTTATTGCCCAATCAAAAGCATTCATCAAATCGTTTCTATTTTTAAAAATATATATTTTATTATTCATTCATTGCACTTTCAGATGTTGGGTATTGTCTAGTCTGGCATAATTCATTTTCCATATTATCGTGTACTTTAGACTAATTCAGGCTATTTTACGGCACATGGGAACAGCCATTTTGGTTAGCTGTTTGCTTAGATCCTGTACAATTTCCATAAGCACAATATTCAAAGGAATTTCAGCCACAGAACATGAACGTAACAGAGAGGTATGCCAACATTGTCTCCACTGCACATGTTGCAAATGCAAACAACTTCACCTTACACCGGTTACTCAGAAGTACGTAATATCTGTAGAGCGCCTCCATAAAGACCACATAGTTAACTAATATTGTTATATTTAATGTTGGTTGCATTGTTGAAACATTTAAGCCGGAAGTATCAATACAGTCCTTTTGAATGATTCTTATGTGGATTTTTTCTTCTTCACAACAGAACAGTATTTATTAATTTTCATGCCCTACGTGAACCCGGCCCCCCACCCCTAAAGTGAGCTATTTTAGAAATGGAAATTGCATTTTCTTAACATAGCAACGAATGTTGTGTTGCAAGAAAGGAACATAAAACTTGCAACAGTTGTTCCTGAGATGTCACTAATGAATTTTACAGTTTAAACAGAGGTCAAAGGGCAAACTGTTTGCTTATTCTGCTAACACTAGTATACGAAAGAATGTGATTAAGCTTTTTCATCATTTTACCCTAATATCTGCATTACAAATGAATGAAAAGAAACATTTCAGTATATTATAAAAACTGACAAAGGTAGTGTACTTTAGACTAATTCAGGCTGATTTTTCGAGCACATGAGAGCTGAGCAGACATTTCCGTTAGCTGTTTACTTTGGTCATGTTCAATTTCCACAAGTACAATATCCAAAGAAATTGCAGCGACAGTACATTAAGGTAACATAGAGACATGATAACATTCTCTCCATTGTGCATGTTACAAATACAAATACTTTCACCTTACACAAATCTCTCTCTCAGCTCAGTATAGAGCGCACCCTCAAGGGAGATAAATCAGTTATCGAGAAAGCCAATTTATTCGCTATACAATCCTACCTCACGTGATTATAATCAAACCTCATAGGACGGGTAAATGAAGTTTTGATCAATGTAGTGCTACTCTGATTTGTTTTATCACGTCATCATATACATGATGTGAAAATGGCGTTTTGATTGGCGCATCGAGACATGATTTAGTGACTTCTCCAGCTATATGATGCTTTTTTTTGGTACCAATTTTGGTATGTTGTACTCGCACACCACTATAGTGGTAAATTAGTCTTCGGTAATTCAGAGTTAAAAATCAGCTATTTTTCTATGGATTTAATTTAATAACGTAAGTTATTTATCGGTGTTTTAACTGCATTTGCCATTTTGCTGTGTTTAAGTGAAAACCAAACTTGATATCCTTTTCACAAGATCCTAGTATGTTTTATTAATAACTTGTTCTTCGAATGCTTAGATGTCCCAGTTGAAATAAGTACTTACAAAGTCACTGTATTAACCCGAGAACGTGACAACAATAACCATGCATATCATTATATAATTATTTTGTCATAGTAATGATGTTGGAATCGATGAGTTTCCTTGCACGTTTGTACTCTGCAAAGTTAGTTATTTATGCTTAAAATATGAATGTTGGGATCACTCAAAATTATCCACTTTTAAAGTGGCGCTGACAGTTTAATAGCTGTCATAAGGAAAATTGACAGGGAAAAAATGCTTGAAACAGAAAGGCATAACAAGCCTTATGTACAGCGCTATTTATTTATAATTGATTTATTAATCTGAACCAGTTGCGAATAAACAACAAAAATGTTAAAATCGATCTCTGCATAATCCTGCATCAGCAAATAGTAGCTGATGGAACAACATGCTACAAAACAAGCAATGCAAAGCAAATATTAAAAGTAAATGTTAAAATAGTACCAACATACGGTACTGTATGCTTTTTCAATAAATCGCTGTTAACCAGTGGTTGCAAAATACGAGTGAAATAAGCAAAATCTACAGGCTTAGGTATATGTCTAATCCAACACTATTTCTAAAACTTCGTATATATATTCGGGCATGTTATGTATGTCTGGTTAATGTCCATAAGGGGACTATTTAATTGATCCCGAGGGAAGGAATTAGAGCCTCATCCCCCACGCATTACTGTGAATAATAGACACTATTTAACTGAGCCGTCAGGTCTTGGGTCAATATGACTGGCTTCATAGACCCTAGCGACCCGAATGTAAGGCTATACTCGAGTGGGGATAGACCCAGCACACACTCGAGTTAAAGGTAGCAATTCAGTCGGCATTAGCTGCGCTAGGTGTCAACCAAGCAGTATGTGACGCCAGTAGCGATTAGTCGCCACTATGACGTTACATCGGGACCACTAAGTCTTTATTCCCATGTGGAGGGTTAATTAATTGTTCATGAAGAGAGGACAAAGTGCCTCTCCATTCATGTATTTAATATGTGCTATGCACATTCATTATTTTAATGTCTGGAAGTAGCGATGAAGAAGGTTCGGTCAGGGAGGAGCCTGCTCACAAGGAAGGCACCTTGGTTTATACACGGTATCATTTTTATGACTCCCTTGCCAAAAGGTTACTCAGTTGTCGTCTTGACGGATTTTTGGAGATATATTATGTGCCGTTCTTTTTAAAGATAGTACCGCACCAGTGACTGCTTAGTGACAGTCTGTAGTGTTATTTAAACTTTATCTATTGAGTCTGATTTGGGTAGGGTGGTTCTTGGTTTGGGTTCACCCTTTTGTGTATGGTTATTTAAACTTTCCTAGGCTTAATGGTACGCCGCTTTGTGCAGCTGGGCCTGATGGTCCTTGGGATTTGGATTGGGGTTTGGATCACCTCATCTATTATCAAGTTTAGGGTCCTACTAGTTTCGCTAGGTATTTGGTTGCCGCATTGTGCAGCCGGGCCTGATGGTCCTTGGGGTTTGGACCACCTTATAGGTATTAATTTTGGTGTTATAGTACGTTTTCCTATCTTGATAGACTTTGCCACCTTGTACAGCGGGGCCTGATGGTCTTGGATTTTATTAGACCACCTTATATATTCTAGTTTTTGGGTCTTATCTAGGTGTTCTAACTGTTTTTAATGTCTCTAGGAGAGG